>JBAMBL010003235.1:0-461245 GCA_037043405.1 Drosophila subquinaria | reverse complement strand
TATATTATACAATATGTTAACTATATTTAATATGTTTGTTACGCGCATGTTGCATTGCCTTAGAGACACGCCCCAAAATTAAGTCGTAACTTTGCCCGCCCCTAATGAATTCTATCATTACAAGTTCAAGCGGTGAGTTTATTCATTGGATTTTCTTAAAATAGTAAAGTTTCTTAGTTCAAGTGGTGAGTGTATCATGTTAATTCGCATGTTCTCTTAGTTTTTGGTTAATATATATATTCTTATCTGTACAATCAGTACATTTTAATATCTTGTTTTTATTAGTTTGTTTATACTCTATGCTCTATTGGGTGAAGAGATTGTGCAATTGGGGAAAGGTAGCATTGTTTTATACATAAAATATTACATATTCAAGTTAAAGTTTAAAAATTGTAATATATTAAGCTTTGACCCTTCATTTTATTAAATAAAACTATTTTTCTTAGTGTTGAATAAATCTATATCGAAAAGAATTTAAAGTATATTTCTGCAAATTAAATACTTGATTTTTCAGTTAGCGCTAAATAGGTGAATATACTTTAGTATTATTATTTTACAGGACATTTTTTGTCGAGTCAACTCATTTACAGTCTTTTTACTTGTTTTTCCTATATGTTTATGATAATTTGTTGCTTACTCAAACAATATTATCATTATGAGGTACACAGGTCCAGCCCTAATTTTTTGCTTGCCTATTTGTTTGTTTTTCCTTATAATTATTTCAACAAATATTTCAGTAGTTTATGAACTTGAACTGCGACAACTGATAAGGTCGTTTCAGTGGCCTTTTAATTTGCATATATGTAAATGGCAACTGATTGGGGGAATGGGAATTTCAACTGCAAACTATGTAGTGGGGAAGGGGGGAACTTAAAATTTGTTCATTCTTCGCTGCACTATTCCTTTGTTTTAGTCGTTCTCAGAGTCAGTTGAGTTATCATCTAATAAATTGGCAGTCTGACATTTTGTACAGTTATCATCCAATACGCGTGCTTATCTAAATTGATTGGCAACGATGTTACAATAGTAATTAAAAAGACAAAACAATTTGTGAAACTGTCAAAAACACGACAATTTTGTTATAATTATCACTAGACAGCAGGTAGATTATTAAAATATGATTATGGACAATTAGCTTAACAATTCTCAATTATTATAGATGGCTAGAAATTCAAAATGATGGATATGGTCTCTATAGTTTAATGTTTAGTTCCCTCAAATTATCTATTTTTCTTTTTTTCTATTTTATAAATCCTAGAAAGCTGTCAGTTTCCCAGAGAATACATTTCAATGGTTTATAAATTCCAAATGCAAATGCCGTTTTCCCAGGGACAGCTATAAAATTTAATAATTTGTGATCTAATTTTCTTGCCAAATTTCAACTGTTCCTTAACTCTAGAAAGCTCTCTAAGTAACATTAATTTTAATTTATTGATTCATTTGTAATGTTTAAGAAGTCGATAAATTGTGTTTTCCGTCTTTTATTAACCCTGCAAGAGATTTAAATTATGTGGTTTTAAAAGTTAAATGCTAATTGCTCTGTAGATTGTTTTTCACAGTTTTCTAATTTTTATTAACCCTCAATTCATTTTTTATTAATTACATAAAAACAAGAGAACCATTCCAAGCATAAGCAAATTAATGCCTAATATTTGTATTGCCCGGAAAGCTGTAAATCTGCGCTGAAAAATAAAAAAAGATATTAGATCATCTTCGATGAATAATTGTTACTGAAGCGCTAAATTCTATATTGAAGCGTGTGAGAAATACTAGAATTTTGAATGAATTACAATGCTCTCGCACATGTCGATTCGTAAATGATTTCACATAATAATTAAATTAGTTATGGGGATCGTTAAATGGAACACACAAAATTAATAAGCTAAATTCCGTGAGCACGTGTTATATCAACTGATTAAAGTTAAACACTTAACACAGCTGTTAAAGTTAGAATGTTATATTTTATAGAATTGCATATAAGTTGACAAACTGTCATATTAGAAGTGAGTTCGATTTATTTACTTGAATGTTTTGGTTTGGTTTTGCATATGCTTTGACTCACTTTTTGGAGAAACACGTGTAAACGTTGCGATTTGAGAACTTTGTGCTTATAATAACCTAATAATGATGTTGACAAATATTATATATATTTGGCTTACACTAGAACTAGGCAGTGAAAGCTTAGCCAAAGGTCTTGGCCACAATTCAATTGTTCGATAAGTCAAGTCTGTAACAGCGAGAGTATAAACATATATATATATATCTTATCGCGCTTATCTGTCCGTCGACTTACTTAGTTATTGCTGTGGTGTTAGGACAATGCAGTAATAAGAGCAGGTGTGTGTCAACCCACACACACAAATACTCACATATGGCCAATTGATTATCTTCGATGCGAGCGAACGATTAAAAATTATACTAAGAATTCATTCTCGACAAGCTTTTCAAACAGTCAACAGCTGGTGGAGTGTGGTGCCAAAAGATGGGCAAATATCAGTCAACAGAGCCCTACGTGGTTTGGTAAAGATAATAGACAATAGCTTCGATAGCTACAATCATTGTTAGGATAGATCGGAAAACATTAAAGCATGTGATTTTATTTTGTTTTGGTTTTTTCCTCTTTGCCATTTGTTTTTTTATTTCATTGTGCATTTTATTGTAGGACTAAAGATATTGATATAACCACAACAACAACAGCAGCTACACCTACAACAGCAACAACAACAACAGTTGTAGAGGCAGAAGCAACAGCAGCATCTGATATTGCTGTGAGCAACATTGAGTCTGCTAATGCTAATGCTAATGCCAATGCCACAAACATGATTTGTGATGCACAGCAAGAGCAACAATCGCAGCAGCAGCAACAACATCCAGCTCAGGAGCAACAGCAGCAGCAACCACAACAACAACCACAGGAGCAACAACATTGCCCTGAGCCTGAACAGGATGAAAAGTCCACACAAAGTCCTAGCAATGGCGACAGGTATGTTGCTCTTGATTCGATTCGATTCGATCTTAGCCAGTTCGCACATCAACTCAACTCAACTCCTTTTGGGCCCGGTTAAGTATAAGCCGCTTTTATTTGGCTTACAATTTTGTACAAAATTATTTGCATGCTTTTGCTGTACTTTCCATACGCTCTATAAGGAATATAAATTCATATAAATATATCTTTAAATAACTTTGATTATGAAGCTTATTCACAATTATTAAATTCTGTTTTAGGCGCGACTCCATCAGCGAGGAGATCACAATCACAACAACAACAACAAGCAGCAAACTATTGACCATACAGGAGGCAGTTGGCAACATTTCCATTTCCACATCCTTGTCTTCGACTCAAAACACTTCCGCTGTCGCCGCAGCAACTTCCGGTTCCGTTGTTGCCACACAGGCGACGGCAGCAGCAGCAGCAGCAGCAGCAGCTCTGCAACGTCGTGAATCCGTTAGCAGCATTCACAGCAACGGCAGCCACAACGGAGCAACTGCTGTAAGCAACAACAGCAGCAACAACAACAGCAGCAACAGCAACACAAACAGCCCACAGGCCACGCCTACCATTAATATTGTCCAGCCGGAACAAAAGACGGAGCAACAACAACAACAGCAGCCTGTGCAGTCGCAGAGCGTCGATTCGAACGGGTCGAACGGTGCCGCTTCAGTCAACAGTTCCTGCGCGGACAGTCCCAGCAGTCGAAAGAACTCCACTAGTTCCAAAGGCAAAGCAGCCAAGTTATCCACATCGAGCAGTGGACGCGATGAGGTGAGTTCTAAAACCACTGGAAACATGAATTTATAGAACGATTTGGGAGCTAGTTTTCTATAAACACATTCTCAAGCAGCAAGAGCAGTTCCTATTCAAGTTGTTCCATTAAAGACTAATTCATTTTCAATTCGAATTTAAGCTTCTTCAATTTGTCAGTAGTTTCTTGCATCTAAATAAGTATCTCTTATTCGGTATCTTATTTTTTTATAATACCAAAAACCTCTCATCCCACAACTTATGTTTTAAATTAAAAATTAGGTTTTATTACGTTACTTTTGAATATATTGGTACATAATTTGTATGTCAAAAATTTAATTTATTTTGAAAATAAATTTTAAAATAAGTTAAAAATGAGATACTTGCAATTGTGTTTAATCTTTGAAGCTTAAAGAGATTACGATTTAGTTTAACAAAAAAGAATTGGTTGCGACAATTACTTAGGCAGTTCAATGAACTTGTTTTATTATTTATAAAAAGGATTTTTTTTTTATATATTTTTATTACTCACTTCCTAATTATACGAATTTTTTATCGAACCAATCTTTCTCTATTTTGTATTCGATTTCTGTGGTTTATTTCTCGATCAATGCCTTTTGCCTATAGTTCATTTCAAGATAAAACGCCTTGGATATAGTTCACAGATTGCAAAATCTATTAATAGTAATCCCAAACTCAGTTTAAAATTTAATTTTTGAGCTTTGTACCTAAATTTCTTGAAGCCTAGTCCTAAATTTTAACGTCTCAAAATATTGTTTTCTAAGTGTTAACAAATGATTACTTTGAGTACTATTTTCTTATGCTTTGCTGCTTTTAAACACGCTCTTCCATCTCTCTGTTTAGCCTTTACACTCTCTTCCTCTCTCTTGGCCCTCACGCTCTCTGGGAAAGCTCGCGAGCTTTCATTCTTTATGGTTTCTTCTCATTAGCACGTCACAGCTCACAAGCAAACAAAAAATGTGTTTTGAAAGCGACAAAAGTAAATATTAGACAGATGCTACGCATTGCTGATAACAAATAGAGCAACAGTTTGATGAATATCTCGTGGATTATTTCGAAAATAAAACTCGTCTGACTATTCAACATATCGTATTGCCAAAGTATGTGTGTGAATATACTCCCGATTTCGTGTGAGCGAACAAAATGTTAAGGCCGCGACGCTGATTAGAATTACCCTACAATGTTGACATACAAACGGGGTAAATAACGAAAAGAATCGAGTGTGATAGGCTAATGAATACCCTGTGGTAACTCTTGGTTAAAATTAAAATTTAGAACTATAGATTAACCATTGAACTGTAAGCCATCGTTATTACTATGTAAATCTCAAATTTATGAAATATGAATTTAATTTGCAAATAATTATTGGATAATAATATGATAAAAAAAAAACCATGTAAATGTCAATAAACAAATTTGGTAAAGGTCTAGTAGCGGTACTACTCTCAAAAAAAAAAAATATATATAATTTAAAAAGAGGGCGATTTATAATGAATTTTGGTTAAAAAATTTTTAGCGGGTCTCCGCTATTTTTTTTTAATGGAATTTTTAAATTTGTAATGCAAAATGAGCTTTTGCATGGTTGCTTTGTGCATTTTGCAGTGAAAATATCAAAATTTCAAAATTCAATTAAAAAAAAACTAGCAGAGACCCGGTAATAATTTTTTCACCAAAATTCATTATAAATCGACCTCTTTTTAAATTATATTTTATTTATTTTTTTTTGAGAGTAGTACCGCAACTAGACTGTTACCACAAATGTATATAATAATGATATAAAACAGCGGTGGGCACGCAGTGGCTCTGGGAGCAGCGGCTGCTTTTAACTTAGGTAGACTCCAATAGAGTTGTTGTTGTGGATGTTGTTGTAGTGCTCCCGAATTAAGATTTCGTGCCCACCGCTGATATAAAGTAATACATTTTTTCAATAGCAGTCCAATAGAATATATACGTTAAAGATTTTGTGATTCTTAAGCTTATCATACCCTTTGTTATCCACTTCATGACTGCAGGGTATAACAAAAAAAGAAAAAAAAAAGCTTACGAGACCCACAAAAGTTATTGGTTAAAGCTTTGCCACATTGATAAGGTGCCGATATTGTGAATTTGTCGTGTTGCCATTACTTTTGACTCTTATGGGTCGACGACAGAGCTGCAAATTGGAATTCAACGAACGAGGCGCGATTCAGTGGCCAAAAAGTTGTCGAACGTATCAGATTATACAACACACACACCGTAAAATGAAATTGTAGTATTGCCGATAAACCGTCAATAAAACGTGTGTGTGCTCATCGCATTGATAAGAAAACTAGCACCTGCTGAAACCTAGAACTATTCCCCCGAATTGTATGACTCAGTTTCGCTTGTGTTCCCTATGAGTAATCAATTGTAATAAACCATCGAATTGTGTATTATTCCAGGATACCCAGAGCAAACTAAGTGAACCGGGCGCGATCAGTGAGAGTAACTTTGTGCGTGGCGAGCAACACGTTAGCAGCAGTTCCACCTCGATTGAGAAACCCGCCAAAGGCACATCTCGACTCTCTGAGCGGGCCAAAAAGAAGTCTTGGTATAACGTCATCTATCCCAACTACAAATCCCGTGCCGAGGATTTCAAGAAACTCTTCAAAGAGGTGCCCAGCGATGAGCGCCTGATTGTCGGTGAGTTTTATCGAACGTTCGAGTTAATCTAGGTGTGAAATAAAGTTAAAGTCAAGTTTCAAGTTAAGGTTAATAATAGAATCGAAAAGAATAGAATAGAATAAAAAAGATGTTAACCAACTAAAGCTTATTGAATGTCTATCTGAATTAATTGCTTGATATCAATCAGTTGTAAAATCTTTATCACACTATTGCTTTCTTTTGATGTTCGATATTCGACTAAATGTCAATCCAAGCAGATTCTTTTGTGCATTGTAGTCAGTTATCAGTTCATACTTATCTAATCTGTAGGACCTTATCCACAATCATTAATAAAAGAATCCTTATTTTGTGTTTATTTTGTGTTAATTCAACCGATAGCTGTATTCGAAGATATATCGTTCAGCAATATATTATTAATATTAATTATATATGCTATATACTTAGCAAAAAGGAGTTTGATTAACGAGTTTTGTAAACTAATAAACTAATATTTTCTTTGAATTTATTCCATTCGGTTTATAGTCACAAATGAAGAATCAGATAGTATAATGAAATAATATTACATCAACTATGTTTGATCATATCATATCATATTAAGTTTGTTATACAACTTGACTTTAAAGTGTGTTTTCACTTCAGTAATATCTTGACTAATGTTTTCCCTTAATTTTCAGACTATTCGTGTGCACTACAAAGGGATATCTTAGTGCAGGGCCGATTATACGTCTCGCAGAATTACGTTTGCTTCCATGCCAACATATTTACCTGGGAAACGTATGTGAGCATCAAATGGAAGGACGTGACGGCGATAACAAAGGAGAAAACCGCTTTGGTAATACCGAATGCCATCTCGATATCGACAGCTAAGGAGAAGTTCTTTTTCGCGACATTCTCATCGCGCGACAAGTCGTTTTTGATGCTCTTTCGCGTCTGGCAGAATACGTTGATGAATAAACAGTTCTCGCCCCAGGAGATTTGGCGTTATGTGCACAATTGTTATGGCGAGGAGCTTGGCTTGACCACAGATGATGAGGATTACATAGATCCAACGCTGGATGCAGATACAGAAACGGATATTGATTTCCATACTGCCATTGACGATCTCGGTGGCGATCAGAGCAACTCCAGTCAGAGCATCAACAATTCGTCGCAACAGCCACAGCAGAGTGGCAACAGCAGCGCGAGCAGCGGCGGCGGCAACACCGCAACACGCAAATCAAAAACGAAATACTTTTTCAACTCGAGCAAATCGTCAAACGTGAACTCATCGGCCAACGCCTCGGCCAGCGGTTCAGATAATAAAGCCAGCGACAACACACGTAAATCCAATAAGAAAATGAAGGCCAATGCCAAAGAGCTGACCCTCAGCTCGGTTAAGGCCGCCGAGCAATCGGTCGCAGTCACACTCAGCGTGCCCGCCAGCAGCAGCAACAGTAATAGCAGCAACAACAGTGGCACCACCAGCTGCGCACCCACAACAGCCACAACAACCACCACGACAACCACGGCCAGTGGTGCAGGTGGTGGTGGTGGTGGTGGTGGTGGTGTTGGCACCACCGATAAAAAGGTCGAAAAACCTGCAGCTGCAACAGGAACTGCCGCGGAGTCCAGTCACGGCTCGGAGACCAAACGGAAAATTACCAAGAATCAGCGACAACGCGATGTGGAGCTGGCAAGCAAAAATGACGAGGCTGGGCCCACGGATGTCTCGGATTCCTCCGATTCCGAGGAGAACAATGTGCCGTAAGTATAAAGCAAATAATGATCTTCAAACATTAAAATTAAATCCAGCAATATACACTTTTCTATGTTTTCAAAATTTTAAAACCTTCGGCAAATATATAATTGTTGTTTAGACCCCGTACTTAATTATATGCAGATGTTTTGTTTATGAGCAAAAACAGTCTATATATCAGATTTTACAAAAATAAGTTAAAATATGAATAAAAATAATCGGAAAATAATCACTTTGTAGAGAAAACCTCAGATATAATATTTTTGAATGGGATACTTACATAATTTTTTATTTAAGTTTTTTAATTAAAAAAAACTTTATTGTACACTCATTGCATTTTTATTATTTAGTTCAACAATTCGATTTGTTGATTGAAAATAATAAAAAGTTTTTAATTTAATAATTGTAATTAATATGATCATTGCTTTTGCAATGCTACTGTAACATTAAATCTAAGGCAAAACTCTTTCTAAAAGTTAAACTGTTTTCTAAATACTCAATCTACGTTTTATGTTTTTCAGTTTTGTGCCCAGCACGGAGTGCACATCGACACACGAGGGCCGCCAGATTGTGCATACAATTCTGCCCATTCGTGTAGATACACTGTTCAATTTTTTGTTCTCGAAATCGAAATTCTTAACGGACTTTCATGACATGCGCAAATCCACGGATTTAATATGTGGCGAGTGGGAAAAGAACGAAGAGGGCCAGAATGTGCGCCTGGTGAATGTCACAGTGCAATTGGCCGCCTCCGTTGGCCCAAAGACCTCGAAGGTGAGTTAACTGCAATCGAACAATTTTGTCACTTGTTAATTGTTGTTGTTCTTTTTAGGTCACCGAATACCAAACGATGCGTGAGTGCAGTAAACCGGGTGAACTCTATTCGATAGATGTGAATAGTGTGAATGCGGGCATTCCCTATGCGGATAGCTTCAGTGTTCTCATTCATTTTTGTCTGGCGCGGTGAGTGTAGATCACAAAATAGGGCTTTGTTTTATATATTATTCAAGCAAAGACAAAATTAATTAAACTAGTTAAAATTAAAACTAAATCTCAGATGAAAATTTCAGTTCTTATATGTAATTAAAAATCAAACTAAATATGACAACTATAACTAATAACGACATCTAAACTTTTAGAAGAATTGCTTTCACCTCTGAGTTAAATTATAATTTTTTAATGCGCTTAATAAAAAAAAACCCTGATAGAAAAACTTTATTTTAAAGAATATCTTATCTTATCTAAACATGCACTTTTTTATTTTTTTTAGCACTGTGGATGATCATACGATGTTGTCGATCCATGCCCAAATAAAGTACAAGAAGTCCATATGGGGTGTTGTCAAGGGATTCATTGAGAAGAATACGTGGGCGGGTCTGGAGGATTTCTTTTGTGCCCAGCTGCATGCGCTCCAGAGCGAGACGTGTATACCGCCGGCGAAGGGAAAAGGGCGACGCCCGAGACGTGGTAAGCATTTAGTTAATACTTTAAGCAACAACAGTAACAGCAACAGCAACAAGAACAACAAAAAAAACAACAACATTAAGAGCAACAACAAAAAAAAGAGCAATGCAACAATCACAATAAAACCAATGCAAATCAATACAAATACGATTACAAATACACTGTCAATGCCAAATGCCATTGCTATTGCTTCTTCTAACCACACAAAATGCACGCCACATCCACAACAACAACAACAACAACTAGAACCACCAAAACAACAACAACAACTAGAACAATTACCATGCAATATGTAAACAACAACAAAAGCTACAAAACAACACACACAGGCCTAAATCAACTGCAATTGGTTACATCAGCAACAACAACAACCACCACAACAGTAACAACGTTAACAGCGACAACAACTACAACAACAACGACAACAACAGCAAGCAGCACGGACAATGACAACAATAGACGATCGACTTGTCATCATTCACGTCATCATCATCATCATCATCCTTCACAGCACCAACATCAAGCTCATCAACAATCTCGGCATCATTGTCATCATCATCAACGGCATCATCATCATCATCATCAGCGGCATCATCATCATCATCATAGCGAGCAGCAAGTTCAGCAGCAGCAACATTTGAATTCTCATCCGCAGCATCGTAAGGCCAAATTGCACAAATGTCAAGGTATAAAGCGTTAGTTTTGAAACGCTAATCAAGCCAAGCAATTGTCACTTAGCCAACAGACTTGCAGTTATTCTCTACTCTTTGAGCTATTGAAAGCAAATTTATGTTTGTAAAATAAAGTTAGAAGCCCGCTTTAAAAACTATATTTAGAATATACAAACAATATTAAATCTGTACTTATTAGATGATAAAAAGTATGTAAATAGATGCAACTAATTTGTATATAGTACAGACTACTATAGTCTTCAGATATTCATTCAAGAATTCCTGTAGTCTAATATGCGAAACTGTTATTTTTCTATTCTGGATTTTTAAGTTACACTTCTCAAACATAAAAATTATCGAAAATAATATTGTTATTTCCTAAATAGTTTAGAGCAGCGCAGTGGCTCCGGGAGCAGCGGCAGCTCCCAACTTAAGTAGACTCTAATAGAGTTGTTGTTGTTGTGCTCCCAAATCCAGATATCGTGCCCACCACCGGTTTAGAGCAGTGGTGTCCAAAGCCACACTATAATAAATTATTTTCCTATCATAAGTGGCTAGAAATTTCAGACTTTAGAATTTAAAAGAGACACTTTTCTGTTTAGAGAGGCTCTACTTTAAAATGCTCAGCATGTTTTTGATAAAAATCTGACTTTTAAATATTTCGAAAATATCAAATTGTTTATTATAAAAATCACCACAGAATTGTAAATTTTCTAAATCAATTTATCAATACCTTTCTGTATTTTTCAAATTTTCTATGCTACTATTTATGCAATTCGTTTCAATATTTGTAGCTTAGGACCTTAAGTAGCTTGTGGCAATCGCTGGCTTATCGTTTTGTTTAATATGCTTATTGTTTATTGTTTTGTTGGAATTGTTGAAACATTTGCATGAGTGACCACTGACTTGTATTTGATTTAAGCATTTAACTATTGTGTTTTTGTTGCTTTAGCTGCATTTCATATTTAACTTAACTCGATTTATTGGTTTATAATGATTTTCGTTATTATTACAACATATCACTTGCTGCGCATCTCCGTGCATTTGTTGCAGGTACCGCCACACAAATACGCCCCTCGGAGGAAGCAAGCAGCGGCACGGCACTGGCTGGCAAAACCGAAACACTGGATAAATGGGACGCGAAATTAAAATCCTCGGGCGTCATTTGTGGCGCTGGAGCTGCTGCTGGCCTGGCACATGGGGCCGCTGGTGGTGTTGGTGGTGTCAGCGGCGCGGCCAGTCGGCAACAGCAGCAGCAACAGTTGGCGGCTCAGCAGCAGCAACAGTTACTGGCTGGGGGTCAGCAGTTGGGTCAAGTGCAGGACAAATTTCGATACAAGAGCTTATCATTGTTTGTTATATTGTTGATGTGCTTGCTGCTGGCATTAAATGTGATATTATTACTTAAGCTCTGGAAGCTGGAAGAACACATTGACGTGGATCTCAGTCGGCGTGCCCGCATGCCCAATTTGGCGGCCCTCAAGTAAGACTCTCTCGATATACGTAATTCTTAATCAAATTATAATTTTGATACTATATATTCAATTCAGGGAACTACCGAATACGAATCAAGATTGGCTGGAACTGTTGCGTCAGCAGGAGCTATCGCATGAATCGGAGCTACGCAAATGGCATCAGGTGCTCCAAACAGCCATTGAGCTGCTGAAAAAGGTGAGCATCGTTTGCGAAAAGATCTACAACGATGGTCAGCTACGTCAGAGTATCGAGTCGATGCATACGGAATTTTAAGCATCATATTAGAAGATAAAAAGCAAAAATTAAATGTAATTCATACAGAAACAGAAACGAAACAAAAAAGTAAATGAAAAACCAAAGAAACTGTTGCATGTTCCTTAGCTTTAAGTTTTACACACAACATGAAGAATCTGAAACAACCAATTGATTTAAGTTTTTCTAGAATTTCTTATGCTTTGATTAATTTATTAAATTAATTTTTATTTTTTATGATTTATCTAACGTTGCCTTTTGTTTTAATTTCAGACTGAAAAGACTTTGGCTGAAGTCATGATACCCTAGCAGACCTTTCAGCACAATTCCCTCTCCAACAGCACACACACTCAAAAATTCCCTCAACGGCTTTGTTAATACGCCTGAGTAGTTCCTTTTTGGCTATGGCTATTAAAATTGTTAAAAACGAAGCCACCAAAAATACAGAAATTGAATTTCAGCACTATAAGTAGAACTATGAAAATGTCACAAATAGATAGAGAGAATTGTTTGTGTTATTGTCTAAGTAGTTTTGATTTTAGTTTGTCTAATTTATCAGTTAATGTATTATAAATAATGAATTTAATTTTTTATATCTATTTTAGTTAAGTTCATACATTTTCTTAGTCGCTGCATTTATGTTTATCCGTTTCATGTCAACGCTTTACAGAAACTTTCAAAGTATTTCAAGCAAACATACCAGAAACAACCAACATTAACAAAAAAGAGCGCTTTGAATTTTTGTTTTAAAAAATTCATTTGAATTGAAAACATAAATCACTATTCCATGTCTGATGAGCGCAAAGTTGCTAAATTTAAAAGTCGATTTTTGTAAATTTGATATAAATTATACCCAAAAATAAAAAAGAAAATGAAAATGAAAACCAAAATACACAATGATAAGACCGATAATATTTATGTATGTACAATATTTTTGTAAAACTTACCAATCCACAAACAACAACAAATGTGAGCAATGTTTTTATGATGATATTTTGTTGGTTTTTGTAACACCTCTTAACTCTTTTTGGCGCCCGTTTACAGTCTAAACAGAAACTTCAAACTATTAAATATAAATGCTAAGCAAAATTGATAATACCGATGTCATACTAAATAGATGTACTAAATATGTATGTGTATATATATTCATGTACTACATAATAGATCAAAGTATTGCTAGTTTGTAGTTGTTGCATTTGAATGTAAATCCTCTCGCCCCTGCAAAATGTGCGATTTATGTTGGGCAACATTATGTCTAAGAATTTCAATGCAAATGTTGGTAAGACCCACTAGAAAATACTGAAATGAACGAAAACACAAACATAAATATATATGGTACAATTGAGAAGCGTCAAATTATTTGAGCCGTTGCAAATTGGCCTCAAAATTCTGTCACGATTTATGAGTAGAGCAACAAAATTGTTAAGCTGCTGTAATAAAAAGATTCTAATTTATTATAAAAATAAAAATATAAATAAAAAAAATATCGGTGATTTCTTTAGTGTAACCTTTATTTATTTTGCTTAAAATATTGCATACACACATATTTCTGAACGACGAATAACTATAAATTTATGAACGCAATCCACATGTAACCAATAGGTTCCACCAACCAATGAATTCTATTGGTTGACATGAGGGCGCTCCAAGAATAACTGAAAAACGTTTTTGAAACCACCATAAGATTTGCGAAAACACGGTAAAATCCTATAAAGAACTCAGAGACGATAACGAACGAGATTCTCATCTGAGGGTATCTTTCTATCTTCTAGCTTCGACATGATTGATATCTTGGACTTGTTGGTCTGAAGACGTCTCTTGGGTCGCATATTAACGGCATTATCAGCGTCCGTCCTCTTTGAATTGCTGACAGTCTTGGACTTAACGGGTCTCTCTCGCTTGAGTTTCGGAGTGCCCATAGTATTGGTATTACGTGGCGATAGGGCCAGACGTCGGCGGGAATTACTTCGTGCGCTGCCCGGAACAGGTTTCCAAATCTTCGGTTTGGATTTTATTTTCTTGATCGAAATAATGGGATCATCACTGTCATCCTCAACTGGAGACGACTCATTGTTCACGGGCCTCTCTTGGGGCTTCTTGCTGGACATGGACATGCGCTCGATCAGCTGGTTAAGCACCTCCTTTTTGGTCAACGATGGCATCGTGATTCCAGTATGCTTTTTCGTTAAATGTGAGGCAGTTATCACACTGCTAGACATCTTTGTGTTTTGCTTGTCCTTCGAATCGCCATAAATTTTGGTTATGCTTGTTTTCAATTTTGGCTTCTTTGACTCCGTAATGCTGTTGGCCGAAATCCTAGTTGAATTGTTCAGACGTCCAGCGGATCCTGAAAGCAATTCCTTATTCTGCGACTGTTCATCCTTCTTTTGCTGCCTGTAGCGCTTCATCAACATATCATATATCGAAATAATGGGTGCATCCATTGCGTATCGGCGATTTTTCTCTGTATATTAACCTACAAATCTATTAAATAAAGCCAAAAATTTTATTTCTATTTAAAATCTCAGACGTTATTGTTTGTTTTAATTAAATAAGTGTTAGAAAATATTTACTCTAAAGATTCAATAGAATCTAACAAGTGAAGCATATGTCAAAGGTATATTTATATTTTTTAAATCGGTTTATTAGTAATTTTTTTGGAAGAGTTTATTAATTACTTAGCAGTTCTAAACCTTTTATATAAGGGGTGCCACAGAAATCGCTTTCGCCTGAATTTGACTTAAATTTGTATGAAATTTATGTCAAATTCAAGTGAAAGCGGTTCCTGTGGCACCACTGTATATGGGCATTTCCAAACTCGCGCACGGGACATTCGTACACATTCAAAGTAAAAAAACGGTAAAAAGGAAACGATTTTTTTTTCTGATGAAGGGCTTAACATATAGCATTTGATTAACTCTTTCATTGGTGCAAAGATTGATTTTGGGTAATTTTTCATTTTGAAGATAATAGAAAAATTTAAGTGATTCGCACGGGACACGAAATGGAAGTGACTTGTGAGGTCAACCAATTCAAACGCCAATTTCAGCGAATCCAGAAGCAATATTTTAATGCAACTGATTTTAAACTTTTGTGCATTGATGCCTCTTAAAAATGGTTATGATTTTTTTCAAAGATGACTTGCACTTTTTTTTTAATTCAATTTGACGTAAATTCGCACGGGACATCGCGCACGGGACATTTTTTACCATCACTATTTTTATGTTCTTTCTGTCTCTCTATTTTTAAATGATATATCAAAACAGCCCGAAAAACGTATTTAAATTAAACTTTCAATATATTTCTTTGAATTAAAATGGTTCATGGTTCAATTTTACTGTCCTACTTAGTGTAATCGTTAAAATACAAACGGTCCATTTTGGAAGTCAATTTTTAAGAAAATTGACATAAATATGAAAAAGTGAATTTATTACAATGTAGAATCTATATGTTCATCCTATTGAATTTCTTCCAGTGTATATTGCTTAAATAAATAACTTAAATACATTTCTGGAAGAAAATTTTAAAAGATGTGAATTTTTGATCAATTTTACGTTTTTGGCCGCGGTGGACCTTTCTGTGAAAATGCCCATATGTATCTTATATTATTTTGGGAAAGCAAAGACTAACATCTTTATTATTCATCTGATTGAATGATTGATAACACTTCCATTCGAAACGAAAGTAATATATGATAATTTTAATTAAGAAGATGGTAAAGGATTCTATCATTAATATTGGTCCAACTGAATATATCATCTATCATTTTTAAAAAATTTGATAATGAAATATGGAAATAAATTTAATAATAAATTGTCTTGATACATTCCTTGTAACTAATATCGAGTGATATACAAAAGTAAATCTATCAAAATATTTTAAAATGCAACAATAATTCATAAAAGTCTATTAAAGCCAAATAAGCCCATTAATATGCAAATTTCCGCTTAATTTATTTAAATTTCAGGTGCAATTTTTATAAGGGAATTTGATAAAAGTAATGAAATGAATGAGGTAATATAAATGCGACACATTCGATTAAAATCGAAAAAACTATCAATACTGGTTCGAGAAATGTAAAGAAAACGAGAACGAAATCTCATGATCTTCATTATGTGATTAACAGTTGCGTTAACCAGGTAACAGAAAGGCAAGTCATAGAGCTTAAGAAAATTGATTATCAATATGAAAAATGCACTTGCTGTCAAGTCATTTCCCCCGGTCGAACTTCCTGCAAAGCAGAGCAACAATTTGTGTTTTTTGCCCAAAGATCAAACTCAAATTGCATTTAAATGCAACTTTCCAAAGCAATTGGACTGACAAGCGAGAGAGTGAAAGAGATGACAATAGACACAAAAGCGCATGCGCAACAACCTAAAGAGGAAATGATAATAAATAAATAAAACTTTAACCAGCATGTGACAGTTATCGATGGGAAGGTCTAGGCGAAAAGCCAAAGTAACGAGTGGTTTGTGCGATAAAAAATCGAACTTTAATACAAACTGAAGATAAACAAATAATTTGAGATGGAGCTGGAGGATAGCAAAGCAAAAACAAAATCAAAATGAAAATAAAGGCAATCGTATCGTATTATATGCAGCCTGTAGATACTCGTAGTCATAGATCTGTAGAAGATTGTAGATAGACCTTTGGGTCCAAGCTCAAGTGACAAGTGCGGCCCTCTCTCGACTTGACATTTGTGCAAAATGATAATCATAATGATGATGACGATCGTTGTTTACTTTTACTGCTGGTTGTTTATAATAATGCTGAAATATGAGACTGTGCGCCTAATCTAATAATAGGGTCGACTTTGAAATCCATTTCTGTGGAAATGCCCATATGTTAAACTTCTTCGATATATAATATTACACATGTGATTAAGAAATGAGGTAACAGGAATAAATCTTTTTCTTTGAAATTTCCGATAAATAAACAAACTTAGAAGTACAGTTGAACTTCCATAACTCGAACTTCTATAACTCGAATTTCTCTCTAACTCGAGCTTATGGCAGTAAACTTAAAATACTTAAGAAAAGAACTCTATAAGTCGAATATCTCCATAACTCGAACTTTTTCTTTGGATAATAGTGATTCGAGTTAGGGAAGTTTGACTGTATTTAATATACAACAGTACTTTTTCTGCTCAAATTTTATGTTTGAAGCATAGTACGCTCTAGCCGAAAATATTTTTGCAAGGCCAAAACTTCATATAAAAAAAAGGGTTGCAAACATGCTCGAAATTATTTTGTAAGGCCATTTCTAAACGTATGTACGCTGTACCTAAATATGGGCAGCTCAGAATATTTTCTGAAATTTTACAACACTGTTTGGTGAACAGATGGCAGCTTTATTTTGACCTTTCAAAACATCGATTGAATCGTTGTTTTGACTAGTCGAAATCTATTTACAACAATGGCGGGAAAAAATAAGCAGCAAAATAAGAGCCGAATTGATGTCTTTGAAAATGAAGAAGGCTAATTGAAGAGGTGAGAGAGAGGCCAATCATATGGGATTTAACCGATAAAAAGCATTTTGATGCGACTTTTATCAAAAGTGCATGGGAGAGTATTGCAGAGGCGCTTAACAAACCTGGTAAGTTTTCTTGGACTGTTTATGAGACAATATTTAATGGATTACTTTGATTGCAGTACAAGATTGCAAGTCAGCATGGAGATCGCTTCGGGACAGCTACAAATACCATATTAAGGCGTCGGAGAAGAAGCGGGCAAAGAGTGGAAGTGCCGGTGGAGTAGGGCCACAGCCACCCATGGCCAATGAAGCGGTTCAATGGCATTTGGCGCCATACATGGCTTTTTTGCGGGAGCTCTTGCTCCTCTTCCGCCTCTAACAACAGAGCATAGGCCGTTTCCAAAAATTATGGTCGCTGCTACTTCACTGATCAAGTCCATTTGGTCAATTTTGTCACTTTGATTATTTGAAATTGTATTTACTTGTTTGTTATGTACAGCTGACGTAACAGTGTGACCACAGCAGCAAAGGACCAACAATCTCTCAACTTTTTAGTGATTTTTTGGTATTATGCTGTCACACTGAATTCTGTAAGGCCCGACCTCAAAACATCGAACATTTCGGGCGTCCAAAATGTTTTAAGCTAGAGCGTACTACGCTAATCAAAGTGACAAAATGGACCAAATGAACTGGATCAGTGAAGTAGCAGCGACCAATACCATAATTTTCGGATTAACGGCCTCTGCAATACTTTCCCATGCACTTTTGATAAAAGTCGCATCAAAATGCTTTTTATCGGTTAAATCCCATATGATTGGCCTCTCTCTCACCTCTTCAATTAGCCTTATGCGCTCTTCATTTTCGAAGATATCAATTCGGCTCTTATTTTGCTGCTTATTTTTTCCCGCCATTGTTGTTCATAGATTTCGACTAGTCAAAACAACGATTCAATCGATGTTTTGAAAGGTCAAAATAAAGCTGCCATCTGTTGACCAAACAGTGCTGTAAAACGCCAGAAAATATTCTGAGCTGTCCATATTTAGGTACAGCGTACATACGTTTAGAAATGGCCTTACAAAATAATTTCGAGCATGTTTGCAACCCTTTTTTTTATATGAAGTTTTGGCCTTGCAAAAATATTTTCGGCTAGAGCGTACTATGCTTTAGTTTAATTCCTATCACGCCCATTGCCAAGCAAATGATATTTCAAAAATCGTAGCATACTTTCAGGCTGCCACAGAAATTCATAAGCATTACGAGATCTTCTTTATGCTTAATCTAGGAGAACCACAAAATTCTTGCGAAATATGAGCTTGATTAACTGTTAAGCTATCATCATCAATAAAAAGCTTACACAATTGAGCTTTCAATGAACTTAATGTAACTGTCGTTGAACTCAATTGCGGCTGATATGGGTTAAGTTCAAGGTTAAAAACTCTTTTCAGGTTTCGTACATTTTGTAATCTGATTATTGCACGGTCAAAAAACTGAGTATATACTTTTTTTAAGACTCATAGAATGTGAGTAAGCCCTCTTGTACTTTGTGTTTTATTGCATTACAGCTTGACAAAAAAAAAGAAAACAAATAAGAATAAAAATGGAAAACAAATTTTTGGTGATAAGAGTTCATTAAACGACGAAAATCATCACAGGAATTAAATAAACACGCAAATGGTGAAATGTCGCGTATTAAAAGTTAGCTAAAATCATAAGATGAAAAATTAGCAAGACAAATTTCAAGATATCTGCATAATAAAACTATAGAAAATTCTATAAAGTACGCAAATAAATAACATTTAATATGCTCTCGTGCATGTGTGTGTGTGTGTGTGAAGAGCAACGAACGCACAAAAAGAAAGAAAAGAAAGCAACAACAAAATGTTATCAGCGCAGCCGAAAAGAGCTGTACAGTAAACACCTACAGACACAAACACACACACATCGACAGACATACATATGAATACCTAAAGGAGAAAAAAAAAGTTGCGAATACAGCAACAGCAACAACAACAACGAAAAGCTGTTCAGCTTTAGTTTTTTCAAGGTTAAGAGCAAGTGCGTGTGCTTTTGAGTGCGTGTGTTAGTGTGACTGTGTCAGTGCGTGAATGCGTGCGCTTGTATTAGTGCCTTTTGCTTGTTGTCGTCGCCTCGCACATTTGCACAGTGCGTATGAAACAAGAACAACAACAACAACGGCAGCTGCCAGATATTAGAATATAAAAAGTATAGCGCAAATGTTTATGGCATATGCTATAAACTAAATAGCCCAACCCCTTTCACCATGCAGGCGGATAAAAGTGGGGGAATAAAAGTAAATAATCATCGTTATATTCACAGATTTGGCATAGGCCTATGCGTATTATATCTAGACATTTTATTTTCCACATGGGATTTGGTCAACGGAGCCGAAAGCTCAAAAACAGCTGACACATTTTATGGACATTGTCTCTATGTGCGTTACGGTTTATTTCTCTTCCTGGTATAACGGGGCACGCATAATTTGCGTTGTTTGCTATTGTTGTTGTTGCTTTAGTTTCTGCTGCTTCTTTCCATAGTCAAGTTTAATGACTGATAAGCTCAAAACAGCCGAAATACAAACGAAACGGAGACACGCACAACGAGTTTTTGTCATTTCGCCATATAGATAACACCAAACGGTTTTTCAGCTTGGATTAAAATTAAGTTGTGTGTTTCTTCATCTATTTATGGATTTTTGACAATACATGCCGGAAATGTTATAGTTCTTACAAAAAACAAGAAACGAAGCAAAAATGAAAACGAAATCGTTACCAAACTTGAAAAACGTCAATCTAAAAACTTGTCAAATTACTTCTATTGTACACTTGAAAAAATTGGGACTCGAAAAGTAAAAAGCTCTTGATAAATACTATTAGTTTAAGTCTATAAGTCAACAACTTTGTTTTTAGTGTAATTTATAAGCAAATTTATATCACCAAGACAGTTTTGATTCACAGCGACTTATTCTTTTCCTTGTTTCTGGCTAAGCCACATAAAAGGTTTTGTTGCTCTTATCGGTTAGGAGTTGACGAGGTTTACGGTTGACTGATTACAGAGCTCGTTTAACAGACTGACAATTACATTGTATGTAACGAATGCAAAGAGTATTGTAGCTTGTCGCTCTTAACAACTTGTAAGCTTACAGCAAAGAGCGTCGAGTGATGGAGAGTGAGAGAGCGCGAGAGTGGGAGAGCATAAGCTCCATACGCACGTGCAATGGCTGCTTTCTGCGGGCTGCGCTGCTTGTGTTGGGGAGAGACTGTGCGCCCACAGCGCTGTTAAAATTGTCATTCATGCACTTCCATTCGCTCTTTGACGCTGACTGCGACGCGCTAGCAACAGACACAGCAGCAGCAGCAGCGGCAGCAGCAACAGGCCAAACAGCGTTTAACGGTGATCAGTACGAGATCGAAATCGGCCGCCGTTGGTTGTTCGTAACGCGCCGTCGCGTTGTCAGAAAGTTGTCGTTGTCGTCGTCGTCGTCGTCACCGTAGTCGCAGTCGCCGTTGCCGTTCAGCTTTCAATTCCAATTCAGTTAGTCGATCGGAGTAGCAGCAGCAACAACATGCACTAAAGCCTTTTTTACATCTTTTCATTACGTTTTGTTTCGTTTCGGTTTCTGTTTCTGTTTCGGCTTTGGCTTCGGTTTCTCGTGTTCGTTCTGTGTGTTCCTGTGCGTGTGCTAAGAGAGTGTTTATCTCGCATTGCTCAAATCAAACAAATGCATCAAGTAAACGAAGAGAAAATAATAAGTGCTATCCTCTCGCTGCGCTGTTGCTGTTGCTTGTGTAAGGCGCAGCTGATTTTAAATCAAATTTTAATAGCATTCAACTCGTCTACCGACAGACCACCCCTCCCCACCCATCAAGCCACCAGCTAAACTCCCCTCCTTCATTCTGCAATCCAACAACGAGATTCTTCGTCAAGTTGCCGATTCGCCGATTCGCTGCTTTTGGGTGCGTGTTTTTTTGTTCTTGGTGTTGTTGGTGTTGTTTCTTGACACTCGTTTGTTGTTTTTGCTATGTTTACATTTTTATTCCAGGCACACAAATACAGGCAGTTACAGATATACGAATATAAAAACATACAAATGTACATATATGCACAAAATGTAAACTGACATTTTGCTCTGGCGCTTTGTTTCGCGCGGGCTTATTGACAAATTATAACTGAAGTTAAAATCCAGCTTCCCGCTGCCTTTGTCTCTCTCTCTCTCCCATTTGTTGTTCATCTGTTCAGACTGCTAGACGCGGCTTAGACGAGCACTAAAATTTCATATAATTTGTGTGTGTGCTTCAAGTTTGCAATCCATTTGAAAAGTGACAGCTAAAAATACATATCAACAATTGTGAACAAAGAATAAACAATTTATACAACGATATTTTGTATATACCAATTTTTTCTTCCATTTATTACCATGGGATACAAACGCTTTTTAGCAAGTCAGTTTCAAGTGTACAATTAAGAAGTGCAAAAAATAAAAACAAAACATAAGTAGAAACAGATTGTTTCTGCGAGTTGTGTAGTTAAAACAAAAAACAGGAAATCAAGAATATGTATACATATGCATATATCTACATATTTGTACATACATATATCTAAAATGTTTGTGAAAAAATAAATTTAAATTTTTTGATTGTTCTATTGCATTTGCCATCTTTCTGCTCATTTAGTGCTAATTATACAATTTTAAATCTATTTTTTAAAAGTCATTTATCGTTTTTGGGACTTTAATTTATAGTTGAGCTTACTCTAAACTTAAAATTCCTTAAAAGTTAATTTAAAATGTGCATCGCGAATTCAGTTCATATTTTAAATAAATAGTTTATGCTCTTTAATTTCAAATATCTCACTACAACCTTTTTTATTCAGTATTTTTTTTATAGAAGAAAATATATATAAATGATTAAAGATATGCAACACATATTTATTATTAAAAATTTAATGGTTAGTGCTAAAAAGAAAGCTTTTTCATATTCTACACCCTGGGAAAAATAAAGTTACAATGAAACAAAAAGTATCTAAATGTGTAGGAAACAGAATATAGAGTTTTTATACCGTATACTTAGTATATGTTTGAAAACTTGAACAATTGGAATGATTTAAAGAAGATAGAGCTTGTAAAAATTTAAAGCTTCAATGAAAGATTCTCGAAACTTCCTAATGCTGCTCAGCTATTTCAGTTTTAAAAAATCATTTATAACATACATTTTAATTCTACATTCACAGTATTACAATTTTAAGTTTTCAGTAATAATTAAAATATTTTGTAAGTTATTGTATAACTGTTGGCGTATTTTTAATGAATTTTCTTATCTTTGCAACTTGTTTTCCAGCCAGCGAATTATGAAATTCCCAAAAGATGCCAGCGAAATATGTTGAATGCGTTAAGCAAAACGTGTTTTAATAAAATCCTTCGTTTCAATCAATGAAGAAACGTTTTACATTTACTAAAAAAAAATAAATTAAGAAACAACGAGAAAACAGCAAAAAAATCTTAATCCACATTCAAAAAAGCAACAACAAACGGCAAACTGAAAAAGAGCAAAAAAAAAAGAAAAAAATTCACAAAAAGGTGATAATGATTATTTCCAAGGATCTTTTCATATTTGGCGAACAAATTTTTGCAACAATTATACCAGAAGGTGGAGCCGCTCTCGCCACGCAGCAACAGCAGCAGCAGCAACAGCCGGCAATTATAAATACAACAACAACAGCAGCAACAACAGCAGCAGCAACAACGTTGCCTATAAACTCAAAAGCAACAGCGACAGCAACAGGAGCAGCAGCTGAACAAGTTGTTGAGGAGTCATTAAAAGCCGCAGCAGCAACAGAAACAACATTGGCTATAGCTCTGCCAGCAACAGCAGTACAACAACAACAACAGCAACAACTGCCAGCAGCAGTTAATACTAAAACGTCGTCGTCGTCATCATCATCAGCATCGTTGTTGACTAAACAGGAAACAGTTGCAGTTGTTGCTGCTGCCAACGGCAACAGCAATCCCAACAACAACAACAGCGTCGGCAAAACAACAGCAAAAATTCAAAAAATTCCAAAGGCAGCTGAAGAATTGAAAGCCAAGAAGCAAAAGGCAAAGTGTGAATCGTTCAAGTCCCAGACACATTACGAAAAAATGTTGGTGGTGGAAAGTGTTCAAAGGCAGGAGGAGGCCAAAACTAATACCAAACCCAAAACTAAAGTCAACGCCAACGCGAACAACATTGACAACAACAACGACAACAATTCAGACAACGAATCATTAGCAATGGAACAGGTACCGTTGGTTGGCAGTAGCCGACGTAATCTGGCCAAAATTGTTACCGATTGTCGCCTACAAATCGAAGTGCAGCCAATTGCAACAGCAACGACAGCAGCAACAGTTGCTGCAATCGGTGTAACAGCAACAACAGCTACTTGCAGCTCATCAGCAGCATCAACAGCATCAGCAGCATCAACAGCATCAACAACATCAACAACATCATCAGCATCATCATCATCCTCGTCATCGTCTTCGACATCCTCAGACTTTACGCACACATCACAAACAACATTACCAAGTACGGATAATCTGTCTTCGGCCAATCTGAGCAAAACTTGCATTTTGGTTGATGCCAAAAGGTGAGTTGCTTTTTTTATTTCTTATTTTTTATTTCAACAAGCTGACCCAATTTTTTGTTTTTGGTTTCTTTACTGATTACATGCAATCAAACAGAGACAGAGATAGGCAGACACAGAGAGAGAGGGAGAAAGAGAGAGGGAGATCTACTGCACCCTCCAGTTAGAATCACAAGTCCAGTTTTTAACTCCAGTCAAACTCTCCCAAAATTCTCTCAAAACAGGCCAAAATTTCACCTACTAAATTTGGGACACACACAAACACAGAAACACACAAACACAGATACACACAAACTCTCTCTCACTCACACACACAACAAACTGCATTCTGCTTTAAGAATAAGTTACATGCAAAAATCCAAAAAAATTTAAAAAAAAAAAACAGAAAATTTGTTTTCTTTTTTTTTTTTGTCTTATAATAATAAAAATAATAATAACAAAACGGAGTGTGAAGGAAGAGGAGACACAGGAGAGGAGGAGAGGAGGAGACAAAGAATTCTGGGCAAGGAGCAGGTTTTCGATTTAAGCTGCAGTTTCTGCTGCCGTTGCAGTTATCGCTGTTGGGGGGGATTATATCCGTACATATGTAAATACATATGTACACATGTCTGTGTATTAAGGTATACACTTACAAATATTGGCGACTTGTCTCCCCTTTTTGTGCTCTCTCACTCTCTCCTTCCCTCTGCTTCTCTTACTTTGGTACTGACTTTTCGTTGCAGTTGGCTTAAAAAGAAGCAATATTAAATTTGTACATCCTTCTGAAATAATTATATGTAATCTGTTGGAGTTAAATCATAATTGGAAATTTTATGAATGTTAATCTTTACTCTTCCAAGAGTTTCATGTTTTATCAGTCTTTTTTGTTAGTGATTCTTAAACGTTCTTATTAGATTGGATTTTGTTTATACTCTAAGTGATTTCAAATCAGCCAATTTTTTAATTCTTCTTTGTTTTACATTCGTAAACGTTTAAATGTCACTGTAGGTCATTAAAAGATTTTCACAGTTTAATTCTCTCTTGATAATTCTCTCTTTGCTTTTAATATCTCATTCGTAAACGTTTTACTATAGCACTTGTAAGGGCTAAGCAATAGAGACTTTTCATTGTTTATTTTTCGTAACTCTGCTCTCTTTCTGTTGTGTTCTTTATAGCTCATTCGTAAACGTTTTACTGACTATAAAATTGGCAAATAATATAAAAATATCCATATGTTTTTTTAAAAATCGTCAAAGCAAAATAAATTCTTACCTAAAGTTCTTTTAAGTTCATTTTCCAAATGAAGCGATCTCCTTCTAATGGCATTTGCTTTCTTGAATACACTCACCTGCACTCATGAATCTTTCGGCCTGACTGCTGAAGAATTGCACTACGTTTTCTCCCATAAAGATTTCAAGAATTTCCCCCCAAAAAAGTGAACCACTTACCAAACACAGAGCACAGCACGCACATGAGTGTAACTCTTTTTTGGCCTGTTTCTTGTGGCTGCCCCTCTCTTCCCCCTCCCCCTCTTCCTCATTTGTTGCTCCACATTGCGGGCCACATCTTGTTGCAGTTTTTTGGTGCCAATCTGATAGATATACATACATACAGTATATATATATATATATATGCTGGCAGCTGGTAAACGAGCATCAGATCCATTCTACCACTCTATCTCTCTTTCTCCTTCTCTCTCTCTGTCTCCCTCCCGCCTGTGTCTCCTTCGCTCGATGAAAATCGGCAACAAACAACTACCAAAAAACTGGGTCAACTGTGAACCAATTTTCAGGCATTATTGCGACAACAGATGTACGAGATTTCAAAAAAAAAAAAGGAGAGAATAAAAAAAGGCAACAAAAAAAAAGAAACTGCAGTAATCAGAAGAGCAACAGGCAAAAGCGAAAATAAAACGTGCCACAAAGTCAACAACAACAATATCAACAAAAACAACACTCGAAATTGTGCAGAACAACTTGAAACTTCTACAGTGAGTGGCAAAAGTGCATGCGCAGTGCACTTTAAATCGCATAATAATTGAAAATTTATGTTAAATGCACATAATGAAGTTGCACTCGGCACAAGAACACACAAATACACACACACACACACATATCGAGACACAGACACACAACATACACATACACTGAGAGACAACAATGTGCACATTGTAATTTAATTTACTTAATTTCTGTAACTAAATTGCCAATCCGCAACGAGGCTGAACTGAACAACTTCTTGTGGCTCAATTCAAAACTCTCAACCTTCTTTTACCTCCTCTCCTCTTTACCATCTTCATCTCGCCTTCCTTCATGCCACATAATTGAACTGTGAGACTGCAATTCAAATTAACCGAAATATGCACTTGAATCCACTCACAAGCCACTTTATGAGACTCTATCTCAAGACTCTTAACTATTGAGTATCTGTGAGTGTGCGAGTATGTGTGTGTGTGTGTAAATTTGGTAATAGACGTCAGTCAGTTGGGCAGTTAGATTGTCAGTCAGTTAGTCAGCTGCCAAGTGACAACGACAACGAATTAAAATAAAAAATGCAATAAAATAAAAACTAATTTTAGTTGCAATTGCAACAGCGCTTAAACTGGCAATTATTACACTGAGCGAAAAAATGGGATGAAACCACAATTAATTTGCCATTTGTATTAATTTATTTTTCAAGTTCTGGATAATTCGAATAGCCTTAAATTTTTCTGACAAGTCAACTAAAATTAATTTCACTTAAACTACAACTAAATAAAATATGCATGCTCCATAAAATAGCAATTTATTTATTAAACAATATGACGTCAGTGTGCTTTAAGCTCTTTGCGATCAATTTAATTATAGTTTTTGGCATTTTACGACAGATATTTATTTTATTAGATGGCAATTCAAACTACATTGCATATTTCCTCAAATTAATTAGTTTTATTGTCTCCATCAATCAAATGAATAATACAACCTGTTTTTAACTGCCTCTGAGCTGGTTTCTTGAACTAGTTCATTCTACTTTCAAAAAGAAGACTAAAATATAAAAAAATATATATAAAAATTGAGCTACTCGTCTTTTACTTTTTCTAAAGCCCAAACAAGTTGATCTTTTACATTTCTTTGCTAATAGTAAATTAATTAATTGAATAAATAATAAGTTTGGTTAAATATTTACCTAACAAACTGACATCTATTATAGTTTATCTGTGTCACAAAATAATAAATGATAATCAGATAAAGGCTTATAGTAATATTTGTAAAATATCTAAGAGAAGAATCTAGGGTATCTGCTAGTCTCTATTTTTTATTTTTGCAATTGTTGCCACAACAAAATTCCAAACCTTGTGCATCAAATCAAATTTCAAAGACCCGCATGCTCTTAACTTTGTTTATACTGTGGAACTTTAGCTGATGCCGAACCAAAAAAATATTTGACTATGGAGTAGAATTGAAAATTTGTGATTTTATCCCAAAATTGTTGCTGATGACGCCGAAGTCAAAATGGGATTCGTGCGTATGCCTCGATTTCATTTCCATACGATTGGCTTGGATCAATTTTGAATTCGAGCGGTTGTTGTGCGATTAAAGTTTATTGAACCCGCCAGAGTAAAAGAAGAATAAGAATGAAGAGAAGCAGAGGCAGAAGGAGAGAGAAAGAGTAGGAGCAGGAGAAAGAGGTGGTGGAGGCAGGCAACGCTTTCTTGGCACACAAACAAAACACAAAAAACACAAACATTTCATTTTGATTTCATCTCATTTTGTGCCTCGGCTGGCGCTTTTGCTTGGCACTTTTATTGTATTTATTGTTGTTTTGGTTTCATATTGAAGCACTATCGGCATAAGCCACGCCCCCAACCACTAACCGCCCACAACAACCACGATCAGCAGCATCAACATCAGCGCCAGGGCCAGAAGCTAAATAAAAAAAAAACAAACAAATTGCAAGCGAGATGAAGTCCAAGTTGCTATCGGTTCACATCGGATCGATTTGGATTTAAATCGCCTTCAGAATGGGCAACACTCGCATTTTCCAAACTAGGCTAATTGCTCATAGCTGTTGCGTATGTTGCGATTTGATTTCCCAGAAGGGAGACCAAAAGTTCCAGAGAGAATAAAACGAAAGCTGAAATAGAGAGAGCAGCAATTGAAGTGAGTTTGATTAAAAGTACTTCAGATGTCGAATCAAATATAAATTCAGATAAAAGTGGATTAGCACAGAATGAAATGGTCTAAAAAAATTAAAGGGTTTATTTTATTAAATTAAATTTGAGTTAAGAAACAATTTAATATTGCGCTTTATCACTTGAAATAGATAAAATAGTATACTTTGTTAATTATTCAAATCTTAAGCCTTTTTAAAGAATGCATTTTAATAATAGCCTTACTTCAAATTAGTTATCCTTAGCTATTGCCATTTTTATGTATTTTCTAAAATTTCTCTGTGAGCAAAAACGCTTTACCCTAGGTATAAAAAGTGTTTGATTGTATGCGTAACTTCTAATCGAAGAATGTGTTGATCTTTTAATTTGTTTGCAACCCTTTTTTGCAAACTGAAACCGGTTAATAAACTTGTATGTAGGTCAAGTTTTGTCTTGATAACACAACACACAACACACGCACACACACTATTAAAATAACAATAAAAGCAACAGGCGTGTCAAATGCAACAACCTCAAGAACAATAACAACAACAACAAAAAGCAAACAACATTCAAAGGGGCAACATTAAATGGCGCATTTGAATTTAGTTGCGTTGATATTTTGAGTTTTGAGTTGGGTTGAGTTTGGTTTTTTATGGGTTCGGAGCTCGATGGGATTCATTTTGCAATTCAGCTAGTTCTGTTTAGATATATTAGAAAAGACGCATAGAATTTCATTGTGGGCAACATCTGGGGAGTTCAGTTTCAGCTACATCTAGGTAGATAAAACCCATTTCAATAGATAGAAAATAATGAAGGGCCAGCGTTGAGCAGGTAAAGGCACAGAATTGGCAAAAAAAAAAAGCTTTTGGCAAAAAAACAACAAAATGTATTTTCTTAGAAATGAGAACACAAGAAATAAAAGATGAAGTTTTTGCTTGATCCGGTGCAGCTGTTCATTCAGTTGTGCCTGCTGTCAGTCCTTTGTTATAGATTTGATAATACATCTAATATATGTATAAGCATATCTATTGCAGCATAGAAAGAAGGCAGAAAGAGAACATTTTTAAAAATATTTTTAAATGATAAATCTATCAGAAAGATGATTGATGTGCTTTGGTGCATCGATTTATCGTGCAATTGTATAAGCCAAGCATTGAGATTTGCAGATTATTTTGCTATCGGAAAATGTTTAAAAAACAAATTTCAAATTGTTTAAACTTTTTACAGGCAGCTACATGATTGTTTTAGATGTTGATGCTGCACAGATTATTTAAATTTAATTGTCAGAATATTCTGTTTTGATTATAAAGTCCTATCGAAAACCAAACCGCCTCAAAATGGGGCAATGTCACTTCGATATGAATCGATTAACTATTCGAAGTTCAAGTGAATTGGGATTTAATCAAATTAAAATATGATGTGCAACATTGAATATTGTACATTTTCTAAAAATAATTGTAGAAATATATTTACTTTATTACTTTATCGTATATTAGATCAGATTCATTAAAATTGTTTGTTTCCTAATTCATTTTATGTAAAACTATGATTGACAGATATATCTATATGTATGTAGAAGTGTTTGTATTTTGTATACACATTTGTGAATCTAAATTGCATTCTACTCATATTCAAGTTGAATGCACTTCTTGATCCGTGATCACAAATCTATTTCAATTTCTGTCTCCTTGTGCTGAGCTGTCACTTCTTCATCTTATGATCTGTCTCTTTCTGTCTCTATGTGTGTGTGTCTGACTAGGTGTATGGGTGTGTGTGGGCGCCCAGATGTCAACATTGAGGTCTGGGCCGTCTGTTCCAGCTGCCCTGGCGGTCTTCGGATAAGACGACGCATTAGCATGCCACATGAAGGAAAGAAATCGCATTGCGCAATGCAAAATGCAAGAGAAGCAACAGGAGAAAGAGATAGAAACAGAGAGAGAGAGAGGGTGTAAGAGTAGAGAAAATTGCAATTTATTATAATTTAATCTAGAATAGGAAATTAAATAGACGCGACGGCATACGCTGCATACATTGTTGCAAGTTATCGCCTGGGGCCCGTTTGGGTTTTATCTACCGTTAGACAGCGGCAGTGTCAATAACACACAGTGTGTGGGCAGAGAGCGCAGAACGGAAGAGAGAGAGAGGTAGAGACAGGAGGCAGAGAGGGGGAGAGTTGAGGCACACGTGCGTGTGTGAGCGGGGGCGTCGACGCTGACTGCAATGGAGGGCAAACGACAGCGTCGACAACTGTCACAGTCACAAAGCGACGTCGACGTCAACTGCGACTGCGACGGCGACAGCGACTGCGAAGTCTGTGGTTGAAAGTTGCATATCTATTGTTGTATGTTGTTCTTGTTGTTATTCTTGTTGTTATGCTTGTTTGCTGCTTAGCAAACGAATAAAAATTAATTCAAAAATAAATTATTGTCATTGTCATTGTTGTTGTTGCAAGTTATTAGTTTAAATTGCGGTTGCAGCAGCGCCAACAGCGACAACAGCAGCTGTCAGTTTTCATTGTTGTTGCCGACATGCTTGTTGCCGTTGTTGTTGTTGCTGTTGTTGTTGCTGCTATTGTTGAGTGCATTCACTTCTATTGCATTGTGTGACCTTTGTAAGTTCATGCCAAATGAACGTTCTTGAATTTTCCACATCATCGTCATTATGATGATCACCGCTATTGTCATTATGATCGTCACCCATCATCAGTTCGTTTAGTTTTGCATTTTACGACCCAAAAAAAAGAGGAGAATAAAAGTAAAATACATGGCGTATACTCAATATGCATATTGCATTTTGACAGCCATTACGCATACGCCCAATTGGTTGTGTTTGTTTACTAATTACATTAGGGTGTCCCTTATTTGGTCAAAGTCAATATTTTTAAACGCATACGGGCTAGTTCTGTTCATTAGGTTCTAAAGCACTCAGAAATAAATTTTTACCTCAATCGGAGTATGATAACCCGTGCCGACTTGGATCGGAAAATTTCAAAATTATATGGGACATAAAAAAAAAAATTTTTTTTTTTTAATTTTTTATTTTTTTTATTTTGTTCATTAGGTCCTAAATAACTCAACACCAAGTTTTCACCTTGATCGGAGTACGATAACCCATTCAAATTTGCATCGAAACATGAAAAACCATCGAAAAATGTATAATCAGTGTTAAAATACTGTTTTTTCATGTTTCGATGCAAATTTGAATGGGTTATCGTACTCCGATCAAGGTGAAAACTTGGTTTTGTGTTCTTTAGGACCTAATAAACAATATAAAAAAATAAAAAATTAAAAAAAAAAATTTTTTTTTTTTATGTCCCATATAATTTTGAAATTTTCCGATCCAAGTCGGCACGGGTTATCATATTCCGATTGAGGTAAAAATTTATTTCTGAGTGCTTTAGGACCTAATGAACAGAACTAGCCCGTATGCGTTTAAAAATATTGACTTTGACCAAATAAGGGACACCCTAAATTACATACTATATAATTTTGCATTTAAAAAGAGATTATTATCCTATTTAAAAAATGGTTAGTTAATATTTCTGCCATTGACAGAAATTTCCACTCCACAATTGCAAAGTATAACCAATAAAAAAAAAATAAAGTTAAATAGTAAAATGCAAAGCAATTTTTTTTAACAATTAAATGAAATATAAATACAGTATACTAACACAGGAAAGAATTTGAAACAAGCAGCGCTAATTACCTCTTTTATTAGTTCTATATTAATAAAAAAAAATACATGTTAAAATATTCATTAAGCATTATACATATTTTTCCTTAATCAAAACTAAATATTATGCTCTTTATATTTGGGGATAATAAATGTTTAAGTCAAGTTCATAAGCAAACTCATTGATCTTCAAAAAATAAACCAACGAAATGGTTTAAAATGAATTAGTATCGAAAAAATACAGTAACAACATTTTTTTGCAATCAAATAGATATCTGACTAAATTTAACTTGGTTAACCGACAAATTGCATTAGGAAATGCATTAGCCAATGACAATGTCAAATTAGCAATGCCTTTAATGATTTATTTTATGACTCATTAAAAGTGTCTGGTCGCCCGACAGCTAATTTGTTAAGCTAGACGGTTGACTTGGGCATAAAAAAAGACTATTGCGAATTGCATAAGACGTACATAAAACATGCATCTAACTATCCTTTGGAAGTGGAACTGAACTGAACTGCACAGACTGAACTGAACTGGCACTCATTAAATCATACAAATTGCAAGGCTATAAAATGGCCAATGAATTTTTAGGGTAGCCAAAACACGAGAGGAAGGGGAAGAGGAAGAGGAAGAAACAGACCGAGGCATTTAGCCAAATTGCTTTGCCTGACTTTACTCTACTTTATATGTGTGAGTCTGTGTGTGTGTGCTTGTGTGTGTAATGACATTAGGCTAAAATAAATAAATAAAACAGCAAAAATGCGCCATAATGCATTTGGCTCTTTTGAGGCGCCACAGCATCAAATCAACAAGTTTATGAGAAGCAATTTAGATGAAACAACTCAAAAAATGCTTTTAGTTGTTGTTGCTGTTGTTTCCCTACTTGTTTTTGTTCTTTTCTTTGTCATACATATACACATGTACACAGCTGTTGCATTAAGCTTAACAGACAATGACAAAAACAACAACAACAAGCTAAAGAATCACAAAATCAGTCGAAGAAAAGGCGGCTAATAACCCTAAGTTGCTATGGCTAAAAGCCCAAACAGCGAACTGAACAATTTTTCGGTAAACACTGAAAGAAATTGTTTTTCAGAAGACGAAAAAATGTGTAGTATTATCGATAAAAATATATTTCCAAATTTGTTTGATGTTTCTACAGCAAATAGGGGCTTGTAATCGTTGGCTAGTGACATTAGTTATGAAATAGAAAATAGATGTTATTTTATTTGTATTTCTTAAGCAAATAGTCACAAATGTACCATTTATTAAAGGTCTAATGACATGATAATAATCATTTATAAAGTACACTTTTGTATAACAACAAGAATCTTAACTTTTTTGTTAAATTTTTATAATTTCCATTACGATATTATTTTCAATTTTTCTTGCCAAATATAAAAAAGGTTAGCTTTATTTCTCAACTTACTGACTATTTTTAGAGCACTAACGGTTAAAATAATTCTGAAATTTTATCAAAAACAGCTTGTTTCATTCATAACATAAATATATTACTAAGGTTTTTTTACTTCTTTTTTTTAATAGAAATTTATCAAATATTATTTTTAAATTACTTAAAATGTTTTCAACCGTTAAATTTAACTATAGTACATGTAATATATTGTTTTTATGATATAAAATCCGTTCTTTTTTATGCCTTAGAAAATTAAGTAATTGCTTAGCTTGCAGCTTTTAGTTTTAAAAAATTCACGACTCACACTATATAAATAAATTAAGTAATGTTTCTTGAAAGCTTTGACTGAGTTATGTAAATTTTTTCCCCAAAGTTCTTAAATTTGAACCAACACATATTGTAATAACATATTGTCTGTTCAATATTTCTGTCAGTGTAATCGCGTGTATAACATTAAATTCTTCCAGACATGGACATGTGTGTAGCCAAATTATGGGGGAAAAAGGCATGCCAAGTAGTGTGTGTGTGTGTGTGTCTTCTGTTGTTGTTGTTAGCCGGCGATTGTTGCTGTTGCCATGTTGCTGCCCCTGTCCCCGCTGCCACGGCCTCTGCCTCTGCCACTGTCTCTGCTGCAGTCTCAGTCGCTGCGGTCGCTGCTGCGTCGTTTCTTTCACATGGGGTTTTCGAGAAACCTATAGACCTACATTTTAAACAAATTACGTTTTTCTCGTTGTTTTGTGTGTTTGTTTTGTGGCTTTCTTGCGTGTGTGAGTGTGTGTGTGTGATGTGATCAACAATTTTGTGTGTGTGTGTGCGTGTTGTTTTTCTTTCGCTGTTAGTTGCTGTTATTGTTGTCTTTTTTTATTATTCGGCTGCGTTGGCTTTTCTTCCAAGAAGCGACTGCAGTGCTGCCGCTGCTGCTGCTGCTGCGCTGCCTCTGCTCTGCTGCTGCTGCAGTTAATGATGATGATGAACAGCAGATGATAATTATCAATACAGTCAGTCAGTCAGTCAGTCAGTGTGGCAAGCCTTTTGAATTGTTGCCTTGCCTCATCATCTTTTGTCTTTTGTCTTCTGCTTCATTTCTCTTCTTCTCCTCTCCTCTCGCTTGCCTGCTTCTTCTAATCGCACTTTGTTGTTTCTGCACCATCATCAGCTTTATGTTTTATTTTTATTTTTATTGTTGTTGCCTTTTGACGACTGCGTCATCAGCGCACGACGATCGCACACTCCAAACATCTACTCCTACTTCTTTTGCTCTCTCTCTCTCTCTTTCGCTCATTCCCTGCTCTCTCTCACACACGCATTCTCTCCCTCTCTCTCTCGCTTGTTTGCTCTCTCTCTGTCTGTCTCTCTGGCTTGCGGCAGTGGGTCTTCACTTTCGCCAATTCTGAGCTCCACTTGCCAGGTTCAATGGCCCCATCGTCGCTCTGCTGCTGTCGCCGCTTCTGTTGCTGCCTCTGTCGCTGCCGACGTCGACGTCGCTGTCGCTCACATTGAGCGCCATTCGCACGTTTTTAACATTGTTTGATACTTTTGGCTTGGGGCTTTTGGCATTTGGCTTTGCTGCGTTTTCTGGCTAACATGACGGCCGGCACGTCTTTTCTGCATTTCTTTTATTTATTTGTTTTGTTTATGTTGTTTTAAGCGCATTTTGTTGCGTCTCATTTGTTGCCATTGTTATTTTACTATCCTTCCCGCTCCATTCTTCCAGCCAACTTCTTGTCTCGTATCAATTTTATGACTTCTAAACGTCGTGTCCCGATCACTTGGAGCTGCTACTTGCAATCTTCTTTGCATTCTTATTTCCCCAACGTTGACGCCTATGCAAAGTAGTCTTCTCCTCTTACCCCTTTTTGTTTTTGCCTTTCTTTATGCCCCTTTTTGCCATCTTACGGCATTCTATTTTGGTCTCTTATGGAAATGATCGTGTTCTGTATACTCTGAAAAGTATTTATTTTTTTGTTAATTTGAAATAATGCGACTTTGGAGATATTTAGGGTGTTCACTTTGCCCTAGCAGCGTTGCAGATTGAAAACGTTGCAAGCTCTCTACGAGAACAGCGCTTTACGTGCAACGCTTTGAACATATTCAACAATATGTAAACAAAAAACAGCCCACTTTAGTTATGTGCAATGCTTTCCACATAAAGCGCTGTTCTCGTAGAGAGCTTGCAACGTTTTCAATCTGCAACGCTGCTAGGGCAAAGTGAACACCCTAATTGTAATATTTTTAAAATATGACATTGGCATCAAATATTGAAAATAATGTAGCTGTGGAAAACATTAGCCTATTTCAAAGTCTAAGCAAATGACATTTGTATAGAAGAAAGAGTCGGAAAACTATTATAGTATATATCACGACTCTATACAATAGCGACTTAACACCTTCCCCCATAAAAATCTACGATACTAGCTATTTTTAGCTATTTAAAGCCAACAGCTTATGCAGCCAAGCAGCCAAGTTATCGCTCAAACAGTTCAATGAACTTTTTCAACTTTCATAATTCGAACTGAAACTTAACAAAAAAAAAAAAACAACACTTTCAGCTCTCTAGAGTACGCGGAAATTAAATAAAAAATATTCCCACATTCAGGTCTGACATTACGAAACAATGTAATAATCTCTCATAAAAACGCCCAAAAACTATACAAACTAAACAGTGCGTACTCGTATAATGAAACTGGAATCGGAACTGGAGATGATGATGATGATGATGGTGTACCCCTCAATTAGGCTAGTTGAAGCAAACTGACGTGATATAATAACACAAATTAAGTACACATTTGGAACGTTATAAAAACGCCCACAAAGCATGCGTTTAAACAAAACTCTATACTTAAGTATATTCGGCAAATCGGCTAATTGGTTAATCATTGGCCCGCTTTTAAGACCGAAAATAATCGTAGAAACGAATCGAAAACGGTAGTAAACATTTTCAAGTAATTTTAGGACCATTTTATTGGCAGTTACTTGTTAACTTAAAGTAGTCTACATGTTTTAGCTTTCATAAAATATTTCAATGTATTCAATCCACATGTCACAAGTTTGCACTGGATGTGTTTGAAATGTTATAGCGATTACTTTCAGCTTTGAAATGAAATCATGAAATAACTGAGATTTTTTGAACTATCTATATACTTTTATCTACATATTATAAATACTTTATTATTATAGATACTATATTATATATTATAATACTAAATTAAATTATATTTCTTATAAAGAAGATGGCAATTATATATATATAATGCAGGCGACAACTCTTCTCATCAATAAATGCATTTCGCTTATCTGAGATAAGTTATTATTTTGCAGAGTTGTCACGTAAAAATAGAAGATTAAGTTTTCCGTTGAATATATTAAATTGTATACACGTACGAACAACTTATATTTGTAGAGAATTTTTGTTTGGTCAAGTTCAATGCACATTTAATTGTTGATTTTTGTATAAATATTGCTGGCGAGATGCAGGTACAGATACAAACAGAGATAGTACATGTGTAGATACTAGATACAAGATACAAGGCCACGGCAATTGTTGTTTTGTTGTTGTTGTTGTTGTTTGCAAAGATTTCACAAATACGCGAATCGTTGACTAATTTAAAAATCATACAAAGTTGCATTATAGCTAGAAATGAGTCTGTGTTAGCTTCTCTCTTCTCTCTCCTCTGCACTTCCCTCTTCTCTCGCTGTATCTGTTTCTCTGGGCTTTTCTCCACCTTTCGCCTATTGCATTGTTTATGACATTTCGCCTGCCTTATTTTTCCGCAGTCAAAGACATTTTTGTGACGCTCGTTGCAGACTTTTTCCTCCAAGTTTCACTGAGTTTTCTTTTCGTCAGTATATCTCTTTATTTGTTGTTGTTGTTGTTGCCTTGGTGTGGGTCGCATCTGTATAAACAAACTGATTATCACTTCTCGTTGTTGTTGTTGTTGTTGCTCTCCACGACACGCGTTGTTATCACTCAACTGACAGATCGCCTGTCACTTGACAGTGGGTGAAAATGCCAATGAATTTCATTTCAATTGCAACCATTTTCCCCATACATTGATGGAGTGTGCGGGGTAGAAATGAGACTGATAAGATAACGCACAATCTGAACTGAGCGCAGCATGCAATTATAAGTCAAGTTTTGATCTTTTAAACGGTTTTCGAATTTCCATCACTTTCTATATAGTCATCTACTTTTAATATGAATTTTAATTGCAATTTATCAACTATTGTAGAAACTTTTGTTTCAAAATATATATAATTTGATGTCACTAAACAGCAAAACAAATTTCAGCAAGTTTGTTTAAACACTTGCTGAGATCTGGCAATGAACCTCTTAAAAAAAATTTTGGAATTTAAGCAGTTGCAGATTCTAAGATAAGGATATAATTAATAGGTGCATCTTATAGCTGTTCATGTGATTAGAATATCATATTTCAGATAAGTTACATCTGATTTATAAAGAGTTAAAAAAATCTCAGTTATTTTCTGATGTCAATAAAGTCAATAAAAAGTGAGAAGAACTGAGAATTAGAGAAAGAGATCTTCTATTTAGGTTAACAGTTGTCAGCCCTGGTAACTCAAGGCTTTTTGGTTTAGTGTTTCTGTGATCTTTTTTGATTTTGTGAGGCCGTGTGTTTACTTCCGCTCAACTGAAATGCACTCAACTGCACTTTCAATATTTGCGCAACTAATTCGCACACGAGTTTTGTTATTTTTTCTCTTTGTCTATAATGGATATTTAACTGTTTGTGATGTAATACCAACCGATGTGTCTGTGCATATACACGTTCAGTCTCCAGTTTCAGCTAGAAACTATAGATGTATGTGGAGCTCTTTTGACCCAGTTGCAATGACACTTTCAAATGCCGTTGCAATCAAAGACAAGTAGATACAAACATACTACATATATGTTTGTATATATTTAAGTATTAAATGCATTTGTGGCTTTCTCGTAACATTTTCAGCATTGCATTGCAATGCTTTGCATAGTTCATAAAGATCTCATGAAGAGAAAGTGCGTAGAACTGCAAAAAAATAGCTGAAAAAACAAAAAAAATGAGAAAAAACTGGCAACTGTGTCAATTAATATGCTAAATTATACATACAAGTCGCCAGACACCAAACTGATGGCCCAGTTGGCGACTGCCAATCAATTGCAAAAAAAAAGCACCATCGAGAAAGATGGTGAGCGAGAGAGAGGGAAAGATAGATGGAAAGAGTGAGAGGAGTGAGGAAACTAGGAAGCATAATTCCCAGCTAACTAATTACCACACAATGTGACGTGAAAGTTCGTGAAACCGGCAAGAAGAAAGCGCTGACTTTGTCTATCTCCGACTCTTTCCAGATATTTATGAACTTCCTCTCGGTTAATGTCAAGTTGCCATCAAGTCGCCCCCATTTTCCGCCATTCCCCTCCATACACCCCCCCACCACAAGTCACCATTCAATTACGTAGCGCTTATATAATGTAATCTAGTGTAATCTTTGTCAGCCAAAGTTGGTCAACTCTGAAAGTAGTTGGTTGACTTTTGAGTTCTACTCAAGCGCCAGCTTTGCCTGCTTTCTAAGTCACCTTTCAAATTCAATTAAAAGAAAAATATATATACAATACATATATAAATATATATGTATATAGAGAGAGAAACACCCACACATAACAAGCTAGAACTGGAAATGATATGAATATGTATGTATGTATGCAATGTGCATGCATAAATTACGTATACGACAAGTGGCCAAGTTTAACGAAGCCCCTGAAGCAACAGCTCGACTTTGACTTCCAAGACAGCCTTGCACATTTCTCATGGCAAAAGCCCAAAAGCCAAGGAAACAACCTTGTAGTTGGGCCAGATACCCTGTAAACTGAAAAAGAAATTCATTAATTTATTAGTTAGAAATTGGAAAAGATTCCGCTTACATAAAACGAATATATCATATCAAACATGTCTTTGTAAAGTCTACTTGCCATACTACCCTATTCTATAAATCTTACCAAAAGTACAGGGTATCAAAGTAAGAAGCAGTAGAAGGGGCCAAATGCCTAAATGACGACAACAAATTTGCATAGTCGAAGCTGCAAATTAAGTCAGTCATAAATAACAAATCAAAAAGAAATGACCAAAACTACCAAAGAAAACAACAAAAGAATTGGGTCAGTAACACGCCAAAAAGAAAGAAAGAAGCAAAAAACGAATCAAACAAACCAAAAAAAAAAAGAAAAGAAAAAAACGCAATTGAGCATGGTCATAGCTTTGAAATAAAAGACAACGGACGAAAGACGACAAAGTCGATGACGAACCAAACGAATGCGAAGAATGTATAGGAATCTATTCCTATATATAAAGTCGTACTATCTATCTACAATATATAAGAATGTATGCATAGTATATAAAGCATGTTCCATCGTTGTCAAATTGCTTAGGAGGAAGTTCACAGCGCAGTAAAAACAAAATTAATTAAAAACAGCTGAGTGAAAACAAAAAAAAGAGGCACAATATAGAAATAAAAAAAACAGAACATCAAATAAATTGCACAAATTTTTGATAGACAAATAGAAAATAAAATAAAAGCAAGGAAATATACTAATTGATGACCCAATTCTTTTGTCAAACAACAACTATTTATATTTAAATTTGTTTTCATTTTGAACCATAAAACTCAACAAACTGTTAGGCTTGGAATATTTTATAAATAGTATATTAATAAAAAAACGTTGGCATCATATAATAATATAATATAAAGTAGCATTTAATTTAATAAAACTGATTATGTCAAATAGATAATTTTTAACAAAATTATAGCTTAGTTCAAATATTTTAACAAGTCGAGACACACTTAAAACTGATCTTTAAGCATAGCTTATTATCAAGTATCATTGCTTACACTCTATATATGTTATGGAGATTATCTGATTGATCTCATAATCAACTTACTGTACGAAAACGTATAAACACACAAATAATAACAATAATAGAAATAGAAAAAAATAAACAAAACAAAACAAAAGCTGCTGTGGCTGTCAATGAACTCTGCAAGCCCTTTAAACACACACAAACACACACACACACACACTCACTGTGTATAAAAAAGGCGACTTGTTTAATATCGGTCAATGTATTCCAAAAAGAAATATAAAAAACGAGATAAGAATTTCAAAAATTTTTCTTTTGATTGCGTGTGTTTACTTAGCAGTGTGCGTGTGTGTGTGTGTCAATTTTGGTGTTGTATGCAATGCCAAACTTTCACGTAATTTTTGCGTGTTTTTTGTCTTTGCTCACCTTCTCTCAAAATGCGTGTGTGTGCGTGTGTGAGTGTGTTTGTGTGAATTATATTATTTTCGCGTCTGTTTTGTCCGTTGTAAAGAGTCAACAACCTTTAGCGTTTTCAAGAAGCGCCAGAGCTTCCCCTCTCTCTCTCTCTCCCTCTCTCTATCTAACACCTTATGCCCGTTCCCTTTACCTGACCAACTAGCAACAACAACTAGAAAGCTGTTTGCCTTATTGGCCTTAATCAACATAAAAATGGCATCATATCTAGATAGTTGTTGTTGTGTTTTTTTTTATAAATTTAATGCTAATTACGTAAATTAAAATAATAAGAGCGACCACTGAAATTATGCATGTATTTTATTTAGTAGCTTGAAGCAAAAAAAATTGTTAATAAACTAATTATTATTACACATTTATGTTTTTTTTTATTAAAATTTTTTAAATTAATTTAAGTATTTTATGCTTGGTTTTAGCTGTTGTGTAGACCTTTTTTATGTATCTTTTGGACTTTAAGTCTCTGTTTATTATGAACTTTTTATATATTTGTTTGGTTTAGATTTTGTTTTTATTTTGAAACTGTCGCTTCAACACTTTCGCTGGAGCGCACTAATGACGTCTATTAAAAAGAAATCTTAGCAATAAGATTAAACACTTTCGAATTGATTTTGGATATATGGACATATGTCAGTCGTATATAAATAATTATTATCCTCAAGAAACTTCATTAAGAAATTCTGAGAGTAATTAAAATTCTGTAAAGAGTCAATATTTGTTTAAGCCATGATTTCTTAGATTTTCTAAAATTTAGATTCTAAATATATCACAATTGTAAAAACGTGAATTTTTCATCTTCTTTTTGTTTTTAAATTTGTTTCTCAAGTTGTTTAATTCCTGTGTCAACAGTTTTTATGTAATTAAACTCAATTTGTGGGACTTGCAATTCGGATAACCTTGTATAAGTGGCTTGAGGTTTACTTTTCGCTTGGTCATGGCATTCTTTTTCGGTTTGACCCATAAACCTGAACATTGCCCATATGGCACGCTTCCCAACTAACCGCAGAATTTGCACTTTTTAAGCTGGGAAAACAGCAACAACAATCACTTAAAGAGCTCTGACAGCACGTGTCAGCTTAGAAAGACAACATGAAGTAAAAAAAATGAAAGAAGGAAATAAAAACTTCTGAGTAAGCAACTCGGTGGGAGAAACTGTTGTCAATAAAAGAAAAAAACGATAAGTTTGTATGGTAAATGGTAATTTGTATATTGCGAGTTTACTTTACTTTGAGCAAAATATCATTGGAAATTCGTGTGTATTTTGAACATTTTTCTTGATTACTTTCTTTAAAATTGTAATTGTCAACACACAATTTTTATTCATTTTTAAGCCATGCTTAGACTCAAAGTATGTGACAAGGCTCACGTAGGCACTATTTGTTAAATAGAGGCATCTCTTTACGAAGAGAGCTAGAACAGAAGCATATGAGATTGGAAATCTATCTAAACGAATAACCGATTAAATGCTAAATTATTTCGATACCACAACAATATATGAAATTAAATTAATACCATAAAATATTTGAATACAAGATTAAAATATTTTTTAGCCTTTTTTTTATTATCCTGGATAACATTAAAATATTTTTTTTAGCTTAAAAAAAAAAATCAGCTTTTAAAATTTTGGTAATTTTCTGATTCTCTCATATTTTTAATCTAAATATCTAAGATTTTAAATGAGTTTTAAATGGTTTTAAAAGTACGCGTATTTAATACACTCTTAAATATCTCTAATAGCATTTATTAAGAACTTTGTTTTAGTAATAACAATATTCTATTTTCATGTCCTCTATTCAACTACAAGTACAATTTTCAAGTACTTCTTTCATATTTCTAATTGTTTCACAAGTGTCTTGTTAATATTTATATTGTATACATTCTTTTTCATTCTCTAATTTCACTTGTTGCTATACACTTTTTATTGCTTGCTATTAAATAATATTCAATATTGCTTGCATTTTTCCTGCCTATCAGAACCCGGACATTGAGACTTCTATTCACTGCGTATTCGTCAGATACTTTGCATGCACATGCAATGCGTTTCAAGTAGTTGTGTGTGTGTGTGTGTGTTTGTGCGTGAGTGTGTGTGTATGCTTTGTTTGATGTTGTCTCTTACTGACTGCATTGACCCCCACTTGGGCCCTGCGCCAGGCGTTGTTATTATTTTTATTGTTGTTGTTGCTGATGTTTCTCTTGCTGCTGATGTTTCTGTTGTTGTTGCTGTTGCTGTTGTTGTTATTGTTATTGTTGCTGTCTCATACACGCATATAGCGGTTCATTGCACTCTCTATTTACTTTGGCTTCCCATTTTCAACATTTACATTTCTTTTCTTTTTTTCGTACAATTTTGGTTTTCTTCTTTAACTGAGGATGCTGCATTTTGATTTGGTTATTTTACTCTTCTTTTTCATTTTATAAGTTGCGCAGTTCATTTGGGCAGCATTTATGGGGGAGGGGGCAGGTGGGGGCGTCAGTAAAATGAAGATATTTAAATAAATTTGATAGGTACGAGCAACAACAAGAGAGTGGGAAAGAGAGAGGGAGAGAGAGAAAGGTAGAACAGAGGCTATTGACTCGTGGGATCTGCGTTGGTATTCGTGCATCTTCCAGTGGGAGGAGGAAGAGGAGGAGAAAGAAGGGGAGGAGTATGAGCTGAAGCATTGACCGAGAGTTGAGCAAAGGAAAACAGAGAATTCACAGAGCAGAGAACAGTATAAGAGAGGAATCAAGCAGAGAAAGAGAGAATGATAATGCGTCGCGACGCCTCGTCACACACATGTGATATCGCCGATAACAGTTGACAGTGGAGAACCGTTTTGTACCCCTCCTCCCTTCATCCATCTGTCTGTTGTTGTATTATTGTACTTCATACAAAGAAATCAACATACATATGTATATATATATTTATAAACACACGCCTACATTCTCACACTGATTTTACATTTGCTTCGAATTCGATTAAACGGACTTTTGTTTCTTTATGCCCTGCAACAAACAATGGACTGCGAAAAGGGTATAATCAAGTTGTGCATATCTTTTGATAAAGCCAGAATGGATAATATATGAAGATAAATATGTATACTACCGTCTTATACTAATAGGGCAATTGACCTGCAAGTGATTATCAGAGATTATAGTATAATGTGAGTTGAATGTTAGAGCTTTCTATATACTATATGTACATATTCTTAATCAGTATCAACAGCTGATTCATTCTAGGCAATTTATTTCACGATTTACGCGATATATTTTCGTGATGAAAGTAGTGATAAAACAACATTTTTGTTGCTGATACTGCTTTCTTTGTTCTTCAGTTGTATTGATACACCAAATTACTGATGAAATTTGTAAAAATCGACATTTTACTTAAGTTACTGATCAAATTACAGAAAATCAAATCTTTGCTGAAGATAGCAATAAAAGATTTATATAAACTTGATAAATAAATAGAATTAAGTGCAAGACAGAGCTACACTGATAAAATATACCTCTTTCTAATATCAAGAATATTGATGCTAACATAATATACAAACAAACAAAATTAGAAACTAAAATTGGTTTTAAAAGATTGGATATTATCGTCTTAAAAATTCTTAACCGACGAACTTTCATTTCCTTTTATCAGTGTAATAAATGGAGTATAATTTGACAAAATTGACATAAAACAAATGAAACTTATTTAATATACATAAAATACATACACAATTGCTTATAAAAGTTAAATCTATAGTTATTGTCAATCATTTAAATTTCGAAAAGGCATTTATTTTTATTATCTGGTTATTTTACTGCATACTTTTGGGCAAATTAATTAATATGCTGCAAATTACAGGGTATTTGACTTTATTTTAGTTAAGCTTTATTTAAATTTTTACATTTATAAAATAATCTTTACCATTATATAATTTATTATAATTTGTTTTTTTTTTTAATCTGTTTTCTTGTAGTGCGTCTCCAACGGCCTCATTGACATTTCCCTTCATAAATGCGGCACAGCAACAACAGCAAAAGCAAACAACAGCAATTGCAATGCCAAACCATCCACAACAACAACTGCAACAACAGCAACAACAACAGCCCACATTACAGTTGACATTTCAGAATATAAACGTGTTGCACAACGAACGCAAAATACTTTCCGATGTGAGTGGATTAGTCAGGTAACAACAACAACAACAACTACAACAAAGTAACAAACAAACAACAACAAAAAGAAAAGCAAAACAAACAGACAATAATAATAATAACAACAACAACACTGCGTTACAGTGGCATAATAAAAAGAAGCAGAAATAAAACCCACTGAACCACTGACAACTAACAACAATCTCTCTTTTTTTTCGCTCTCTTGCTGTCTCTCTCTCTCTCTCTGTGCTGCTGCAGTCCAGGCGAAGTGTTGGCCATTATGGGACCCTCGGGCAGCGGGAAAACAACGCTGTTGGACTGCCTGAGTGGCCAGCGGCACTTTGACAGTGGCAGCGTTCATCTCAATCGCGAGCCGCTCTCCAAAAGATGGCGCCGCAAAATTGGCTACGTGCTGCAGGAGGAGATCTTCTTCACACAGCTAACACTGCGCGAAACGGTTCTCTACACGGCCCTGCTGCGTCTGCCCGAATCGATGCCGCGTGCCGAGAAACTGCGACTCGTGGATCACATACTGGAGACCCTGGAGCTCACGTGCTGCCAGCAGACCAAGTTCGGTGATTATCTGAATCGCGGCCTCTCGGGCGGCGAAAAGAAGCGCGCCAACATCGCCTGCGAGCTGCTGACAAATCCTCTCCTCATGCTTCTGGATGTGAGTATAAAATAAAGAACTTAAGTTAATTTTAAAAAAACATTTGTAGTCTTATAGAGTTGATAAAATTCACAAGGCAAATATTATAACGTTTGTAAACAAAACAAAACTAATGAGAATTTGTTTATAAAAATAAATATCCGTATTTCCAAGATCGCGAAGGCGACATTTGTACGGCTTTAAATGAAATATTTTCTCCCGTGTTTAATGCATATTATCAACACTATTTTTATTATAATAAGCAAGCTTTGAAGACTTGTCGTTTTCGAATTATTTATAGAAAACAATGCATCGCGAACGCGACGAAAAATGGAAGTCATGTTTAGCTTCATCTTGACAAATGCGAAAGTCTGCGAATTGTGGCGAGTAATTTGGAAGAAAATACTCTTAAACCATAATAAAATAATTTAGTTTTCCATTTTAGAAAAAATTTTCATATGTCACTATCATTTTATGTATTTTACAAGATTTATTAGTAATTTGTAACGTTAAACAAATAACTTGAATACATTTTTGGAAGAAAATTTCCCAAGATAAATTTTACGTTTTTGGGCGAGGTGGACCTTTTTCTGGAAATGCCCATATGTAATATATATAAAAAATAAAGTATATATAAAAAATAATAATTCTGTAAATTTATAATCATTAACTAAATGCAAAGTGCAATACACTTTGATGAAAACAGCAGCAAGTGGTCTGGTCAAAAAATATCCAAGAAAATGTTAGCAGCACTTTCAATTGTGGACATTATTATAAAGTTTGTGAGTAAAGCTAAACTGTAGCAAATGCATTAACATAAACTGCTGGTAGTTAAAAAACACAAATACTTATTATTTATTTAAAAAAGGTGTTGAATTCGCTGTGCTTAAAATAAGCTCTGGTTAGAAGCAAGTGTTTATTTATTGATTGCTGTTAAATTTAACAGCGCTGTTAGCCTCCAATTGCGATTCACACACTTGCATATTTAATTTTAATCTTTTAAGGCATATTCAAAAAATTAAATGATCTAAGTTTCAGCAATAAAAATTTTAACAATATTTACAAAAAAACTCTAAAAAAACAGTTAATTTTTTTTTAAATTGTTCTTTTCAAACTTAATTTTTAATGCATATTGTAATTCATGTTTTGTAGGAGCCGACCTCTGGTCTGGACAGCCACTCGGCCATATCGTTGATGAAGGTGCTGAAGCGCTATGCGCAGCTGGAGCAGAAGACGATTGTGATAAGCGTGCATCAGCCGTCATCGCAGATGTTCCACATGTTCGACAAGCTGCTGTTGCTGCACCAGGGACGCACCGCCTACTTTGGGGAGGTGCACAATATCTATCGCCACTTTGAGGATATTGGCGTTACCATCAAGCCCCACTATAATCCCGCTGACTTTGTGTGTAAGTGCAAGAGATTAATCGAATTTGAATTTCATGATTGGCAATTAATCCCCTTCTTACACTTTATTTGCAGTGGAACAACTAAAATCGCATCCGGATATACGTGAAAAGCTGTTCATCGCCGCCAGGGAATCGCATGGCAACTATTTGAATCGCAATTGCATTAGCAGCCATCAGAGTAGCCAGGACAAGTCGTCGAAGAAGCAGCACGACAGCATTCTCATCAACGATATCATCAACAATTATTATAATCAACGGCATCATCATCATCACCATCATCAGCATCGTCATCACCACGACGAGCATCATCATCAATATGGTAATTTACATCACACTGCCAATGATTGTGAGGCCGATGAGGAGGCTGCTCAGCATTTGGTTTGGTGCGGCGCCGATTCGCAATCAAATTTCAGTTCCTGTGCCTCCAGTGATTGCCAGTCCTACAGTGCCGGCAAAAATTGTGCGAACGATGATGATTGGCTTTCGTATCCCACACGTTTCCATACACAATTCAGTGTCTTGTCCAGCCGCAACTTCAAGGAAGCCAAGCCACGCATGCTGTCCAAGCTGAATTGGTTTCAAACCATTGGCCTGGCCCTGATGGCGGGCGCCATTTGGTTTCAGCTGCCACGCACCGAGGAGTTTCTGCACGATCTTCAGGGCTGGATGTTCTTCTCGCAGACCTATTGGATGCTTTTCGCACTCTTCGGTGCACTCAATTCATGTGAGTGCTTCAGAATAATTCAAAAAAGATTACATACTTACAGAAGAAAAGAAAAGCTCTCTCAAGTTTTTTCAGTTTTGTTCATAGAATTTAAAAAAAAAACTTTAAATTCCGTTATAAATTTGAGCAAGTGTATCATTTAAATGCAGAGATTACTCGAATTCCCTATTTAAGCTTTATAAAGAACTTTAAAGTAGTTAACAGAATGCTTTTAAAGCATCTTAAAGCCAAAGATATGGGCTTTTAGATAAATCAAAAGTTTAATTTAATTCACTTTTCTTCTAAACTTTTTGGAGAGCTTTCACTGCCCATTAAAGAATTGTCAACAAACTTAAAAGAAATAATCTTAATGCTAAAATTTATTGATTGTTCAATCGAATTTTATGTATTTTTTTTAAAGGATCTTTCATTATCCAGTAAAGCTCTCTACATATGTATTGAATAGAAAACACATTAAGCACTGTTAACAGAATTAATCAGTTGTTCCATTTCAAATTATCTCAGTAAATTGTCCCAACGAAACTATTTTCAAGCTCTGATTAATCTAATGCGCTTTTCGTTTACTCTCCTTAGTCCCCTCGGAACGCGAGGTCATCAGCAAGGAGCGTCGTTCGGGTGCCTATCGTTTGTCTGCCTACTATTTGGCCAAAATGTGCGCGGAGCTGCCCCTGGTGATAACTTTGCCCACTGTCTACCTCATGATAAGCTATCCTATGCTGGGCTGCAGCAGGTATGTAGCCAGATTTAAGTGACTTTAAATGTGATTAATTTGAAACATATTCTTTTAATTCGACGCAGCTTAAAGCTCTTCTTTTTGATGTTGATATTTTTGCTGCTGAATACGATTGTGGCACAGAGCGTTGGCTTCTTCATTGGCGCCTGTTGCATGGACATGAATGTGAGCATCACGCTGAGTGCACTCTATACGCTGGCCACACAGCTCTTTGGCGGCTATCTTTCGTCACGCATTCCGGAAGGTCTCAGCTGGATACGATATACATCGATGATACACTATGCATATCAGAATATGCAAATACTTGAGTTTCGCGAGGGACCAGCTATTAGGTAAGTCATCAAGAGTGTATTTATTAAGAAATATTCCAATATTCCAATCGAAAACTTAATTCGCATACGATTTCCGTTTTTGACAGCTGCGGATCGCCGAGCAGCTATGAGATATGCAAACAGCAGACAACCGAATTCATTCCATATGAGGAAATACTCAAAGCACAAAACTCGACATCACCACTCTGGCTGAACACGCTGATACTGATGATGTTCTTTCTGGTATTTCGCGGCCTGGGCTATGCGGTGCTGCGCTATCTGCGGTGCCCCAAAAAGACGTGATACAGCTGACAACGAACCAGTGATACGTAATTAGTAACAAGTGTAATCCTATCATACAAATACACACATATATATGATGTATAATATATGTGTATATCATACATAAATCCTAATCCTAATCCTAATCTAAATGTTGAACAAACCACAAACGTGCGCCAATTTTTGTGATTCAATTTTCAAGCCACATCAATTAGTAATAACTATTTAATATTACTTCATATTTAGTTTATTTATATATTACTCCTTATATTACCTATATATTATATTTCTATCAATCATCTGTTTATAGTTTTATATGGCAAAAGGCAGGCGCTATATCCGAAATTTGTTTGTTGCATTTTGTGAACAGCAATTTTTGTTTTGTTTTATGCATTTTAATTGTTAGCCATTTATCCTAAATCTTATTATTATTAATAATATTAATATTATCATATTATTATTATGTTGCTGCTAAAGAGAAATATTTGTTTTGCTTATGCGAAAATAATGTTTTAATTTACGTTTTAAATCCAAAAGTAATGCAAGTTAACAGCCCATATTATTATTATTATTCTACATATATTATATCTATATCGCACATTACTGTACTATATATATTTAAAATTCTAGAAAGTTTTGTAGATTTTTTTTTGCAAATTTTTTCACTTGGGAAAAAAACACTGTGATTTAGTATGCTAGTTTTTTAATTAGTTTTAAGATGGCTGCATAAGTAATTACCTGTGTTTGCCTCAAAAAAACCCATGTAAAACATCAACCAATTGTATAAACATGTACAAAATGTGTATTATGTTTACATTAACTAATTATATGTAATTAAATTTATTTAAACATACATAAAAAATTTGCCGAAAAATAATCGTTCGTTGTGCGTTTCATTTAAAAATTACACTATCGATAGTCTATCACGACAATTTGGTTTGATTGAGTAATCGATACTTTCATCGCATTCATATGCGATCGATAGTTTTGCCTGCCCTGGTTTCTAAGCCTGCAATTCCAAATTAACAAATATTACCACAAATATCATTGATATAGATTTTAAATCATATTTAAACCATTATTTTATTTTAATTTGTATTTTCTACTTGTTACGTACATAACTTATCGCTTTCACAAGCAACGTTATTGTTTCATAGCAATCAGCTTTGACGCGTGAATATTTACAAATCGTTTTCGATGACATTAACGATAACATTCCATTCTTAATCCTCTAGCATAGACTTTCCTTTGGTTTCTTTTAAAAATAATAAAAAGCACGTAAAACAAAATGCTGTTATGCCTGCCATTGACCACATTGTTGTCGGCAAACCCCAATAATGCATGCAAAGTGGGAAAATGTTGAGCATTAGAAACACCAGAGAGCTGCACACAACAATCGAAATGGCTGTTGCTTTTGCGCGGATCTGTAAGAATTAATATTTAAATAAAAATTATCAAAATATTGATTGAGGTGAATAGGAGTCGTACCTTGAGGGGATACATTTCGACCATCAGCACAAATAGACAGCTGACCAAACCAATATTGCCCAGAAAGATGTCAACGGACATAATTGCAGCTGGAACCCAACTCCACTGACTCAGATCATAGATCTGCGTGTAGTAGGTGAAGAATCCAAAGCATGTTAAGCTCAATGCCACGCCTCCAGATGAGACCAGCATCAGAACTCGGCGCCCAAAGACATCACATAGCATAGTGCTGACATAGGCACCGAATAATTGCACAGATCCAATGATAATTGTGCTAGTATTTGGATCCATGGTGCTACCCGACTTGGCAAAGATATCCGTCATATAGTTGACCATGGTGAAAACTCCGCTGAACTGATTAGCAACCACAATGACAGCCGCCATGCCGTATCCTCTGATGGCAGCCTTGGTGACTGAAGAGAAGATAAATTAAAACTGGGAAAACTAACAGAAAGTAATGCACTTACAAAAGTCCTTTATGGTGACCTTATCCAGCTGATTGTCGTCATTGGTAAGCGCTAATTTCATGTTCTTAAATTCCGCCGTTGCCATGGCCTGATCGCTTAAGCTGTCGCTATCTCTGATATTTTTATAGTATCTAAAAGACTTTTCAGCTGCCGAAAACTTGCCTTTTCTTATAAGATGCATCGGTGAGTCGCGTATGAATAATAGAACAAATACAAAATAGGTAAGTGGTAAGATAAGTACCATAAATGGCACCACATAATATGAGACATGAGTGCCCAGAATGTAGCCTATAAGAATGCCAGTGTTAACCGACAGCATCACCATTGTCGCACAAGTTCCTCGGATGCTGTAAAAGAAATGAAATAAAAAGATTATCATCATTAGGACCATAAGATACAAGTCGCCAGTCAAGATACATACTCGAGGTAGAAATGGACTATGGGCGACCTTTAAATAGATCTAACACTATCTTAACCTAAGTAAGCCTACCAAATTGTTCTTATCTACTTACTTGGCATCGCAGTATTCACTGATAAACAATGGATGGATTATATATATGCCGCCTCCTGTAATTCCCGCCAGCAAACGTCCAGCGATCAGGAACTCGACGCTTTTGGCAAAGTAAACCATTAGCCAAAGGCACTGCAAAAAACTGATTATAAATGACTCTATTTATCAAGTCAATTTGCCGACCTACCGAATGGGGTATGGCTATAAAGAGCAGACACATCTTGCTACCAAGGCGATGTATGAGAAGTCCAGAGAGTGAGTTTCCTATAACCGAGCCTATGCCCAATGCCGAGCCCACCCAAGAGACTTCTTGAACATCTAACGGGAAGCTGAGAGGAGAATCCTCAGACTGAAATTTGCGAAGAGTTGGCGATAACCAACCGATGCCGATGCCATGTGCTATGCATATTAAATTAACTGTCGAGAATAAATTAGAAATGTTTGATTTTATAAATATATTATAAATACTCACTTAGTACTGTGGCGAGCAGCTGATAACGATTTCTACGATTCACTAGACAATTCGGACGCTGTAAGAGTTTTTCAAACATTTTATTCGATTTTTTCTTTGCAGCTTTTTTCTCTTTAGTTCAATCTAACGCGAGCGAAATTCTATTTCTAACTGAGTCTGCGACGCAGAGAAATGTTGTTTAAATGTGTCTTTCACTTGCACCAAAACATCAATAAAGATAAAGGAATTTCTATATGATGCATACATACATACATACATACTTATGTGCTCTCAAATAAAATACAGAAATCTACGAAATGGCGAATTTTCAATACTCTGGAAGATTGATGCTTAGGCAAACATGCAAGAGATCATACAGAATTTGAAGTGATCTGTACAAGTCTTATAGATTTTTGAAATTGATGAGATGAGATTGATGTATAAGAATTATTCTTTGGACCTTTTGCAGCATTAATGAAAGATAAGATGGTTAGAAACAGATAGAAAGATAAACAAAAATTGTTAAATTATGTCAGCTCATCTTGAAAAAGTACTATATATAAGCTATATGTATGGGGATCAGACGAGCCTCATTTTTTGCGATAAAAGTATAATGAACTTTTAAAGGGTATAAAATTGCTATCTGACAACTCAAGACCCCCGCAGCGACTGACATTGTCGATTTCCGAGCATAAAAGAGCACGCGCTTGCGCATAAAAACCAAACTATGTATGTTGAATCACCAGAAGAGAAACCACAAAGAGAGAGAGAGAGAATGCGAAATTGGCTTCCATTTAAACGAAGCCGGGACAGGAACTTAAGCTATGTCTAGAGAGCAGGCAAAACAATAACGAAAACCTGACCCATTGCTGAAATGGTTTTTTTAATTGGCAAGTCTGTGCTATTCCATTAATTGAATATACATACGCATAAATATTAATATAGACTGTTTATATATATTTTTCTTAAAAAGTAAACAAGAAAGACGCGCAAAGTAGTTTTGTCGCAGCTTCGATACCCTTGCAGTTTGATTCTACAAAAATGATTTATTATATATTTATTTAATAACATTTTAAATTTTTTTACTACAGAAGAAAAACATATTTTGTTGAAAACATCAAATATTTTGTAAATTAATCGAAAGATAATCGAATATTATTGATTCTATACAACGAGTCTAACACACTGCCTTCAAAGCTATAAATATTTTATTAATAAATTGGTATACTCTCTTTAAGAGTGTCCAAGTAATTCCAATTAATTTTGAGCTGGTATTTTGTTTTATTAACTGCTAGCTTCAGTCTTCAAGCATTGACTTGCCCTTTGTTTCCTTCAAAAATAAGATAAAATAAACAAAGCCACATGCTGTTATTGCGGCACAGGACCACATCGTAGCGGGTAGACCCCATTGAGCCATACACACTGGGAGTATGTTGAGCATCAGGAACACAAACGAGCCGCATATGACAACGGCTATTGATGTTGCCCTCGCACGTATCTGTAAGATAAATGAATATACTAATCAATGATCAATCAATTAACATTTGATAGATGAACCAACCTTAAGGGGAAACAACTCGACCAAGACCATAAAGAAGCAGCCGACGAGTCCAATGTTGCCCATAAAGATGCAGAGAGACATGAGAACGAGGGGAACCCAGCTCCATTCACTTAGATCGTACCACTGTGCAAAGTAGGTGAAGAACCCAAAGCCGGTGAGACTGACGGCCACACCTCCCGAAGAGACGACGAGAAGAATTCGACGTCCCGAGATATCGCAGAGAAGAGTCGTTGCATACGTGCCCAGGATTTGAACAATGCCAATGATAATGGTACAGGTATCGGGATCCATGGTGCTCCCGGACATATCGAAGATGTCCGACATGTAGCTGACCATTGCGAAGAGTCCACTGAATTGGTTCATAATCAGAAGAACCGCTGCTGGAGCATAGGCCTTGAACGCCGACCTGGAGACTATATAGAAATGACACATATATATTAATGTCTCAAAAAATAAACACAATTTGAAACCTACAAAAGTCCTTGATGGTAACGCTATGAAGTAATTTATCATCCTCAGTCAGTTTCTTTTTCATATCTTCGAATTCCGATATGACAGCGGACCGATCAGTATCTTTGATATTCTTATAATATCTGAAAGACTTTTCAGCTTCCTGCAACTTGCCTTTCCTGATGAGATGCACAGGAGATTCCCGGATAAAACATAATGTAAATATAAAGTAACTAAGCGGAAAAATTAACACTATAAATGGTGTGATACTGAAGGGAATGTGGGAGCCCGTAATGTAGCCTAAAAGTACGCCGATATTCACAGATAGCATCACCATAGCTCCGAGAGTCCCACGAATTCTGCAGGTGAAAGATATAAAGATTGTAAAAAATACTAAGAATAAGTATGTTTCTTATAATATAAATTAGGTGATGAAAGAATTAAGTGATGATAAAGCTAGATTATAAAATAATTAGGCATTGAAGTAGTTTAGAAATTAAAGTATAATCTTAACATAAATTTAAGTGCTGGTGGAATTGAAAGAATTTAAATTTAAGTGATAATTTAGTGATAATGATATTATTAATTAATAAATAAATCGTTATTATTCGTTTTATCAATCAAATGTTATTTTAATCGAAATAAGCGGAAAATTTATAGATAGATAGAGTAATAGAATCAAGGAATTATTAATGTATAGGTGATAAATTAATAGGGCAATGTATAAAAAAATACTGAAGGAATTATTTGGTGAATAAATGAAGTAATGAAAAATCAAAGAAAAAAAAAACAGTATTAAGTCTTTAATTATATAATTGATTTTCTATATCTTGCTGTGATGAGTGTGTTAAGTTATTAATAAAAGAATCGATCAATTAATGAAATATGTAATTAAAAAATGAAATGACACTTTTAAATTTGTAGCGTAGTGTAGTATTGTGACTGGCAAATAATCTAAGTATTTGGGAGCACTTGGTGGAAGCATGTGCTAATAAAGCGAGTCAATATTTGCATTATCACAGAGGCAGGCGCCTTTGATTACCCAGTGTGTGTGTTAGTGTGCTGATCTGTGTGATCTTTATATATATATGATCCACGGCTACTTACTTGGCATCCGAAATTTCGCTAAGGAACATGGAATGAACAATGTACATGCCGCCGCTGGAGATGCCCGCTAGAAAGCGTCCCACATACAGATATTCAACGCTTTCGGCGAAATAAACCAGAAACCAAAGACACTGCACAAATAAATGGTAAAATTTAATAGGGAAATTCGAAAACTTTCGAGCTTACCGTTTGAGGAAGGGCCACGAAGAGCAGACAAAACCTGCTGCCCACATACGGAAGAATCAGTCCAATGAGCGCATTTCCGCACATGGCACCACAGCCCAGGGCTGATCCAATCCAGGAGACTTCCGTGACACTGGCCGGAAAGCTGAGCGGAGATTCGGGAGTTTGCATCTTTCGCATGGTTGGTGAGAACCAACCAATGTTGATGCCGTGAGCGATGCATATTAAATTAACTACAAAAGTGAGATAATATATGTGAGTAAATATATGTAAATATATAGTTCGATCATTACTCAGCAGTGTGGTCAGCAATTGATAGCGATTCCTTTGACTTAGAAGACAGTTTGGACGCTCTATGAGTTTCGCCAGCATTTTGACTCTAGATGTCTCATTTACAAACTGTACCTGAATATTAAAAGCGTGCAACGATTGCCATCGACTTTAATAGTAATCTGTTAATCTGTCTTATCTTATGTAACGAGAATTAGCCATAAAGATTAAAATATGCCAGAGCCTATGTAAACCTAGAAACATCTCTGATGAAATTCTGGTAGCCAGTTTTATATACGACATTAGCATACGTCATTAACTAACAAATCTCTAGCGGTACTATAGCATTTTGATAAGAAATACGTCACAAAGTAGCATCACTGTTGTGAAACTGAGGAGAGAAACTTTGATTAATTTGCTTGATTCATATCTAAATTTCTGCAATTTTACAATTGAAGAACACAAGAAATCGCTCACGAAATTAAAGTTTTGATATATGAGCTATAAATAAAAATTAAATTATGCAGTTCTTATGTAAAGTATTTATATGAGCTTTATTTAAATGTAATTGAATGTATTCAGTTTAAATAATCTCTACTTAAAAGCTAAAATCACACTAATTATCCAACATTGATTTGCCCTTTGTCTCGATGAAAAACAAACTAAAATATATAAAGCCGAAGAGTCCAACACAACTGGCGGCCCACATGGTTATCGCCAGACCCCAATAACTGATACAGAGTGGAAAGATTTTCAATGTGAAAAACACTGAGATGCTGAGGATGACAATAAACGTGGAAGTCGCCACCGAGCGTATCTGCAATGGATTACGAAAAAGATTAAGTGGGAATTAAATCAAATGTTTCAGACTTACCCGCGCTGGCATCGCCTCGACCAGCACCACAAAGAAAACCCCGACCAGTCCAATGTGACACAGGAATATCTCCAATGCTAGTAGTACCAAGGGTAACCAATCAATGGCAGAGAGATCGTAACGCTCCGCAAAGTAAATGTAGAAACCAAAGGCGGCCAGGCAGATGCTCGCTCCGAGGGAAGAGAGCTTCAAAAGGAACTTTCGACCGTAACGATCGCATAGTAAAATTGTGGCAATTGTGCCTATGATCTGAACAACTCCAATGATAATGGTGCACATGCCCACGTCCAGCGTGGTATGCGAGATCTCGAAGATGTCCGTCATGTAGGTGGTGAAGCAGAAGGTGCCAGTGAATTGATTGCACAAAAGAAGGACCATCGATGTGGCATAAGCATGGAAAGCTGACTTGGTAACTGAGAAAATAAAAACACACTTTAAATTGAAGGAAGAACTTTGAGCCAAGACTTTCACTTACCAAAATCCTTGTAGTTAAAGGATTTCACTTTCAGCGCCTGTTCCTTGCACATCTTCAGCTTAATCTCTTCGAATTCCATCATTGAACTATTGTCATTCTCCTGGATGTTCTTATAGAATCTGAAGGACCTTTCAGCTGCACCGAATTTACCCTTCCTAATCAGATGAAATGGTGTCTCGGGCAGGAAGAGGGCGCCAATGAAGTAGCAAATGGGCAAGGGGATGACGCAGAATGGAGCCGTGAAGTAACCGACACTAGTGGATATAATGTAACCCACCATTACCCCAGTGTTGACAGAGAGCATGACCATGGAGCCAAGACGTCCTCGAATTCTATTGAAAACAAATTGATTAGTTGGGGATTTTATCAAGAGAACTAAATACTACGCACTTGGCATCTGAGATTTCGCTGATGAAAATGGGAAGAACGATGTAACCGCCGCCGCCAGTGATGCCGGCCAGGAGCCGACCCAGGTAAAGGTATTCCACACTCTGGGCGAAGTAGGACAGCAGCCAGAAGAACTAAGAGATTGAAACCATGAGTAAATCCCTTAAAAGACAGTCTTGACTTAGCACTTACCACATAGGGCACAGCCAGGGCATACAAGACCGGCTTGCGTCCAATGCGATCCTGAAGGAAGCCGGCCAACAAGTTGCCAATGATGCTGCCAATGCCCAGCAGTGAACCAATCCAGGAGATTTCCTCCACGAACACGGCAAAGTTGAGCGGAGAGTCCGAAGATTGCAGGTCCCTCATCACAGGCGACATCCAGCCAATGCCGACGCCATGGGCAAATGTTGAAATATTCACTGGAAAAGTTTCAAAACATTTAAGGATCATCTCATTACTCAATGAATTCAAAGTATATTCATACCTAGAAACGTTGCCAGGAACTGAACACGATTTCTGCGATTCAACAGGCAGTTGGAACTCTCAAAAATGCTCAACTTCATGATGAAGCGATGTCTTTAACCTCATGCCTCGACTGACGAAAATCTGGAGATCTCGCGAGCTGAAATAAAGATTCGTCTGGGCTGGAAAAGCGTTTGTATCTTTTACCCAACAGCAGATAAAGATAGAAGCTTTTTATAACCCCCAATAAAAGTTGTGTGCATTGGTTTAGTTGGGAGATTTAATTTATTGTTAGAAAATAGTATATACTGAGGGGTCTTAGTCTACCACCATAGACTTGCCCTTAGTCTCCTGCAAAAACAGCAAAAAGTATACAAAGGTGAGCAGACTGGAGGCAGCCGAGAACCACATTGTCACCGAGATTCCCCAATAATGCAGCATCAGTGGAAACAGCTTCAAGGTGCAAAAGATCATGAGACTGAGAAATACAACGGAAATGGAGGTAGCTACTGAACGTATCTAAAATAAAGAGAGAGAAGGGAATTGAAGTTAGTAATAAACGGCAAGTAATAAATTAAATAATAACAAGTGGGAGAGGCTATAGTCGAGCTTCCGACTATTGGATACCCGTTACTTATTTAAATAAATTTAAATTATTTTTTATTGCATGCTTTTAGGCACTTACATTGCCTAAAAACTTTAATCAGCCATTACCACCTTTCTATTTGTCCGATCTTGTAACGATTTAGTAAGATGATAGGTAATAATAGTAGATCAAGAATATACATACTTTAAAGGGTCGGATATGCATTCTTCTCCCGGTTACATACATTGCAACGAATACAATATCCCCTTTTACTTATTTCTTAGGTAACAGGTATAAATATTGATTATATTTTTTAAAATACTTTAAGATTATATGATGTTCTTACCTTGACTGGAAACAGTTCTACGAGCACAACAAAAAAGCATCCGACTAGCCCAATGTTGCCCACATAAATGATGACCATCATCAGTACCAAAGGCAGCCAGTCCAAATGGCTAAGATCATAGATCTGGGCATAGTAAGTGAAGCAGCCAAAGGCAATGCAACTCAAACCGACGCCCAAAGTGGAGATCAGCATCAGAATGCGACGACCGAGAGTGTCCACGAATATAGTCGATGTATAGCAGCCCACAATCTGAACCACGCCAGTGATTATAGTGCAGGTATTGACATCGAAGAGAGCGCCAGAGGCATTGAATATATCCGACATGTAGTTGATGAAGCTGAAGATGCCGCTGCACTGATAGCCCAAGGTGAGCACCATGGATGCGGCAAAGGCCTTCAAAGCGGGCTTGGTAACTAAGTAGAGTACAAAGATTAATTTGAATTAATGTTTTCATATGGATTACTTACTCAAGTCCCTGTAAGTTAGAGCTATCTTGTTCTGTGTCTTTTGGGCATCCACCGCCAGACGCAGCTCCTCAAAGCTCGCCTTGGAAGCCTCCTCCATGTCGACTCTTTGATTTTGATAGTACTTGTAGGAGGCCTCAGCTGCAGTGAGGCGACTTGTCTTCAACAAATACGGCGCCGTTTCGGGCAAAAAGAGATTGGCCGCAAAGTACGCAATTGGCAGTAATATGGCCAGGAATGGTACGACGTGATAAGCCAGATAAGTGCTCATTATATAGCCAGCGACAATGCCCAAATTGACAGATAGCATCATCATGGAAGTCAAAGAGCCACGAATGCTGTAAGGAATCGAAGGAAATACAAAGTGAAGGAAATCAACTCATTAAATAATTTATTACCTGCTATTGGCCATTTCACTAATGTAGATGGGCAGAACCACGTAGCCAGCACCTCCGGTAAATCCGCACAGAAATCGGGCAGCATATAAGAATCCCACATTTGTGGCGCAATAAGTGAGAATCCACAGGCACTACAAAAATAACATTGATAAGAAATACACTCTCTTGATTACAAAGGTACTTTCTATACTTACTGCATAGGGACCAGCTAGCAAATAAATGCAAAATTTTCTACCCATGCGTTCCAAAAGAAATGCTATCGTCAGATTGCCACATAAACTGCCCAATCCCAGCATGGAACCCAACCAGGAGATCTCATCGATCGTCACATGAAAGTCCAACGGAGAGTCGGAACCCTGTATTTTGGTCAGAGTTGGCGACAACCAGCCAATGCCGACCCCATGAGCAAAGGTTATAATATTAACTAATTAAAGGAACAATGTTATTAGAAGATTGACAAGTTTATTCCCTCTAGTCACGACTTACCTATGACAGTTGCCAGCAGTTGATAGCGTGTTTTCGGATTCAGCAGGGAATTTTGCAAGAATTTCGACATCTTGAGAGATCTTTAGATACGTCTCGACTGCTATTGTGCCAAAAACCAAATGACTCTGCTCGTTTTTGTAGAACTTGAAGTCTAAGAAGGCTTGCTTTATGGTAATCATAAAGTTTTAATTGTGTGGACTTCATGTTTGGCTTCTTATATGGGACCGTAGTATTTGCATTTTACAATTTTCCAGAGACAAACAGAAATGCCAAGTTCAATATTTACCTAACTTACAACAAAACAATTGGGATAATTACTTGCTATGGAATATAAAGAGATATTATAAAGAGCCCACAAGATCGTGTGGAAATAAATTGAGAATTTATAGGAGAAAGATAAGTAAACACTTTATCCAATTTGTAAAACAGTAAAATTTCCGTGTTCACTCAAATTCATAAATTATTTCAGTTACAAAGCTGATAAAATGCCCGAAAATTATAACAAAAATCTTCCAGAATTTATAACTTAAGACAACATTTAAAAGTCCAGACATCATTTTAAGCAAAGTCATTTTATTATTCGCATAGAAGCTTTCGAATCTGAGCTTTAGATTATTTTGAATTTCATCACATAGATAACGCATTACATAGGAAGATTTGCATTTGTTTTGTTTAATCTAAGAACAAATCTTAGCGATTAAATGTTATTGGGAAAGGTCAGGTCGATTATGGTTGTCTGGTAATAAAATACTAAACATATTTCGATAATATAAGAAATCTCAATAATACTGAAATCACGAAATAATACAAATGATAACAAAAATATTTAATTAGAATATTTGATTAGATTATAGTATATTTATTTCTTTTCAATATTTTCAATAATAACAGTTTCTGTAAGTATATATTTTTGATTATAGACCAATTAAGTATTCTGTCCATCAGATGTTAAATTTCCTTCATTTAAGCTTTTCAAAGCTTTTGCTGAACTTATCTTAAAATATCAGGAGTGCCACAGAAATCGCTTTCGCTTGAATTTCACTTTAATTTGTATGAAATTATATTATTTAAAATGGGAGATGGGAACTTTCCGCTTGCCGAAATTTAATATACAGGGGTGCCACAGAAATCGCTTTCGCTTGATTTTCACTTAAATCTCCCATTTTAAATAATTCAATTTCATACAAATTTAAGTGAAATTCAAGCGAAAGCGATTTCCATTTAAATATCCTAATTTAAATACATATTAAAAAAAGAGGGGTAGATTAAAGAGATTTTGTATAATTTTATTAATAAACTCTTTTAAAATCAATTATAAACTATCTTGAATAGCTTCGATAGTTTTGCCCTTTGTCTCGGGCATAAAGATGGCAATGAACAGAGTCAGGAGAAAGGAAAAGCCAGCGTACATGAAAAGTGTGCCGGCAATGCCCAGAGATTCACTAAGAAAGGGAAATAGCTGCAAAAAGTAAGGAAATATATAAATTAAACATTAAAAAAAGTTATGTACCGTATTTTCTTACCTTAACCATAATTGTGGCCAAAAGAAACATCGTTATCATTTGCACTCGGACGACAATACTGCGAATTTTCGGCGGAGTAATCTCAGCGATCACTGGGAAGACAATTGTCAGCACACCACAGGTGCCGGCAAAGAGAACCAAGGAGAATGAAGCTATTGGGAGCCAGTTGAACATGATTGTATCATATCCCTGGGAGGTCAGAGAGTAATACGAGGCCATTGCAGATTCGCCCAGACAGATTCCAGACGTGGAGAAGAGCAGCAGAGTCTTTCTTCCCGCACGTTCTACAAGTAATGTAGAGGTATATGTGCCCACTACTTGGATAATGCTGACAATGATTGTAGACAGCATCGGTGAGATATTGGAGCCAGCTTCCTTGAAGATCAGCGTCGAGTAGTTAACCATAGCCAAGCAACCGCTCAACTGATTGGCCAAGATCAGTCCCAGGCCGATCAAGTACGCCTTTCGGGCCTTGGGATGAGCTGGAGACAGTTAAAGAAAGGTTAATGAGTCAGTTAAATGGGCAGATCAATTTCTAACTTACTGAAATCCTTCCAGCTGAGTTGGTTTTGAGGTGTTCCCGCTTTGATTGGCTGCTCAGATTTACACAGTTTGCTCAGTTCCTGTTGAAACTGCTCGTTGACATCTTTTTTTTTAGAGATCCCTCGAAAGTGTCGCAAAGATCGTTCGGCTTTCTCCGTGTTGTGCTGCGCCAGATATTGAGGTGATTCGGGATTGAAGAAAAACAATGCAACAAACACCAAGGGAATGGCAAGCATTATCCAGGCAACGGTTTTATAGTGAAACAAATATCCCAGAGTATTTATGACCAACATGCCAATGCCCAGACTGAGGCTCAGAAAAGTGCCCAACGTACTCCGGAGTCTGTCCTGAGCCAGCTCCGTGATGTAAATGGGAATGACCGTAAAGCAACAGCCTCCGGTTGATCCGGCAAGAAAACGCGCCACAGTCAGATGTAAGGGATTACGAGCAAGGGGAATGATGAACCAATGCACCTGGAAATAAGTTATCTGCTATCTGATAATAAGAAGAGAATATGACTAGTATTCTATTACCAACATTGGATATGCCGCGAAGAGCAAACAACGCCTCCGTCCTATCTTATCTGCCAGCCATCCGAAGAACATTGCACCCAAGAGGGAGCCCGGGTATATCGCCGCGGTTACCCAGCCCAGTTGTTCTTTGGTCAACGGGACCGTATCAAAATGATTCGATTTCTCTTGAAGATACACAAGACTAGCCGATGTCCAGCCATAAACGCAACCATATGATATGCTGAGTATATTAGCTACAAAGTGAAATAGAGAAGAGAAAATAATTATTATTTAAACTTATCTTACTATCTATTCTATTCTATCATTGTTCGTTGTAATATATAGGATTTGTTTCACTTTGCAACCAATACTCATAAAGTTAAGTAAACAAACAATACACATAATAATTCTAATCTAAGACTTATCAAATCTTATCAATGCATGATTATCATTAAGTGCTTGCTAGGGGACAAGCATAATAAATATGTGAAATTATGCATTAATGAGAGAAAAGTATGTTATCGGATAAAGTAATAATTAAATTTCATGTATTTCTCATTTTGCTCCATTTTGTGAAATACAGACCAGAAATGCCAGCCAGATACTGATGCCTTACATCGCCCATGGAGCCCATTTCTCTTTTGTCACTTCAAGAAATTCAGTACTTTCTGAATAATCTCCTTTTTAATTCACATACCACATTGAGGTATTGTGCTCTTGAACGGTTTGTGACAAACTAAGCAAATCTCAAACTATGATTACTTGTAGACCGACTTAACTGCCTCCGCACATTGTGTTTATAGCTTAACCGGCAGACATAGAAACTGAAACTGAAAGCTAATAAAATGCTTTAGAGATAGGGTCCATAATGGGCCTGTAGAGTGTGAACATTCAACTAAAGATACAGTTGTTTAACTAAGAGAGTGATAACAATCCCCCCAAAAGTAGGCATCCAATTCCCCTTTCAGTTTAAAAGACCAATTAGTTTCGATAAAACTTGAATAATCGGTTTCTCACAGTTGAATGTTGACTATAAGCTCTCCTGAATTGCTTCAATTGCAGGAATACCCATTGAGTCGCTTATCCGAGGAAAGATCTAAATTGATTTACATGTTCTTAATAATATAAAATCTATACCAAAATGTTGCATTAGACCTTGGCAATACTCATGTCTAGCACAAAGTCAATGAACATGTACACTCTGATGACCTTGCTGCGAATCTTGGGAGGTGTGATCTCCGCTAAAACAACAAAGTCGACTGTCAGGACCCCGCAGGGTCCGGAGAACAGCATCACAGAGTAGGTCGCTATGGGAAACCAGCTGACAAGGTTAATCTCAAAGCCCAAAGAGCCCAAATAATAATACAAGGCCGTTGAGATCTGTCCCAGACAAATGCCAGAAATCAAGATGAGCAGCAAAGTCTTTCGACGCGGTGGCTCGACAAATAATGTGGCCGAGTACGTGCCCAGCAGCTGAATGGTGATCACAATGAGTGCCGAGGCCATTGGCGAGAGACTGGGGCCGGCATCTTTGAAGATGACGGTTCATTACTTCAGCATGATTAGGGATCCATTCAACTGTTCCGTCAGCACAAGGCCCAGTCCAATGAAAAAGGCTTTACGAGCCTTGGGACTTGCTATAGATAGATCAACAGTTTCAAAAACTAATAATTGTAATCGGGGAATTTGCTGAGCACTTACTGAAATCACTCCAATTCAGAAAATAGCAAGTATTTCCATTGCTATTGCCAATTTGAATTTGTTGCGTAGGCTTGCACAGCTTCGACAGCTCATTCTGGAATGTCTAATCAAAACTATCAGTTGAGGAAATATTACGATAGTATTTTAGTGCTTTCTCTGCCTTTATTCTATTGCGTGGTTCGAGATATTGAGGTGTATCTTTGTTGAAAGCACAACAAACCGCGGACACCAATGGAACTGAGAGCATTATCCAGACAACGGTGATGTAGTGGAAGAAATATTTCAAAACATTTAACACGAGAAGCCCCATGCTGAAGCTAAGGAATGATATTGTACCCAGGGTGCTTCGAAGTCTGTCCTCTGCAAATTCCGTAATGAACACCGGGATCACTGTAAGGCCACAGCCGCCGGCAGCTCCGGCCAGAAATTAGTCTTTAACTTTTGCAGCGATCGTAGCACGAAATATTTTTAAGTCATTCATATCACTTTTGATTTTATTTAACTATTCTAGTTGAACTAACCGCTTAAGGCTGCATAATATTGATTTCTGGTGCCCTTCGAGCAACCCATTTCACTGATTCTATTTCAACCAAAACCGTCTGCTCGCGTTAGCTGAAAAGAACGCTCTAAACAGATTCAAATGCGTCTCGGGCACATTTATAGTCTCAATCTTCTAATAACCTGTCTTAAATATGGTTTGTGAATTCAAAATTGTTGTACTAAACATTTTATTTAATATGCGATCGGCTTAAAATCATTCTTAAGCATGGAAATTTTATGGACGTGTTGAACTGATTCGAAACGGTCAAAAATGATGTGAGAAAGTCATCAGCCATATCTATAGAAAATCGACATTTGATAAAACTGGATAGACTTTCTTTTGAAAATTTAGTATGGAACTACAATTAACATTATTTCTTCCGATTATGTATACTTGATAAGTTTATTCTAAAAACTCGTTTAGCAATTGTCTACTAATTTTTGACTTGACCTTGACATCTTGTTAGAGTTTAAAATTTAAAGTGAAATGATCTAAAGAGAGTCATGCTTAAGAGAGCCAATAATATATTATTGTGTAATGACCCAGGCTAGCAAAAAGCTAAAATGGGCGGGAGTACATAGCCAGATCGAAGCTGGCCACACTCTTCCATGCAGTCGTGGGATTTGCTTCCTTCTCTCGGCGGGGAGGGGAACTGCTCGCGGCTAGCAAAGCAATCGGCTGGGGGAGTTCTTTGCTCTGAGAAGGAGGCTCGACTACACCATACAAAATTAAAGAAAGAAGAAGAAGAAAAAAGAAAGGCGGGTAAGACAGGTGTCAAAAAAAACCCAGCAGACGGACTTGATTGGAGACGGGAAAAAAAAGGAAGAGGATCTCGTTCGACTTGGATACATAGATGTTGTTGTATCTGGCCTCAAAACCCACCCAACCATGATTCCACGTTGGCCGTTATCATTTTGGGAATCCCTGTCACGAACCTGTGGGTTATTCAAACTTGCATCACCTTCGGGAAAACAAAATTAAAATTTAAGCGAACATTAGGTAATGTTTATTAAACATAAAAAAATTCATAACATGATTTCAATTATATATTTACAAACTAAAATCGCCTTATTATTTGGCATTTACAATTTATGATTTTCAGAAAAAAGAAGGAAAAGAAAAACAAAAGAACCGTCGTGTAAACGAAGGAGTTTAAAATACTCCCTTTCGTTCGATAAATTTATCGGAGGGATAAACAAGTTAAACGTTTATATGTCAGCAATGTCAGGCAAATGGAATGTTTATTGTTTGTCATAGGCACTTACCCTGTATCCGAAGGGGCCCCGCCGAAATCAGGTGATATGCTATAGCGGAAAAATAATAATAACAAACGCACACTTCAAAATGCCCATACATCAAGAAAATAGTCGATTAATTGTTTTTATAAGGGACTCGAGGGTATCCTCTTTGTTTCTATTCCTTTTCTTTTGTTTAATTTTATTTATTTATATTTAACAAATTTTTAAGTAGTGTTGTAAAGAGTGGCAGTGCCAAATCAAGAATGCAATAATATGAATGAAATAATAGAAGAATAAAAAAAATGAAAATAAAATGAAAAGGAAAAATTTATGAAAAAATAAAGAAATAAAAAGAATGAAAATTAAAAATGAAAAAAATAAAAACAAGAAGTTTTAAATTTGTGTGTGTGTGTTTGTACAATGTAAATGTGTGTGTGTTTACAAAATGTGTGTGTGTGTGTGTTTACACTAGAAATGTGTGTGTATAAAAAATGAGTGTGTGTGTGTGTACACCGTAAATGTGTGTGTATAAAAAATGAGTGTGTGTGTGTGTTTCTACACTAGGAATGTGTGTGTATAAAAATGAGTGTGTGTGTGGGTTTCTACACTAGGAATGTGTGTGTATAAAAATGAGTGTGTGTGTGGGTGTGTTTATGCACTTTGAATGTGTGTGTATAAAAAAAAATGAGTGAATGTGTTTGAAAATGCGGTGTGTTTGAAAATCCGATGGGTGTGTATGAAAATCCGATTAGTGTTTGAAAATCCGGTGTATGTTTGAAAATCCGATGAGTGTGTATAAAAATCCGATGAGTGTGTGTGCACTCTGTGCGTGCAACCACCAGGTGTCTGCCACAATGTCGGCAACGAAAATGAAGGCAACGATGTATGACGATGTGCGTGTGTGTGTGTGTGACTGTGCATCCAAGATTTCTGAACTCCAAGAAGTATGTATGTTCAAAATGATGGTTCACAGACACAATGCTCCTGCTGACACGCACATCCACAACGTTGCGTTGTTATCCACGAAGAGAACTTTGGCGATGCCAAAAGAAGAACCTACATTTGGCACAAAAAAATTAAGCACATTAGCACATGTGGGCTAACCAAATTGAAATGCCACTTACGTGCGGATTTTCCCACTAAAATGGGTTTCCTTGTGCCAGTCTACTTCTTTGCAGCGATTTTCACTCTTTTTGCCCACGGATGCACTGGGGATTGTGTTTATTTTCGTGATTTTATGACTTTATGACTTTTTGTATGCAAATGCCGGATCGGAAATGCAATGACAGGAAGCTGAGCTTTAAATATCGATATATATTCGATAGTCATTCAAAGTTGCATACAACTTAGCACAGTGATACCAATGACACAACATCGTTTATACAGTGATACCAATGACGATAACAAAAAGGAATAATTATTTATCGCATTAAATGAAAAGTGCATTTTTGCCCAGAGGTGGTCACTACAATTGTTTATGAATGAAAATGGGTCAGTACAGTACGTTTAGATTTCATGTTTTACCAAGCATATTTATTAATTCGCTAATTTTGATAGTAACAGTGTGTATTTTAAAAGAAGTCATGTTTAGATTTCCATTTATTAAAACGTTTATTTAATTTCTCACAATCTTGTTTTAAGACTGATAAATTAACAGCGAGACTTAAAAGCGAGACAGCAGACAATATGAATTAATGAGTTAACAGAAAAACTTTTGGTAACCGCAATGAATTAACAGCAAAGCATCACTGCCATGTTAAATATGTTTAATGCAGATCTCCTGCGTGCGAATGAGATAGACGATTGTCTTCCGGCTGTTGCTGTTAAGCTACGAGCGAGTCTGGCGCGTCTAATGCTAAGTGTGAGTGAGATGGCGGTAGATAGCTGACTTTCGGTAGATGGCGAAGAGCAACAAGGAACAAAATGTTATGTATCTGCAACGTTTTCCTTTCAGAATAAGCAAGGGTCTTTTGGTGGAAAATTCTTTGGACTGTGTTAAAAGGAAGGTGGGAATAAAGTGCATATTCTTTTCTCCTGCCATCCATTTACACTCACCTGTCCTCGGCCAGCTCCGCTGTGTAAATGGGAATCACACCAAAGACGCCACCGCCCGCCATGCCGCCCAAGAAGCGAGCTCCAATCAGATGTGTGGGATTCCTAGCAAAGGGAATCAATACCCAACCCAACTACAAATTTAAAGAAATAATTAATAATCTTAATTCTTGAATTTATAAACACAAAAAATTAATTCGGAATTCCGAGATAAAATCATTTCCAAACGGATGTTCTTGAATCAAGAACTAAATAATCGACTCAAGTATGATTTTTCAATTCCATTTCCGCAAATATTTTAAGTATTTTAAACTTGAATTTTACAATGATTTTTCTTTCTGTTTAAAAACAAAAGACAGACTCACCAGCGATGGCAGCGTTACCCACAACATGGAAGTCTTTCGACCGCATCTGTCAGCCAACCAGGCGAAGAAGACGTTGCCAACGAGGCCGCCCAGACAGAATAAGCCTTTTGGTGTAAAATTCGTTGGACTGTAGTCACAACACTTGTCGGCACAATTATTTTGACAGATAGGTCACTTGTCTTTTCATTTACTTACATTTAATTCTGATTTTAGACAATAAACCAAATGATAAAAGTAAAGTGGATTCATAGTATAAAAATAAAATGTAACAGCAAGAAATTAGCTTATTAATGTTTCAAAAATTAAAAGATTTTTACGTATTTTTGGATTTATATTTTAGTCAATTCCTAAAATATAACAATTATTTTTAAATGAGAACAAATGCGTTATGTTGACTAGTGTACATATTTATTTATAAGGCCTCCTGAATGGCTTCAATGGATTTGCCCTTTGTTTCCGGCACACAAATGGCAATGAAAATTGTAAGGATGAATGAGAAAACAGCAAACATTGAAACAACTCCAGGAATACCCAACGACTCGCTTAACTGAGGAAAGATCTGTAATAAAAAATACAATTAAAAGAAATACTTATAGTATTGAAGTTTTTCATATTTTACCTTAACAATAAACGTGGCCACCAAGGATAAAATGATGCCATGCACTCTGAGTACCACGCTCCGTATCTTGGGAGGTGTGATCTCAGCTACGATTATAAAATCGACGACCATCACCCCAATGGATCCTGCAAACATAATCAGGGAAAAAGCCGCTATGGGAACCCAACTGAATGAGCTCGTTTCAAATCCGAACGAACTCAAGTAGTAAAAGGAAGCCATTAAGATCTGTCCAAGGCAAATTCCGGCTGTCGAAAGGAGCAGCAAAGTCTTTCGACCCGCTCGCTCCAAAAATAACGTGGCTAAGTAAGTGCCCACCAATAGGATGCCGTTGACAATGATTGCGGAGACCAAGGGAGATTGGAGGGAACCAGCATCCTTGAAGATGACGGTGACGTACTTCAGCATGGTTAAGCTTCCGCTCAATTGACTAGCCAGAATGACTCCCACTCCAATGAAGAATGCCTTACGCGCTTTGGGATGGGCTGCCGAATGTGGAAAGATTACCAATCGGAGTTACTTGTAAGGGAATTTATACAACTCACTGAAATCCTCCCAACGAAGATGTTTGTCTTCTCCAATTTTTAAAGTGGGATTGGGCTTGCACAATTTGGCCAGTTCCGCTTGGAGCTCCTCATTGTCAGGTGCACTTGAGGAAATTCCACGGTAATACCTGAGGGATCTTCTCACACCATTTCTACTGTGTTGCTCCAGATATTGCGGTGTATCGGGATTGAAGACAAAAGTGGCCAGAAATACCGCAGGAATGAGCAGCATTATCCAGGCAACGGTAACATAATGGTAGAAATATCCCAAAATATTTACAGCTAGAGCTCCTATGCCCATGAAGAGAGCCAAATAGGTGCCCAAGGTACTCCGAAGTTTGTCCTCGGCCAGTTCCGTAATGTAGGCCGGGATAACCGTTAAGCACCAGCCACCAACGGTTCCGGCAAAGAAGCGAGCGACACAGAGCTGGACAACATTGCGGGCAGTGGCAATGAGAAGCCAGTTCAGCTGCTTGGTAACACTTGAGAGTCAGTTGAGGTCAGTTAATTGATAACATTGCGATTGTCATACCACAGCTGGGACTGCCATGAAAAGAAAACAACGTTTGCGTCCGATTCTGTCCGCCAGCCAGCCGAATATTAAGGTGCCAAAAAGGAAGCCCAGGCAAAGGATGGAGGTCACCCAGCCAAGCTCATCCGTGGTAAGGGGTCCCGAGTCCAAGTGAGTTGTTTCCGGGTCTTGTAATTGCAGATAAGATGAGGAAACCCAGCCGTAACTGGCGCCATATGACAAGGAAAGTAGATTTGCTGCAAAATCAGTTAATTAAATGTTTACACAATACTATATGGTGATTAACACCTTTAATTTTATTCTATTTAATTAACTCACCGCTCAAGGCAGCAAAATATTGATTTCGTGCGCCCTTTGAGCCGCCCATTTAACTGTTTTTATTGTGGTCTAATCGGTTTGCATTCAAAAGCCAGAATAAACACACTGAACCGATTAAAACGTGGCATCGATGTTTTTATAGCGAATTTCGTGGTACATATAACCTGTGCCATTTATTTTATGCTAATAATTTCAGTTCAACATTATTGTATACAACAGAGTGGTACTATTTTCAACTTAATTTTAAAAAACTGCTCAGAAAACTAATTGATGCGTTTAAAAATAGAAAGTTGTCGTTTAGTCATAGGCATATTTTTTGAGAGAATGAAATCTCTTGATTTAAGACAATTTCTTTAAAATATGGCTGTGCTTTATAGGGGCTAGGGTATCTTCTAGTTGGCCTGTCTGAGTTTCTTTGATTTGGCAAGGAACTTGTTTAACCATTTGCATTTGGTTTTTAATTTTTTGGCTGCCTATTAAGTCCAAACAATATGAATAAGCTTTCAGCAGACTTTGTTTAATTAATTTTAATGCTCGGCTTAAAATGCAAGTGTTAAATTAAGTACAAATAGTTTTAATTGTAACTAAATACTATTTGCGCTAATGCATTTTAAAATAGCACACAATTGCATTTGCATATTTATGAATTTTACAGTCATAAATTTAACTGCATAATTTTTAGTTAAAAGTGAGCAAAATGTTTATCCTAAATACGAAACAAGCCAATTGTTTAAAGCTAGTTCACTTGACTTTTGTCGCACAATATAAGTCAATTTTATAATTTTAAACTAACCACTTAAAGCTGCACAATATTGATTTCTGGAGCTCTTCGAACAGCCCATTTACCAGCTATCAAATTGTGTACACGCGTGTGGAATTAAGAACTTTCTAAACAAATATAGACTCTCGGCTTGGCTAAAAACTGAATGCCTAAAAGTTAAATGTGAATATAACACCTTCAAATTAGCTAATTAAAATAAATGTGTTATATGAAATAACTTAATATTTATACAGAGAAAGACACGATAAAATAATAATTATATTTTTGAAAAAGTTCCTATTTGGTTAATATTATTTTGTTTAAATGTAGGGCATTTAATCTTCGTTGACCAAAATGGTTTGAAAGTCGGACATGTGCCGTTGTATACATATAATTTGTTTAAGATATGTCGTTTGATATTAATCAGTTCGACTCTACAAACAGGTTTTATATGACTAGAAACATTTAAGTGGAGTACTAGATGCTACAAGAGCCGAGAGCAATTTTAGATCTACTAACAGGGTATATATAAGTCGTATATTTAAAGTATATTAACTACATTTTTTTGTGGTATGCAGAGAGAATATTTGAATGTGCTTTTAATAAATTATCCTAAATCTGTAAAGTAATCCGAGTGCTATGCTTAAAGAGTAATAAAAACAAAAGATTAGGTACTATATATATGAAAATAAACTATCTGCTTAAAGAGCATTAGCATAACACGAGGCAAATGCACTTGAAGTAAAATATGAAAATGAAATATGAGATATGAAGAAGCTACTGTTGATTGGGCTCAGGTCATAAAGATAATCGTGTTTGTTGCAATGGTTTAATCTAATCAAAGAGAACGTTTATACATCCGTCAACAGCTCTGGCTAAGTTCAAGGCAGCTGATGGCCTTCGGAGGCTGGAAGACAGTTGAGGGGTTTGTCTGGAATTTACAACAGAAACGTGGCTTGTCTGAAAGAGATTCGAGATTCACCTTGCAATAAAAAGATCAAACAGAAGTAACATTCTTAGCAATTTTAATAATAATATAAAAAAATATATATAACAAATAATTCAACAATGACTATAAGCTGGCCAAAATGGTCTCGATGGTTTTGCCTTTGGTTTCGGGCACAAACATGGCCACAAACAAAGCGCCGCAGAATGAGAAGCTGGCAAAGAGGAAGATGACTCCGTGCAAGCCCCACGTGACACTCAGCAGAGGTATAAGCTGCAAGCCAAGTTAAGAGAATTAAATTTGCCAATTTACCAAATGACCTGAAACTGAATGATGCCTCACCTTGATGGTGCACATGGAGATGAGCCACAGAATGGACATCAGCAGCATGTTGGCCGTACTGCGAATCTTTGGCGGCATTATCTCGGCGATGACGAGGAAGGGCAGCGTCAACAGTCCCCAGGAGGCGATGAAGAGCATAAAGGAGAAGGCCGCAACGGGCACCCAATCGAAGCTAGACGTGTCATAGCCCAGAGTCTTCAGATACCCGTGCGTGCCCATTGTCGCCTGGCTGAGACAGATGCCAACGGCCGAGATGAGCAGCAGCAACTTCCGGCCCAGACGCTCCACCAACGAGGTGGCCACCAGGTTGCCCACCACCTGAATGACGCCCACAATGATGGCTGCCACAGTCGGTGGCAGGCTGGACCCGGACTCGTGAAAGATGAAAGCCGTGTAGTTGAGCATGGCAAAGCAGCCACAGCCCTGGTTGGAGGCCACCAATCCCAGTCCAATGAGACACGCCTTGCGCGCCTTAGGAGCAACTAAAGGAGAGCAGGATTATTATTTTATTATATTTAACGTCTCTTAAAATAAAATAAATTATATATAAAATGATTATTATAATAATATTAAGTAATAAAAATAAGTCTGAGTTTATTAATTGGAGGCAATTTTGAATTGTTACTTACCAAAGTCTGCCCAGGTCACAACATTGTCATCCACTTCATCGCAGCCCTTTTCCGGACACTCCGGTGCCCGCAGCTTGTGCAGCTCCAGCTGCAGCTCCTCGCTCAGCTCCTTGGACTGACGAGCGCGAATGTTGCGATAATAACGCAGTGCGAGCTCCGCCTCCTGCGGCTTCTGGCGGTTCATCAGATGCTGCGGCGTCTCCGGCATGAACCAGAAGCAGACCACAAAGAGAATCGATAAACTGGAGACAATCCACGCCACTGTGGCATAGTCGAAGTAATAGCCCAACACAAAGGCCAGAACGACGCCAGTGTTGGCAGTCAGCACGAGAAAAGTGCCCAAGATGCCACGCACGCTGTGTTAATAGGAAGGTGAGAATTAAGTGCAAATTCTTTGCATATTCTTTCCTCTTGCCATCCATTTACACTCACCTGTCCTCGGCCAGCTCCGCTGTGTAAATGGGAATCACACCAAAGACGCCACCGCCCGCCATGCCGCCCAAGAAGCGAGCTCCAATCAGATGTGTGGGATTCCTAGCAAAGGGAATCAATACCCAACCCAACTACAAATTTAAAGAAATAAATAAATAATTTATAATCTTAATCCTTGGATTCATATATTCAAAAATAAATCCGGAGTTTCCGGATAAAATGAATCTCAAATGATGTCAAAAGTTTGGCTATCTCGGATGTTCTTCAATCAAGTACGAAATACTCGACTCAAGTACGATTTATGTATTTTATTTTGAGTATTTTAATCTCGAATTTTAAAATGATTTTCACTTCTGTGTAAAAACAAAAGCTATACTCACCAGCGAAGGCAGCGTTACCCACAACATGGAAGTCTTTCGACCACATCTGTCAGCCAACCAGGCGAAGAAGACGTTGCCAACGAGGCCGCCCAGACAGAGCACAGCTGCCACATTGCCCTTATCCTGGTCCGTCAGTGGTCCCGTCTCCAACGGACTCGCATCGCTGCCCAGCTCCAGAAAGCTGGACGAGGGCCAACCGCAATACGCGCCAAAGGAGATGGATGCTATATTAACTGTAATATTTCAAGAATTCTCAAAGATTAGGCACTGATGGATACCCTGTAAATGGGATTTTAATTATATAAAATGAGCATGAGATGACACTTTTGTCACTAGCAGCTTTATCTATATTCTTGTTGGCATATAGATTAGCGAATTCACAAAAGTACGAGTATAAAAATGTAAGCACTTAAGTCGGGATTTATTAAGAGTATTTCACTAGTTAAATTTCTTCTTTACAAAACTTTTAACACTGTTATAGTTTTTCATTCTGTAGATCACAATGAACTTTTAAGTACATAACAAAATTTATCAGCATAAGTTTACAGAATAGTATAATATAAAAATAATTATTTTAATATGAAGTTTATCTATAAATTCCTTGAGTTTTTATTTACTGTTGAATACTTTCCACTCGAATTGACTGATGATAAATAATTTAGATTGCACTCAATGCAGCTCAAATGTCAATTCCATGTATTAGATTTTGTAAATCCTCAACACACTCGGTTTGAATATGATTCACACACACACACACACTCATAACCACTACTAACCAAATATGGCAGCCAGATATTGGAATTTAACGTCGCCTGCGGAACTCATGGCGTCTTTTGTGTATTTAGGCGAGCAATTAATTAGTATACTGTGATTTAATACTGGTAACTTAGTCTGTCATTATCCTTGTTGGGTTAGTCATGAATGGGAGGTTAACGTGGTCCGCGACGAACTAAACTAAACCGGCGTACTTTCCGCATGATAACTTTTATATATGGTTATTTAAATCGCACAGAAACGAAGTCAGTACGCTCATAGATTGTAAATCCGCCCCGACACAGATACAGAGCCAGAGGCAGAGGCAGAGACAGAGATAGACACGGATACTCTCACACAGACACACACATACTTACACTCACTCTCACACAGAGAACAGAGTGTGCGAATTGTCGTGTGCTGTTATCACTTTGTCATTATGTTGCTCTGAGCAACGAGAGCTAAGCAAATCCGCAATGCCAACAACTACTTTATTCTAATTGCCCCGACACTGTGTCGTTGCTCTTTGTTTTGTCTTTATTGTCACATTTAACGGCGACTAATGTGATTATTGTCGCATTCCCTACTTTTTTTGCTTTTGTAATACTCTTCCACGGAGAGGGTGTGATCTTGTCACTTTAAATGAAAGGCTGGGGCAACTCAACTGTGACTGTTTGTAGCTATCCTGGATAGAACTCGTTCAGAAAAGCTTAATTATTATCATTATAAATTATCATCATTATTTTATAAAAAAAAAAAAATAATTATTGTTATTTCATTTGTAAAATTCAATTAAATACGAACAGACCTTGACAGGAATATAGAAATTTAGGCACAGAATAAAATTAAATGATCTTCAGAAAATGAAATGTTAATTTTAAAATTTTACAATATTTTAATTTTTGCCTTAAATTTGTATTTTATAAATATTAATTATTGATATTGCATAGTTAAAATTACTTCTGATATATAAATATATTGTTCCGATATAGATTTAGAATATAATTATCATCGATCGCATCTGAAATTTCAGTAGTTTCATTCGCTGTCTTTATAACACCGTAAGGGTATCCAATATTCAACCCTTGCAATACATACTTTTCCTATTTTAAATATTATTTATATTATTAATTGATTATGCTCTTATTTTCTATACTCGTATTTTTCCTGATGTGATATGCGCCTGGAATAACAAATGATGCACGTGTTCTCATTGTTTGTTGAGTGCAATTTATAGAGGAGCGTCATTGTGATGGATCTGGGTGCACATTAATCACGTTCTCTGGGCTCTCTCATCCGTATCAGTAGCCTCGATAGATTAAACAAACCCGTAAATTAATTTTTAATCAAATGACTGTAGATACTCTAAGCACACATACATATATATTTGCAAATAATTTTTTATTGTTTATATGTGTGTGTTTTGATAAAACTTCATATATTATATTAATGTATGAAAAAAAACAAGAAGCAAGAAAGCAAGAAAATGTAATCAAGAATATGTTATGAATGGGAAAGTAAAAACAAACATTAAAAATAACATTAAAAAATAGTATTGGGGAACAACATATTTTTTTACTATCCTCTTGTGATGGTGATTTTTAGAAATAAAGTTGTAAATTTTGATTAATCAGCGCAACGGGACCAAATTTATTTGTAGAGATGAAGGAAGTTCATTATGCGCTTCCTTCTTTGCTTTCTTTAAATGATTCAAATTCGGTTAGTTTATACGGATAATTACTATAGTTATCTCATTTATCACGAGTCATAAACATGTAGTAATAAACTCATTGTACGTAACTAAAAAAGTATGTAATTAAAGAGATTAGATAAGTTCCAGATAAGTCTCAAGCATGCTTCACACACTCTAATTTCATCACAATACTCATTCCCAATGACAATAACTGGCAGCTTCAGTTGCTGGGCTCAAGGAAATAAAAGGTAATTAAATGAGATTACTCCCAATAGACCCAATCTGCAAAGTAAAAGTCTCTTTTGTCGTTTGCCTAAATGTATTCAATACTGAGTTACGTATGGATGTGTATCAAAGCCTTAGAACTACTAATTGAGACTCGTGCTCATAGATGCGTTGCAATATGTCCGTTAGTGGCATCGGTTGACTTGGCAACTGGCCCCGCCCCCTGCTCCACATAGCCCAATTCACGTTGCACGGCCGACAGGCGGCGATTGCGTGTCTCGGGCAGCAGCGGCAGAGAAATAAGGCCCACGAATATGGAGGCAGCTGCAAAGACCAACAGGTAAAGCAATAGCCCAGGGCTAAGCGATGTCTTCACAGCATTGAAGCCCTGGAATTAATTACAAAAAAACAACTTCAACAATTTGGCCAGTAAATGATTCCATCATCCGATTACCTCAATCATGCCAAAAAGAAGCAGCCAGGAAAATGCCGAGGCAATCGAATAGAGCAGGTCGTGGAGCTGTCGACAAAAAAAGAAAGAAAACAGTTTACTTTTCAATCCAAGCAAATATCATTTGGTTTTCCAACACTCGTCTATCTTTCTCCCTCCAGGAAAATCCAAATTACGTTCCCAAAAATACATTTTGCATTCTTTTGTGAGTTCAAGACAAAAGCAAAAACTATACCATAAATGTGAAAACTGAAATTATCGACTGGGAGATACCCTTTAAAAAGGGCTTTAAGATGCACTAAGAATCACATAATACGTAGACTACACACAATTAAAATATCTTTTCTGTTAAGTAAACACTACAAGAAAATTTATATCGTTCACTTATTAGATTTTTGAGTTAACGATGCAAAAATATTCGCTAAATGCTAATTTATGTTATGTATAAATTATATATTCATATCTTTAATATTTTTCATTAAAGAGTCGCATGAATTTTTTATTTTACTGCATGGTTCTAGTAAATTTTAAATGTCATTTTCTGAGTTATGACACTATTCTAATAGTAGAGCAAAATATAGTTTAAGAAGTACGTCATGTCTCACTTCATCAGTAGCAAAAATTAGCCATAAGTCGACACACCGTATTTTCAAATTTTCATTTTGCAAAGGGTATATAAAGTACGTTTGTTTTGCTTTTGGCTAGCACTTGAAAGTATGTTACATATTTTAAAATTTGATTTGCTCTTAAAGCGTAGTACGCTCTAGCTGAAAACATTTTGGATGCTCGAAATGTTCGATGTTTTGAAGTCCGGCCTTACAAACTCAGTGTGACAGCATAATACCAAAAATCACTAAAAAGTTGAGAGATTGTTGGTCTTATGCTGCTGTGGTCACACTGTTGCGTCAGCTGTGCAAACAAACAAATAACATTGAGCACAAAAATAAAGAGAAAACGGACAAAATGGACAGGATAAGAGAATTAGCAGCGACTAATACCCTAATCATTAAATTAAAAATTATTAATTATAAAAATCGGATCAATTTGTTTTTTGTCGGTCAAATCTCACAATATTGGCCTCTGTTGCACCTCTTAAATCAGTCTAATTAGTTTTTTGTGTTCAAAAAGCTCAATTCGGCTAATAATTTGCTGCTAGTTGGTCGCCATTTCTGTTCAAAAAGATTTCGACTAGTCGAAACAACGATTCAATCGATGTTTTGAAAGGTCAAAAAAAAGCTGCCATCTGTTTACCAAACAGTGTTGTAAAACGCCAGAAAATTTTCTGAGCTGCCCATATTTAGGTACAGCGTACATACCTTTAGAAATGGCCTTACAAAATAATTTCGAGCATGTTTGCAACCCTTTTTTTTATATGAAGTTTTGGCCTTGCACAAATATTTTCGGCTAGAGCGTACTATGCTTAAAACCAGAACTCTCTTGCCTTCAAAATTTCTAACGGTTCCTCGCCCTCGACTTCGGTTACAGAACATTTAAAAAAGTTCATCAAGGATTTCCCAACAAATGTCCTGCAGAGCTCCTAATTTCACGTACCATTATAGCATAAATTTATAGTATAAAATGTATGGATGCTTTGCCTAAAAGTTCCCTAGGAGTTTCCTGTCACCTGGAGATGATTACTCCTTAACTATTATTTAGGATCACGCACTGCAGCAAAGCTGCTGTTCTTTTTGAAAGTTCTTCGTACTCAAAAATATTCTTTTTATAAAAAGTTTAAAATGAAAATTGGCAAAGAAAAACGATGCATTGGTTTCAGAGCTACAGATACCAAATTTGTAAGATAAATTTATCGTATAAAATGATATTTTCAAGGAATCTCAGAGTTACTTACAGAGTATCTACTAGTCAAGCACACTTCGATTCAACATGCTGTAAAAGCTGATTCCATTTTGGTCTGGGACTCATGCTGATTGCGACTAAGCCTGACAAGCTCTGCAAAATTTGGCTTACCTTTGTGGGAAGGACTTCGCTGCTGACGACAGCTGCAAGTGGATAGAGACCAAAGCTGACAAAGAGCAGCTGAATGCCGAGCAGGACAATTGGCAGATAGCGTGCGCACCAGACGCCGAGGGACCAGTTGTGGCCAAACTGCTTGAACAGGGCCAAGGCAATGACTGCAGCAGCAGCGAGAAGTGAGGAGAGGCAGAGTAGGAGCTGAAAACAATAGGATAATCTCACATGATGAAGATACAATTAACATTATATTAGGATATGATTACCTTGCGCGGCAGATGCGGTCCAAACAGTCGGGCCATCAAGGCGCCCACACATTGAGCCGAGGCGAGGAGCAAGTAGTTCAACTGGATGGAGTAGCCAGTGCGTCCAAGAAAGTCGGCGGCATAGTTCAGTTCGACAAAGACGCCACTCAGCTTGGCACAGGCGGTGAGCAGAAAACTTACGCAGATGAGACGCAGCACATAGCCGTGGGACAAAGACGACGAGCCAGTACCATTACCCTGATCCTTCAGCTGCGCCTTGAACTCGGCCAGCTCCAGCAGATACTCGGGCTTCTCCCGGTCATCCAGATCCCGAATGCCGCGATACCAACGCAACGACTTCTCCAAACAGGCCACATTTCCCTTCCGCAGATAATAGTGTGGACTCTCCTGCACGAAGGGAAAGCACAAGGAGAAAGCACAGGATGTGATACAGCCCACGATGTTGACATATGCATAGGGTGCATAGAAGCCCATCGCAATGCCAAAGAGGATGCCCAAAGTGCGCCACAGCTCTATTGTGAAGGTCAAACGAGCAGCCTTGTCTCGATTCCCGGCAATTTCATTGATGAAAATTGGTAAGACCACAAAGGCGGCACCAGCGGCCACGCCTCCAAAGATGCGGGAGGCGTAGATGTGAACGATGTCGAAGCCAAAGTGTATGCAGAACCAGCTGAACTGCAAGATGAGATTCAATTAAATTAAATTTGATTATACTATTTTAACTGTGGAATCTTTCAGCAATAAATGATTTTGTTTCAACTAAATTTTGAAGTTTGCTAAAAGTTTATGCTCAACCACTTTTAAATCAATTGCAAGCTTAGTGGATTTTTTTCTTCTAGAGTTTGGAAATTAATAAATCAGTTAAATGTTTCTGGAAATTGCTACAGAAATCGTTACCATTAATATATTAGTTGCAATTCTTTAATTTCCAGCAAATACGATTTTAAACCTGTTTTCATTTCCATCGAAAAAATAATTGTAATTTATTTCTACAGTAAACATTTCTTGGAAAATATATATCACTTTTTTTTCTCCACCACTTTTTAATCAACTGCAATTAAAGCTGTTTTCTTTTCTTCTGGAATTTAGAAATGGATAAATTAAGCTTTTTACTAAATTGTTACTGAAACTGTTTAGGGAATCGGTACAACAAATAAATTAACTGCAATATTTTGACTCCCAGTAAATACGAATTTGTAGCTGTAATTTTCATTTCCATTAAAAAATTAACTGTAAATTATAACTACAGTAAACATTAGGTGAGGTACAGAAAATGTTATACGTAAAACGAATACGTTTACGTGTTGCTGTTTGGCCAAAATATGTTTTGTGCAGCTAAACCGAATTTGCGTTAATTAAATAAAACAACTTACGCTGTTCTACAATACACTTACAATCTGCAGGAGTCCACAGCAAAGGAGCACGGACTTTGGCCCGATTCGCAGTGCTAGGCAACCGGATAATGCAGCGCCGACTGCAGCGCTCAGAAAGAGATATCCGGTTAGCAAAGCCGTGTCCGTGGGATCTGCGACTACGTTGAGCGGCGTCGCTGCCTCGGACTCATACAGAGTCATATGCGCTGGCGTTATGCCAAAAATGAAGCCAAAATTGAAGCATAGCAAATTACCTGCGAACGATATACGGGAAATCAAGTGGAACTTCGGAATATGGAAAGGGAATGGTGGTAGAATCTCTCACCTATAGCTGTGGCCACGCTCTGAATATTCGCACCGCTGACTCGCTTTGGCAGGCACATGATGCTGGCGTCAAGTTGTTAGCCAAGTTGCTATTTTCGTGCCCAACTGCAAACTGCAAACTGAGAAGCTCTTAGTGCATAACGTGCTCTATTTATGGCATTCCCAAGATTGTATCTCCGATACACTTTTTTTATCTTAAATCCGAGGGCGATAAGAGCCGCCTTGCAAGTCGATGTGCCGTTATGCGCAATGCTAAATGAAGCCAGCGTCCAGCCTGTTACGAGCTTCAGGTTGTTTTCCTTTTCTGTATACATTTCGATATTTGCACAACGTGAGTCCACAAAATGATGTCGCGATAAAATGCGTCTACATATTCAGCTACTGGTCTTGACAATAGAGAAATCTCCGTTAACCTACAGAAATAGATAACCTACCTGGGTTACTCAGAATATTTACGCATTTTCATTGTCGCGAGGGCTGCTTTAAAGATTATTATCATTATCGTTAATTGAATGCACTACGCAATCTTATTCTCGACATTCAAAAGTCAATTGAAGTCAATTGAAAGTATTTAAAGCAAATAACAGTCTTGTTTGCTTAACATACTGTTCAATATTCATATCAATGAGTAGCAGTATGTTATTAAGTCAATTGAAATGCAAAACAGTAGTAAAGCAAGGCGGCATTGATTTGTTTCTGTTTTGAATTTGAAAGCAGTTAAAAAGACAAAGCTTGTTATCGATATATCAACTTGGCAGTAAGACAGTAGCTGATTGCTACGGTGGCCAGCTATTATTATCAGATCAACAGAGTCTATCGACTGATTATCGACCAGCCGCCACTGTAGATCACCAAGTAGCCGGGAAAACTGTAGAATTTTCTAATTTTTGTTTTGTTTTTAAAATACATTAAAAAATCAATATGACGGTTGAGCCCTGGCCAGCGGCTTATGCTGCTAATGAAGATATATGGTTAGACAACGAGGCCAGCGTGAGTGACAAACAAAATGCTTGGCGCGCACAAAAATTATTATTAGCGCACGCCACACGGTAAGTTGAGATTTTCACTTTGTTCAATTTATAAAACTTGTCTAAAAACACTCGTTTGTGCAGCGACTTGGATGATGCAACGCATTACGAGGTGCTTAACGAGCATCAGGACAGACTTCATAGTGCCAAGAGCACGGAAACATACATTAAGGAGCGTCTAGTTGGCTGCCAGCAGCTCCTGGCGCAAAGTCGTCGTTGTCGTCGCAGCACCAGAAGATCCCTCGATTGGTCTACGCTGCCTTTAAACGCCGTCGAGCGACCATGCCACGGCACATATGAGAGCTGCAAGCATGACGAAATTTCCATTATCGAACCCCAACGACCAACCACTTCAAACAATGTCGACAAATTATTCCAAAGTGAAATTCCAAAGGCAACGACAACAACGACAGCGGCGGCATCAACTTTTGATGGTTTCCGCACAGCACGAGAGCAATTAATTCTGCACGATGCGCAGGTAAACTTCATGGTATACCCAACACTCGCAGAGTTCAAGGGTATATTTTATGCTTTGGAACATGCAGGCATGCAACATGTACCACATATCTCAATTGACTAACGGGTATCTCATAGTCTGGCACTCGACTAAAGCGTTCTCTCCGCTTTCAAGTTACCCGCTTTATTGCGCTAATTGTTTCTGTTTTCAGAAAAAGAAACCAGAACAAACTGCGACAAATTGTGCAACTGGCGGAGTTGGCGCCTGTGATTTAATGAACTACAAGAAGAAATCTCTGGGCGGTCGAGGACGCGGTGTAAGCTCAAAGTTTGTGCAACCAATTGCACAAACTGAAAGGTAAGAGCGAGTAGGAGTATTGCAAAATAGTATATAAACTCTTAATTGAATTTCCAGCAATGCCGTGAAGCCAAGTGCTCCTGTGGCGACACCCTTGGCTGTGGCTGTGCCGCCCTCCTTGGCCCACCTCGATGTCCTAATGGTTGAGCAGATAACGCGGGAGAGCATGCATAAATACAAACCGATAGGTGAGCAAACTCTGATTAAAATGTCATTGTTTCCGTTTGTTCAGCGTTCGTTTGCTTTTCAGCTTGGGAGGATGTGGCCGGCTTGGAGTATGCCAAGTCAACATTCATGGAGACAATCATACATCCATTGCAGCGTCCAGACTTGTTCAAGGGCGTGCGTCGTCCACCACGTGGTGTTTTGCTCTTCGGTCCGCCGGGAACGGGAAAGACACTTATAGCCAAGTGCATTGCCTCCCAGTCGAAGGCCACATTTTTCAGCATCAATCCATCGTCGCTGACCTCCAAGTGGGTGGGAGAGGGCGAGAAACTGGTGAAAACACTGTTTGCTGTGGCCGCTGCACATCAACCAGCTGTGAGAATAATTGATGACTTGACTCTGGCCCAGCTCACAGCATCTTTTTCCAATTTTTAGATTATTTTCATGGATGAAGTGGATTCTTTGTTATCGCAACGCTCGGACAATGAGCACGAAAGCTCGAGACGATTAAAAAACGAGTTCTTCATTCAATTGGACGGCGCCGCAACGAACGAGGATGATAATATTATTATTATAGGCGCCACAAATCGTCCACAGGAGCTGGATGAAGCAGTGCGTCGTCGTTTTGTGCGACGTCTGTACGTGCCTCTGCCCTTGAAACGGGCACGCCAGCAGATTATTGAGAAACTTGTAAGACAGGTGCATCATAATCTGAGTGACGATCAAATTGAAGGACTGGCTGAGCTCACCGAAGGATACTCGGGCGCGGACATGGACAGTCTGTGTCGCTATGCCGCAATGCAACCGCTGCGCTCGCTGACCAGCTCCCAGATTGACGTGATTGATGCACAGCAGGTAAGCCGTAATTTATTCCTTAGGTGCAATGGGTATCTAATGTTCCGTCTTTTCTTGTTAAATGTTATGCGTTACCTAAGCTTGTTTCTTGGAAGCAGACAAATGTATTATCCTCCCTTAAGTACGTACTTATATAAATTAATTTCTTTTGCTATTCTGATTGTGTTTGTGCAGTTGCCAGCCGTAACCATGTCGGACTTTCTGTCAGCATTGCAGCACGTTTCCCGGAGTGTCTCGCCGGAGGATATTAAACGTTACGTGTCATGGAATGAAATTTATGGAATTAAGCATTGAATATCTTAACGGCCAGTAAACAATAGTTCTTAGCTTAATTTGCCATTTTTATATGAGTATATAAACTGTTATTTTTATAAAATTTTAAATGTTTCCGGTAAGCATTCTTGCAACATAAAATATGTGTAACCTTTGAATTTCTCATTTGTTCTGAATGAGACCAGCAAAATGTATGGCATTAATTATGCAACAATAGACAGAACATCCTCGTTATTCTTAAACATTTATTTGAAGAGCGCATGAATAAGACTTAACTTATAGGAATTATACAGAAAGTATTAGATATATACCCTGTACATTTTCTTGTACCTTTTTTTTTAACTTATCACATGTTTTCATTGAAGTGTCATGTCGAGCTTCATAAATTTCACTATGGAATGCTATGAATTTCACTGCCTTTTGCAGTAATTGTATCTAAACATGTACAGGGTATTGACACATGTATGCATGCTAATTACATATAAAGTTAGTCACATCAAATTTACATTCGTATACATCAGATTTAAATAACATTTAGATTACGACTAGTTGCTATGGATTGAAATGTTTAGTTCAGTACATTTATAGTATGTAAACTGCCCGGACATGCTTTATAAAAGCATTACAAGAGGCTGGAATAGTTTTCAAAAATACATCTAGATATGGTAAGCTAATCTAAGATAATGTAATAACTACAATTACAATTATTCCTTAATTGGTGGAAACACGTAGTCATCGCTCAGACTGTTAATGTCCACGTAGGTTGTCTTTGGACTTAATACCTTGTAGAGAGCATCGAAGGTGGGTCGTTCCAAGGGGTCCTCCAGCCAACACTGCAACATTATGGTGTACACTTGCGGTGTACAAATCTCAGGTCGCTCCAGGCGATTGCCCGACAATAGAAATGGTATCAGCTCGCTGTTACTTATTGTTGGATATGGAGATGCACCCAGTGTGCCAATCTCCCAGAGCACCACACCATAGGCCCAAATATCGCTCTTGCTCGAGTATACATTATCTCGAATGGCCTCGATCGACAGCCAGCGCAATGGCAACTGGATACAAATGTTTGTGATTAATTACCAGCACTCTCTCTCAACTCGCCTGTCAGACTTACCTTTCGCGTCCTGGTGTTGGTATAAATTCCATGTCTGGACAGTCCGAAATCAGATATCTTCAATGTCTTGTTACTGTCAATTAGCACATTGCGCGCCGCCAGGTCTCTGTGAAACGAGAGAATTACGTACATACGTGTAAGTTAGAGAATTGCGTTGGTGCATTCAAACCCAAAATTGAAACATTCGCTCCCAACTGAATTTAATGAATTCGACTGTGTATTTAAATTAATTTAAATCAGGGATTAAAACCCTAACCGAATCCGTAACCTTTAACTGGTAAAAACCAATTGAAATTTAAAACCGTAACTGAAACCGTAACCGAAAAAACAAATTTTGATTAGACCAATACCTTAAAACCGAAATCTGTAAGCCGAAATAACCGTTTAGTAACCGTTCCATTTATAAGGGTTAATTTCGGTTTTTCCTACATCCAAAAAAAGGATTTTTTTTATTTTTAATTTTGATATTTGCATTTAATTTTCTTGTTTTAGTTTTGAATCTTGATTTGTGATGTTCATGATCGAATTTTCATAGCACTGTATAAGAGCAAATAAAATAAATTTGTTAAATGAAATATTAAAATTGTTAAAATGAAACTAAACTACATCAAACTAAAAAATATGTGAAATTAAACATTAAGAAAGTAATGATTTTTTAATTATTATTATTATAATTATATTTTTGAATAGAAATTTTTTTTTTTTCCCGGTTCACCGTTACGAAACCTTTATTTAAAGATTTTGCGTAACCGATAACCGAAAAACTAAATGTGAACATAACTGAAACCGATATTCGTTTCGGTTTTAATCCCTGATTTAAATGAATGAACATGGACTCAGTACTCAAAACAGCGCACTCAGACAAAGCGAAAGCGAATTAAATGAAAAAATAACCGATTTTAAAGAGTTACTGGAAAGAATTCTTCAATTTTTCTTTTGCGAGTCAAATATTTTATTATTATAAAGTTCAACTTTTATAATATTTGTGTTAATTTTAAACTATAGAATTAATTTTTACTAAATTTTTTCCCACCCTATAAAACAATTATTAACAATAATTTGGTAAATTACATATACAAACACATTTTATTAAGGCTGCAACGCAGCTTGCTGGATATTTATTATATTTTTAATTTACTTTGCTTTTTAACACAGTTCAAAAGAAAGTATGAAGTAAGAATTATGAAAGTCGAGGTGCTCGACTCTTAGATGCTCAGTATCCAATTGTTTGTATTTATTTACAGCAGATACTAATTTGTTTAATCAAAAGCAACAATTTACTTTCAACGAAGCGGTAGCTAACATAACAAAGATTATTAAGATTACCTCTTCAAGGGAGTGTGTAAATATATATTGAGGAATTCGAATTGCTATTTTCCCCTTTTAAAGGTATATATAGAGAAGCAATAAGAGCATTCAGAAGTAAAATGGAATCCAGATTGCGAGTAAAGCACTAACGCTCAAATTCAATAAATATTACTTACCGATGCGTAATCTCTTGCTCCTCCAGAAAGCGCATTCCATTCGCAATTTGCAGTGCAAAATTGTGCAGCTCCTTGTTGTCGAGTATGTACTCGAATGGCTCCTCATCCTCCACAATGGTATATGTAGCTATGTTAAATAAATGTTATTGCTCATCATTAATATAACAAGCTCTCTTTGTGGCTCATTTTGCAACTTACTTTCCGAGAAAGAGGGCTTTGGCAGCCTAGTTTCAGAATCATTGCTTGTGGCATCACTAGAAGCTGGAAAAGGGGAAGAGCTGGAGGATATGGACTTATCCAGTTCGTTGCTCTGACTGGATGCCTTTAATTCGATGTAATTTACAGTCTGGGACTTTGCAGCGCCACCAGAGTTGGGTCTAACATTTCTGCAACTCGTCGAATTTGCATTACGTGACTTTGGCTGTCCCAATTCCTGACGCACTGCACGCAAATAATTTAGCTAATAGATGGTGCATATTGATTACAATTCGGTTTAATGTGTTGTAAGTCATACCAGATTGCCACGCCCCACATACTCCATGATCATCAGATAGGGCGGCCGGATGGTGCAGCAGCCCAAAAAGCAAACCACATTGTGATGAGTGCCCACGCCCTTGAGCATCTCGATCTCCGACAGAAACTCAGCGACCTCATCCGCCGACGGATTTGCTGAATTCATATTTATATTATTCATTTTTGAATTGGCTTTCTTTTTTTACTTTTAATGCATTTACTTACTCTTAAGCTGCTTAACAGCCACAATTGTCGTGCCTCGCATCCTCCGCAGGTTGATGGCCGTCGCCTCATGGACACGCCCAAAGGCGCCCTCGCCCAACATCTGCCCGATGTGAATCGCCGAGTGCGGCACCTCGAATATATCCGCCAGGCCCATTGCCTGTGACTGCTGTTTAATTTGAATTTAGTGAACTGATTAGTCGGTATAGGAATTAATTATATAGGGTGTTCACTTGACCCTAGCAGCGTTGCAGATTGAAAACGTTGCAAGCTTGCTATGAGAACAGTGCTTTACGTGCAACGCGTTGAACATATTCAACGTTGAACAATTTCCACATAAAGCGCTGTTCTCGCAGAAGGCTTGCAACGTTTTCAATCTGCAACGCTGCTAGGATAAAGTGAACACCCTAATAGTTTCATAATGTACATATATTATTTACTGTATACATATTGTGATTAATAAGGCACTAATTTTTTTTAGTTAAATACTTTCCGTAATTTTTAGAGGAAATTTTCAATTAGAATTCAAAATTATTATATTATAAAATGTATGAAAGAACATTATTCGAGTATTTCGCTACTTGAAAGAAAATGGAAATGTTGGTGTTTTACATGTTACTGCATCATATTATAGAATATTATAATTTATATCAAATAGTGAAATTTATTTCAGTATCAGAAAAAGAGTGAATCTAAAACAGCGGTGGGCACCCAGTGGCTCCGGGAGCATCGGCTGCTCCCAACTTAGGCAGACTCTAATAGGGTTGTTGTTGTTGTTGATGTTGCAGTGCACCCGAATTCAGATTTCGTGCCCACCGCTAATCTTAAACATCGCTTCCCAATAAAACATTATAGTATAGTCCACTAAAAATCAAATACTAAAACTATCAAAATTAAAACTAGCATAACGCTTCCTAAAGATTCCAGCCAAACTCGCAGGACTCTACAATGATATCAAATAAATGGTTGCCACTTAATATAGGGAAGTTCTAAAAAGTTATGTGTTAGTTATGAATACTGCATTGGAATATTTACAATACAATTCCATATAATACTCTTTTATAATAACTGAGGAAATCGGGAATTAAAATTATCCTTAGTTAATTAATTGCATTTCAGCAAGCTAGTTGAAATTCCAAACAACTCTGGAGGCTTTAGTTGAAAGCTAATTAATTGAAACGATGTAGAAACGACCAGATGTAGATTTTGGCTTTGGCCCATGAACATTCTCTCGAAATACTTTGGTGAATTTACCTCCACATACTTGTCCACATAATTGATGTTGTCTTCCATTCTGTGAATATGAAAAAAGAGAATTTCGACTGAAATACACGGAGAGTGGAAGAGTAACAGGAAGTACTTACTGAACGGGGGCAGCACCAAAGGATTGCATAAATATTTGCTCCTTTTGCAGCTCTGCATTGTTTCTGGCTCGTCGACGACGCAACAACAATAGCAATAAGCCGACGAGAATGACGGCTATAAGCAGAGTGGCCATTATGATGAGGGAATTGTTCTACAATTAGAGAAATTAGAGAGTTCAAATTAGCTGCTAATCAAATATACACAGATATGTACAAATATGTTATTACCAAATTTGTATCGCTGTTTAGGATCAGTGGATGGACGGGCACTGTTGAAATATATTCCGTGGTTAAACACTCATTAGTACAATTGGTTATTCACTAAATCCGTGACTTTGGCTCACCTGGAACTTTGGTAACACTGCGTGGCCCCTCACAGCCATTGGCATCTAGAATGAGCGCCTGGAGATTGAGGGAGGCCTTCTCCTTCAATTGTTTGTTCAGATTAATCGTCATGTTGCCATCGTATCCCTTGGCCGTCGGCTTAAAGTGCAGCTCACTGAGATTGTACATCCGGTTGAACAGATTCTTCAGCACACCACCCCAGGCCAGCGAGGGATTGCTTTCCTCATTGATTCTGTCGACAGTTAATTAAATGTTTTTTTAATTTCCGTAAACTCTGAATAAGCTGGATAAAACGAAGAAATGTTTTAAGGACCATCAGCTGCCCAACACAGGACTCAACTCAGGTCGATCTGGCAATTATTAGACAAAAATATATTTTCAAAAAATATATTTTATATTTAAGCTCAAACTGTACGGAACAGAAGCACAAAGTGAGTCTACTTTTTTCATATCCTTTGTTTTCTCTTTTCTTCCAAACATTTTCGACATTTTGCTTTAAGCAAACATTTTTAATTGAATAATTTTTCACTAAAATTCCGGTGCATTTATATAACTTGGATTCTGCAGAATGAGCCAAAGTAAATAAAAATATATTTCACAGAACTTTCACAGAATGCTTTCTCATGCAGATGCATTAAATGAAGGTTGCATTCAATTGATTTATGCAATGAACTGTTATGAGTTGAACTTGTTAAAGTTGAGCACTCACTTGAGTTGCATTTTGTAGGCCTGGAGAGTCTCGTGGAGGTGACTGTCCTGCTCCTTGCGCAGCTGTTCGCTGGCTTGGATGGTGAAGGCAATGCTTATCGTATCATTGGCCTGCATCTTGGCCCTGGCCAGAACTTTCGGTGGCAGCGGCGACATTTGGCAGGAACATTTGCCGGCCACACAATCTGCAAAAGGGGATCACTATCAATATCGGATTGTGGAGATCAATTACTTTTCACTTACGTGGTATAAATACTCGCATGGAGCGGCGGGCGAGCAAATTGGATGTTTCCACGGTGACATTGTATTGGCAGCCGAACATATAATTGCAATCGACGGATTCCACATTGGGATTGGGACTCTGGGGCAGGTAAATGTGTTTCGCGGGCTTCCCCTTGATTGTGTACTCACTGCAGGGGGCATCCGGGCAACGAGTGCTATTCACGGCACTCACGAGCACATTGTATGTTGTGTCTGATGAAAAACGGTTAACGGTTCTTTAAACAAAATGAACTTGTATTTCAATTGAAAATAGATTCCCACCTTTGGGCAAGTTGTCCTGCCAATGCACCTGTAATCGGGGTATTTTTTGCATGTACAGTGTAACGTTTGCACTTAAATCTGTGATTTCACCTCTTATTGGTTTTACCTATCAAAATAAAAATTTCAATATATTGCAGAAAGCTCAAAAATTCAATTTCCTGTTAAAAATTAATTGTTCATTTCAATTTCTACAAGGGATTAATCAGAAAATATGTTATTCCCACTTACATTCAGATTATTCCTTGGCTTTTCAATACTGTCAAATCCTTTTATTATTGGGATATCACTTTTCGCAGTATTGTTTGTTTTATTGCTGCTGTCGATGCTGCTGCCCGAAGTGGTAATTATTGCAGGCATTGTTGTCACTTTATCTTCTTCCTCAGATCCCATTGACATTAAAGTCGTTGAAGGGACGAGGCTAAGATTCCCATTGGCCACAACGCCAGCCACATTGCCCAGCATCAGTAGAAGTGCGGTGCACGAGATGAAAATATTACAAAATTCCAACTGCAGCATTCTTAAAATTGCATTTACTCATTGTTCTGACTGATGGTAGTACCGCTATCTGTAAATAAAATACAATTTTTTGATAATATTAAATATTGAAATAATTATATAATATTTGTAAAATTTTAATTAAAAATATGGCTAGCATCAATAAAAAATAATGCCTGATTATATTCAAATAATAAAAAAAATTATTGCTTTTTCTATTTGAACAATTAAATAAAATATGTCCATGATTGCCTACTTGCGTTAACTGTTCTTTTTTTTTAACCAAATTGTTAGCCACTTTACAATAAGTCGCATTTAAATGCTAAAATAAAACGCCCAAACAGTATTTTTATTGCCAAACAAAAAAATAGCAGTTTGCATTGTTCGCAACTTGATACAAAAAAACTCATGAAATCGATATGGACTTAAATAAACAAAAACACGGGCAACCGCCAATTAACAAAATTTTGGAAAAATTAATTAGCTGCATTCCTTCACATTGTCAACTAGGGTGGCACTTAATTCAAATTGCGTATACGCCCCGTCGTGCTAGCAACCAATTTTATATGTAAGTATGTGTTAAGCATTCTGTGACCTAAATTTGAATTTGTTGGCCAGAAATTACAAATTGTGAAGCCAACCAAATTTGAGTATGATTCCCCAACGCATACACCCTGCTCATATTGAATTCGGGTAGCTTAAAATGATGTTAGTGAAAGGAAACCTTACAAGCCTTTAAAAATATATATATCTGTAAAGTAAATTGGCTTATTTGAAAATTGTATAGCTAACGCACTAATATGGCCATTACAGGGTAGTTGTCAGTCGAGCAACTAACTAAGTTTCAACAAGTTTGCCAGGCAAGCCATTCAACTGCAGTTTGTTTAACATTGCTTTCAAGGCACTTGTGTGAATTAGACGAAAACAATTTAAGTTTCACTTAGGTAAGTTAAATTGTTAGTACTGTGAAGCAAACTCAAACAAAAACATCGGAAGCAATAACAATAATAAACAAAGTTAAGAGCAGCCTTTGCTTTCGTCACTATAGTGTCTTTTATTCGAGTGTGTGCATGTCTGTCTGTGTATGTGTGTGTAATCCTAACATCATCAGCCGCAATGTCGTCGACAAAATGCTGAAAGGCAGCAGCCACAAGTTGGTCGGGTGTTTGGTGTGTGGCTAACGAGTGCCCAGGCGAGATACATGTCGTCTGATTACTATTTAATTAACTTAATTAGGAAAACAACAAAGATACACCTCCTAAGATTCTGAAAAACGAAGATGAAATACCCTCGTAAACATATTTCATATTTTATATTCAAATGCTTGCTAAATAATATAACAATACGCACCAAAATAAAATCTTTTAAAAGAAAATTGTACAATTCATGTATTATATTTGATACATGTGATAAATTGATAAAAATGCGATAGGAAAAACGAGATATTGCTTTTCTAAATGGATTTTAAATGCTTTAGATTTTCAATTCCCTTTCGTATTCCATAATCGCATCGATTTCATCACATCAAGAAGAAGCGCCTACAAAATGACGTTTTATAACGCATTTATAAATTCAAAAGCTAACATCTGAAAATATTACTCCTACAATAATGGACTTAAGTAGCTGCAAAGTAATAAAAAAATAAGTAAAACGTGGAACTGTTATCGTTAACTTGTAGTCACAATGATTCATCAAAAAAAATTAAAATATGTATGGTTACATTTTGCCCAGTCATGGCGATATCAATAAAATATGCTCATTGAATTGGAATTATGAAATTTCGAGAGGACTTAAAATACATTTAATTTCCTCCTTTTCATATAAATATCCTCGCTTTCATTTAAATTTTGAAAACGTCATCCATCCACCATCCATCCACCACCAACCATCCACCATCCGTCCGCCAGATCAAACATCGTCAGGAGGACAACTCAGAGTGATTCCCAGAGTGAGGAGTACTCCGGGAACATCACTCTGACACTTGCTGAACGTTGAGTCGTCGTTTCAGTCGCTTTAGTCGGACGTATTAATGCGCGCACTTATAAATAATAGCGCTAACAAAGCTAATTGTTGACACGACATTAGCAGGAACGAGGGGCAAGTGGCAGAATGGCAGGGGGAGGGAGGGGTAAGAGGTCGGTATCCGCCAACGTTGGCCACCAGCTAGTAGCTCATAAATTAAGCCATGTCACAACGTTTTTATGGCTTGGTAGCAGTTCGTTTGTTTTGGTTTAACGCCTGCCCCCGTCCACGCCCCCTAAAGTCTGTGGTCATAAACGAGAACGTTTTATTATATGTTATTATATGATTATGTGTAGCAGCTGTCTCATAACTACATACACTCGCCCAAAAAAACGGATACGTTTATTCAATACATACTTATGTATGTATAGAATCGGAAATCTATCCTAAAATTATTTTAATCGGTTTTATATTTTGTTAAGAATTGTTAGAATTGTGTAAGGCGAACGGAGTAGGCTACGATGGAGAAACACAAACAAGGGGAAAATACAGTTAAAAAATATGTATTCTTAATTCAGATTCCAATGAGTTAAAGAAAAATTATTACAATTGTATATGTATATTGTATATTGTATATAATCTCTTTTAAATATAGGTCATCATCATAATGGCGTAAGAAAGTTTCTTAAATTTAATCGATTTCAAAAGATAAAATCGATTTTAATATTGTCAATATGTGTCCAAACCGAACAAAGATTGTTCATTAAATGTTTATCTAAATTTTCTTTAACAACACAGCGTCTTTTTCCCATAATTTAAACAATTATTTTAAACTTTAAGTAACTAACAGAATTATAATAGAATTATATTTATTCATCTGTCTGGGCGTTTTATGGGTTTTTCCCAAACTTGGCAGCAAATGTTGGATCAATTGTAGTTTTGCAAATACCCCCAGAGTTATTAATACTAAGACTTGCGAAAATATTAATTTTGAAATGAATTCATGTTAAATATAAATTGACTTTTCAATTTGATTGACTTTTTGTTAACTACTCTCCAATTTGAACATTTAATTTTCCAGATGAGCAAATTCGAGTGACTAGCGCCTTAATTTGTAAGATTTAGGAATCGGTTAAATAAATAAACAAATCTTTAAGCACTGTTTTTAATAAAATTCACATTACTTTTTACTTAATAACATTTATACTTATGACAGAGTGATAACTAGAGGGTGAATGACATCGACAGAATATGGAAAATGAGAGCTTAATTGTAGAGGGATCTGCCCTTGGTCTCCTCGAGGAAGACGGAGACGTAGAAGAGGCACAAGGCGCTGACTGCGGCACAGCCCCACATGGTGGCAGCCAGTCCGAGGTAGTGCATCATCAGGGGAAACGCCTTCAGCGACGTGAAGGCGAAGAAGCTCAGGCAGCCGAGACAGGCACTGGTGCCCACTGCTCGTATCCTGTGGGGCAGGACCTCCACGAGGACCACCATGGTGACTGAGATGACGCCCACGTTGGCCACGAATATGATGAAGGCCATCAGGCTGACTGGCAGCCAGGCTGAGAATGCTGACAAATCCGCATCCGTTTCCTCGGCGTAGAAGGCATAGATGCCAAATGCAGCTGTGCCCAAGGCGCTGCCGGCACAGGAAACCACAAGGAGAATCTTGCGTCCATATCGATCCACCAGATAGATGGAAGCCAATGTGCCCACAATCTGCACTGCCCCAATGATTACCGTATTCGTGTTGGGCTCCAGCTGAGTGTGAACCGCCTCGAAGATGTTGGACATGTAGTTGATGAAGGCAAATGTGCCCGTAAAGATGTTGGCTATCATTAAGACCAATCCGGTCACAATTGCCTTCAGCGCACTCTTGTTACCTGAAATTAAGCCGCAATTCGAATTTAATTAGAATATCGAGCTGAGATATTGAGATATTTCAATATTTGAGGGGCTTACAGAAATCTGAGAGACTTAAGCTCTCGTTGCTCTGCTCCTTGACTTGCTGGTTAATGGCTTGTTTCATCTCGTCGAACTGCTTGAGATAGCTCCGCTGGGCCTCATTACTGGGAGCTGGGCCGTCGCAGTTGCGGTAATACTTTAAGGACCTCTGAGCCGCCTCCTCGCGTCCCCAGCGCAGCAACTGTTGCGGTGGCTCCGGGAATCGTGTGGACAGGACGAGGTAGAGCAGGGGCAGGGCAATCACAGCGCAGGGAATGACGTGATAGGGCACATACGACGATATGATGAAGCCAATCATAATTCCAGTATTCATGGCCAAATTGAAGAACGAACAGAGTCTTCCACGAACACTGCACCAGATGTGTTACACATTCAATCAGTTACATTTAATTTCTGTCAATTTCTGCAACTGTTTCTCACCTGTTGTCTGCGATTTCGCCAAGGAAGATGGGCAGGACGACAAACATGCCACCTCCGGTTAATCCGGCGCAGACTCTGGCCACATACAACCACTCCACGGATTGGGCAAAGTAAAACAGAAACCAAATGCACTGCATAACAAACATTTCCTTAGTTTCTGTCGATAATCATTTACATCAAAATGAGACCAAAACTAACCGTATTGGGCAGAGCCAGTCCATAGATCGACACCTTGCGGCCGAAGCGATTCATTATGTAGGAGAAGAAGAAGTTGCCCGAGACACCGCCCAGACTGATGAGGGCGCCCAGCCAGGAGGCCTCGTGCACATCAATCACAAAGTCAAGCGGGGTCGCCTCGGCCGACTGCAGCTTGGGCAACATCGGCGACAACCAGCCCAGTCCGATGCCATGGGCGATTGTAATGAGTGTGGCTACAATAAGTCAAGTTTTCTTGGTTTTTACTTTTTTTTCATACTCTCTCTCTCTACATTGCGTATTCTGTTCATCATCCATCAAAGCTACCACAACTCCTCTAATGAACTCTGCTAACCATTCGAATGATTTGCCAAGTAAAAGAAACTTAGTCACGATTATTATTTATTATTGTTTAAGATTATCCTTAATTGCAATTGCTTAAATTTTCTTTTTTTTAATGTAATTAACTTTTGTAATTAATTTTTGCTGTCTGGAACAATTAAACAACGTTTTCTTATATATTTAATTTGTTCCTTTGTCTTCACAAGCTAGCACAAAATACTTCTATTAAGGTTTTATCTTTTTGGACTCGCTTAGTAGACGGATCTTGTTTATCTTCTGTTTACAAAAGCATTTAATTTTTTTCCATTCAAAATTATTACTCAAGATTTAAACTTAAAGGTGACCTAGTCGAAAGTGTGACAATTGCTCGCTTGTTTTTATATATATAATAAGTACATTGGACTTGCCAAATCGATTTCAATTCAATGATCTTCAATATCCTATATATATTTATCTTCCTATTTCTTTTTTTCTTCTATAACATCGACATTCATGAAACATACCGCTTAATGCGACCAACAGCTGGCGACGAAAATCTATGTGAAAAATTCCCGAATTTAAAATGTTTAATAGCCACATGATTGTAGTTTTGTATTTTAGATTTTCCTAATTGAATTTGAATTCTAATAATTTCTTATGTAATTTATTCTTTGTTTTGAGTATCACAGTTTGGGTTAAAAACAGTTTTGTATCCTGTTTTCTTAGGTTTTTGTAAAACTTTTTCTTGAAAATATTTTTCTTTGATATTCCCTTGCCATGCTATTCACTTTTTTTGTCGAATTTCAAGCGCGTCTGCTCCTCGTGAGCAACTTAACTAGAGATTTTGATTGAAATGAGTTGCGAAATAGCGAAAACAGCCTCATTTTATACCTTCAGCGCACTAGCCGTATCTTAATCTTTGGATAAATACGAATACGAATTTCATCTAAAACAATCACAGCAGAGTAATGTCAAAAGCTTCCAGTCTCCTCTTTTAATCTTTATACTACATGGGTAAATCATCAAAAAGTGTGTCTCCTTGTAATCTACTTATTACGTATACGTATAAGTACATATGCGGTATCTAGCTCAAGTTCACAACACACTCTCCGGAACTTGAAAGAGAAATTGTAAATTGTTGGCATTTATTTACTTATGACGCTTGTTATCAGACGCCAGGTTTCTTGACCTACGTAAATTTATTATTATTCCATTTAAGACGTAAATAGAACATTTTTAAAGGTCGAAAGAAATCACAAAGAAAATTAATACGAGTCAGCAAAAGAAATCCCTCTTTTTCTTGCTTTCAGTCAAATGAGATTTTAATGATCCCTTTTGCTGTTTTTTTTATATTTGTTAATCTTCTTCAAATGCTACTTAAAATAGCTGTAATCCCATTATAATGACCTAAAAAATTCTAAATGCTATGCAGCGGAAGAAAAGGCACTCATAAAGAGCTTGATTTATTATTTTTAAGTCCAAAATTTATATTTAATCCTAAGTATATAAAGATGTATAAGTCGAACAACTGATATTCTGAATTGGGATAATTTTTATTATTTTTCCTGGAACTTAATTCTTTACTTGACTGTATTTTACTCAAAGCGAATACGAAATATAATATTACATTTAATAGAAAAATATTGCACCTTTATGATTGAAAAAATACCCAAAGATACATTTTAGGAAAATTTATTCATTTTGAATCCCACATCTGTCTGTGACACACAGTAATCTGCATTTGCGTCAACCAACAATGAATGCTTTAGAAATGTGAAAAGAAGTACGTCAAACATATCGATTTCAGAACCTATCAGTATTTATGTTGGTGCTGTGTTTCAGCAACTACTCACGATAATGTCGACAACTTTAAGTCAAACATAACAAGTCAAAAGAAAATGACTATCAATATTACTAAAAAAAAAATAACAATTTAAATACAGCAATCCTTGGAAAAAATGCCATGTTTGTTGATGACTTTTGTCAGTCAATTAATAACTTTCCTTAAAGTATTATGTCAATTTGTATTAATATTTACCTCTTGTTATGGACTTTGTATGTGGATTTTATTGGAGTTTTATAATTTAAAATTGCGCTACAACAAATGGAAAAGAGTTTTTGTATTACATTCAAGTTTTTATATGCTTTAATGTTGTTTAAAGAGCATTCATATATCGGCCTACCGAGGCAAACTCGTTATGCTTGTTATTTTACAGTCTAGACATGAAAAGCATTGAATTAATTTAAACAAATAAATAAATAAAAAATAATAACAATAAATAATAAAAAGTTTCGAGAGAGGAACCTTAAATTCGAATTTCCAATTGTAAATCATGATTGTTTTTAGATAAATACACAATTTTATAAATAAAGATATATTTTACGATTTACAGAATATCTTTTAGTCGATCCACTCTAAGTTTGCGAACTCACGTCACAGGGCCAAGTTTTGTAATCGTTATCAGGGAAGCACTCGATACTTTGATAAGTTCAATTTGTATTCTATTTTATGCCAACTAGTACAAATTGTTTTCGCTTTGGTTTTGGTTTTGGCTTTATTTATTTATTTGCTCGGATTTTCGTTCTCTATTTTCCCTGGGAAAACTAAATATAAACAACAAAAAGCCACATGTGTGTGCTAACTAAACCAAAAAGCGAAGTTGCATGTTTTGCTTTCAATTTGTTGTTGTTTTATTTTTGTAGATTTCAGGATATCTTTCACCATGTGGCGATATCGGGAAATGAGCTGTTAAATTGTCACGCGACTGGAGAATTTACCTGTTGAACATCTAAGCACGATAAGCACTGTCATTAACCAAAAGAAAACAACGTGATTTCAGTGTCCCATTTGGACTTTTGCACTTTAAACTTGAATGGGGGAACTACTTTTATAAACTCATTATCCCAAAATGCATGGACTGATTAGGTTGTGCCAAGTTGTACACAGCATTTAAGTGACAAATTGCTCCCCAATCAACAGAAGAGCCAAAAAGTCATCTTGACTATAATATACCCTCGCAAATTATTCATGTTACTCTGTAAGTGTGTTAAACTATCTAATTGGCAGTTTTAATTAAATCCCGCTAATTGGAATTCTGCATTCTTTTATAAAACAAATTGATTCCACAATTTGAATCGCTGTTGACAATTTTTGGTATGCGTAATATTTACAAAAAACGTATAAATGTTTAAAAAACATTCGTTAAATCAAAATCAAATGAAATTCGGAATCTAACATAAAGTTAACTATTTGTACATTGCATTGCATCCCATTGCGCTTGGTAAACAAATATTTATACACCAGTGAATATAATTTTTAAAACGTGTACGTACGTATTTGATTTTTAGTTTTAATAACTTGAAAACTTTAGAAAAAAATTTTCATTAGAAATAGTTCAAATGTGTTTTTTTTTCCTGCGTAGATTTATTTATCAGTGTGATTACGACAGCTGCCCCAGTGGGATGTGTGTGTGAGTGGGTGTATGTGTATTTGTGTGTGTGAGTAAGCTTATTTATATTTATGCCTTTTGGAATCGGTGCTGCCTTTTAAAGCTTCAATACCTGCGATTTCTGCAGCAAATGTCAACAGCAACTAAACTAAAATTGATGGGTTATCAGCATTTATCAACTGCCTTCAAATGTGCCTGTGAGTGTGTCTGTGTGTGTGATAATATAAAATACAAATAAATACAAAAACTACAAAACGACATCTGTGGTCTGTGTCTTATCAGTGCGTTCTTGTGTTGGTGAGCAACGAAACATTTAAAAATTTGCACTCTAATTGAACGTTCTCTCGAAATGTTTGTTGGCAAGGTAAAAAAGTAAAGTCACAAATGTTACAGACAAGCGCACGTGACGCCATGATACCCTGTATTTTTTTACCTACACTGATAAGGAAATGTCTCAAAACTTAAATTATTTACTTGAAAATATCAAAGGTTTTAACAGTGGAGAAAAATGTTAATCAACTAATTTAACGTTGCTTAAATCCAAATACAGTTTTCGAATAGTATCAAACTTTAGTTTATACTGTTGAAAATATTAATTGCAATTAACAGCGTGTGGCATTTACACTCTTTTTATATAAAATATGAAACAAAACATTATTCTGCTAACAGCTTGAGTTATTCAATCATAAACTTTTTAATTAAATCGCAGACAAACCGCTAAATATAATAATAAATTCGCATTCGTTTGAATTCTATAAATTTAATTCTTTTGAATTAAAGATGGACCTTTATACAAAATCAGATTATCTCAGCTATCAAAGTTTTCTATTCAAATTCCTAGGAAGCAACTTATTGAGATGATTTAGTCAAAAACTATTTTCGTAAGGAAATAAGATGGTTACAATTGATGAAATGGAATCCTTCCAATTCCCTGAAACTGGTTAGCCTTACGAGGATATCTTGCTCGTTAAGACTTCACTTTTTACTTCTGAGAAAGGATTTCTAGAAAAGTAGCTCTGACTGAAAAACACAGAGATCCAAAAGACTCTTAAATTGTTTTTCCCCCGAAACTGCGCCCCTGCAAAAGGTCAAGAAGTATAGTTTGATATGTGATTATACATAAGGTACATATGTATGTATGTATGTGCTCTTACATATAAATATTTAAATAAATATCTGTTTAGATACGCATGTTTACATGATTCTGCGTTGATTCGTTTGAGTTTTTGCTTTATTTGTTTTTGATTCATTTATTATTTTCCTGCTTTTTATTTTCCTTTGCACAAATTTAATTCCATTGACGTGAACCATATGTGCGAGGTCTTTTAAACTGTTGCTGATTTCCTGATGGATTTTGATTTGAATGTGAAAGTGAAAAGTATCAAAAACTTTTGTGAGTTTCTAGACTTTCAAAACTAATTTTGGGCAATAATAAAGACTAGAAATAGAATAAACTATGTGTGGTTATCAATTTGTAGCGCGTGTTTATTTAGATTAAGTGTGCCTATAATATTGTATCTATGTGTTATATTATATATACGTATATGTACATATATGTTTGTACGTCTGCTTACTAAATAATACTTTCAATAATAATAAATAACAAGCGTTTAAACAACAACAGCAACAATGAGCGAGAACAGCGATTGTGTAGCATGTGTTGTACTTTTTTTAAGGTAGCTGCCACATTCGATAATTAATCTAAAACACACACACACATACATCAATTTATGTAGACTGGACGCATAGAAAATGGCGTCGCTATGCTTATCACTTGAAGTGGCCGCTGCTTAATTTGTCTACACCACAGAATAAAAAACCAAATCTAATAAAAAAACAAATGCGAAACGCGAAAAAAGCAACAAATAATTGAAAGCTCTCGCAATGGCGGTAGTCGAAAATGTGCCATAAAGACAATAACAGTTACTTCTAAGACGCCAGTTCCCAATCTAGATGGAACTGACAGTTGTATTGGTGGCAAGGTGGAAAGGGGTGGGGGAAGGTCGTCACTGCCCTTTAAACACTTGGGGTCAATAGTCCACAATTACGGTGTCGAAATATCAATTAGTTGTACCTGAACATAGATATCTGACACCCTCTCTCCCTCTCTCTTTCTTTTCTCCCTCTGTCTCTGTCACTCACCATAGTTGAAAGTACTTTCGATTGGCAGTGTTTAGAGTCAACTGAAAATTTATTGCGCAGTCAAAGTATTTGTATCATCAATCAAACAGTGATTGATAACCGATAAGTGACGAAGAGGGGTGCCAGGAACATTCTACAATATAAGGGGTAGATCACAGCTTCCCGATATCAGAACTTACTCTAACTTAAATATGTTTTGGGTTAAATTTCAATTTAAATTGATTGTGATTTCCACTTAGGCACGATTGTCACAGTGTGGAATTTAATGCCCCAACTAAAGGTATTATGATTATGTCACTTACTATGAATGTTGCTGTCTTTGATTGTAGCAAACTGTCTTATCATTCTTTGATAATAACCATCTTGTAAATGTAGTTTTTGTTGTCTTGGTAGAAAGAGCATTCAAACGTCTACTTGTTGTTCGACTCAAGTTGTTTCGATTTCTCAGTTTTTTATTTTGTGACTTATTGTCGCTATCTTATCATGGCCAAGTTCAACCTTCGATGGTGCCATTTACCATTCCCAAAAAAGAAAATCAAACTTTGTTCCAAAAGTTAACACACTGAAATTTTTTATAAATTTGCAACACAAATGACAAAAAGTTCCCCAACAAGTTTTAAAGGTTGTTGAAAATGCACTTACCCCATACATTTGATCCAAGATCCGCTTTCAAATTGTCCAAATTTACTTATTTAATTGTTTTGTTAACCAAGTTACCACAAATATGCATTAGGAGTTGTTGACTCTCAGCCAACAGTTTATCTTGTATTTGATTTTCTTTTATTCTTTTCTTGTCTCACTTGTCAACATGAATATTTAAACACTCATTCAAATCATTTGAATATAATATTCAGCAATTATAAATTAATAATGGACTTTTTGTTTGAAAATTGTATTTTCTTTTGTTACATGTACTTTCACAAAAACCATTTTTATAATTACAAAAATCACTAGTTTAAATTATATTCATATATTAATTACAATATTATTTTGAATTATTTTAATGGATGTAGAATTTTCACGAATTTCTTGAAATATGCATAGATTATTATATTTTATCTTTTGTTATTCGCATATTCATTTGTAAGCTTTTATCACTTCCCACACACACACACCTATACACACGCACACACACCTTTTATTTGGATACTCTTATTTTCATAGATGTTTATACAAGCACGTTTCCATTTTAATTTTCATTTCGATTTCCATTTGCAATTGCTTGCTATTTTCTTTTGTTGATACGTTTATCAGCAATCCAATTTTCCTTTTGAATTTGTCACGCGCGCCAATTCAAGCTTCCTAACGGTATCTTTAATCAAGTGGCTTAACAATTTACCGTTGCTGTTGCCGTTGCCGTTACCGTTGCTTTTTGCCGGCGCATTAAAAACACACGTTGAAGCAACAAGCGTTTGCCCCGCAATGATAAAAGTTGTTAACGTTGTCGTTTGCCAAGTTCCGAGTGCCAAGTGCCAGACACTTTCAAGTGGTAAAAGCTTCGGCAAAAAGCTCCGATTTACGCATTTTCGTGCGCGCGTAAAAGCTCCACACTCTTAGTGTGAGTGTGTGTGTGTGTGTGTAAGTATGCATGTGATGTGTGCAACAATTGAGATAAATAACAATACGCGTAGTGGGGTGCGAGGGAGAAGCACTCATCATATGTTTTTTCGCCTTGAAACTCTCTTTCAATGTTGGATGCAATCACTAGTAACTTCCTTATTTAAGGCACTTCAAATATCTTCGGCAATGCTAATGAAAAATACTAGTGAAATTAAAGTTTAAAAAATAAAACAATGCGTGAATCCTAAATACAGTGCACTCCCGAAACCTTAATGCGAACAAATTTTTCTATACACTGACTACCTGACATCCTTAAACTTAATCCATTTGAATGCCTAAAAAATCTTTTGGATTAAATCCTCTCGGCATTTGTTTTATTCTAAAAATCTGTTTTGATTTTAAAACCAGCAGACAGTGTCAAATGTTAAAAGTTTTATCAATACTTTCCCTAAATTTGACTATACCAAAATGTAAACAACATGCAAACATAAACATCCTTGGTTTTAATTAATTCACGTTTTTGTGAGTGCACTAAAATCCAAAATTTAATTAAATAAAATTTCAAATATCTACAAAAAACTGAAAACAATACAAAAGAAATCATACAAAAATGTTTACAGTTTTAATAAGGTAATATAACGAAAATTGTTCTTGTATGCAAAAAGTACTAAAATAGTGAAAACTATTAAAACTAAACTAAGGTTTTTGGCTTTTTTCCATACATATTTTTGCATCTTCGTAGCATCACGACTTGGTCAAATCTTAACAGATTTTGATCATTATTTGCTTAAAATTAGTTTTGTATCTAAATATGTTTTAATTTAGGCAATTTCAAAATTTCGAAAATTTAATGTTATTTTCATACCCGTTAACATATTTTTGAAAACAACGCCGACTCATAACTTTGTCAAATCTTATCCGATTTTGATGATGAATGTCACTTGGCTTCATTATTAGAAGTATTTAAAATGCTGAATCTGAGCAGGCAACATGCCTGGAAATATGTTTCATCTACATTCATTACTGGGCATCCGTTTCGAGCAAACAGTTCCCATAACATTCTATATTTTGGTCCCAAACAGAACTTCTGAGATAGATCATCAGTTTAAAGATTTATAGTGATAAAATTGTTGCATTTAAATTCGAATATACAATTAGTTGATTTATATACAACAAGTTGTGGGTTACACGATGATAGATTTCACATACAAGGACCTTATAGACGTGGCCATTGGCTCGCCGGAATCGGGCCACGTTAACTTCTACGCCCTCCACGTGCTGCTCTCGAACTTTGCACAGAAGCTGGAGTGTCTGGACGAGGTTGTGGAGCAGGATGACTATCTGCTGGCCAACATGCGTTTCCAGAGCAGCCTGAGTAAGTGCATCCATGGCATATGGGATTCCATTCTTTAAGTTTCTGTCTCTCCAGTTGGTAAGTCGTCCAGGTATCGTCTGCAAGCTGGCGGCGACGACGAAGAAGCTCCGACCGAGGCGCCCAGCGAACCGCCAGCTGCAGCTCCAGCTCCAGCAGCAGAGCCCGAGGCAGCTGCTCCACCAGCAGCAGACACAGCCGAGGAGACGGCTGCTCCAACACCAGCTGCAGGCGAGACGGAGGCCGCTCCGACTCCTGAGGCGGAGGCACCACCGACGGCACCGACGGCGACTCCAGCGCCTGAGGAGCCGGAGCCACTGCCTGAACCGGTGCCACAGCCACAGCCGGAACCGGAGCCAGCTACAGCTGCCGCCTCGCCACCGCAAAATCCCTCGCGTGCCTCGTCGCGCACCTCGAAGCTGGAGAAGACGCCGTCGCGGGCGGAAGGCTCCATGATTGGTTCCCTGGCGAAGCTGGAGCGCCGCATCTCCAAAGTGGAGCTGCAGAAGGAGCAGAAGGAACTGGAGTTCCAGAGCTTCTTGGCCGCGATGACGGGACAACTGAAGATGACCATGGAGCAGCTGAACAACGTGACCCACTTGGTGCTGGATCGCAAACCGAATCCGGATCGGGTGAAGCTGCTGCGACACATTGCCCGACAGCTGCGTGTCCTGATGCGTGTGGCGGATGACGAGGTGTCCATCAGCTGGAGCAGCGGTGAGGCGATTGCCGAGGAGCTGGAGGCCGAGGAGGAGGAGCAGGAGGAGGAGCAGTCGGCTCCGGAGGAGTCCAGCACGCCCACCGAGACGGCCAAGCCGGAGGAGGAGCTGGAACTGGAGCAGCATCTGTGCTACTCCCCGGAACGCATGCTCCGCGAACTCCTGGAGCTCAAGTCCGAGTTCTGCTCCCTCACCAACAAGGTGAACGAGCTGGCCGCCGAGCTGCTGAAGCAGGACGCCAAGCGGCTCATGGAGATGATGCAGGACATGCAGCTGACGGTGCGGGACGTCAAGCTGGGAGCGGCGTCCAACAGCGAGGCGAACCAGGGCATGCTGACCAAGCTGAACACGGCGCTCAGCCAGATCTCGGCGCTGAAGAACTCGGTGGCCCATCTGGACGACATCAAGATCGACAAGGCGGACGTGGAGCTGCTGCTGGCCGAGAAGGTCGACTTCCCCCAGCTGGCGACGAAGGTGTCCCTGGAGCAGCTGGAGGAGTACAAGGAGCGGCTGGAGAAGCAGTTCTGCGAGGTGCGCCACATCATCAACGTCAACGAGAAGAACGTGCTCCAGATCATCGACGGCCTCCGCATGACCCTCGGCATCGATTCACTCGAGCTGAGCCTCAAGGACTTCCGGGAGCTGATCGAGAAGCGGGTCGCCCTCATCGCCGAGGCCCTGCACAAGTACATGGAGATGACGAACGACGACTGCGCCGCCGCCGCCGGGCGGGTCAAGGTCATGCAGGATCTGGCCTGCATCTCCTGCGACACTCCCTGCGTGATGCGCACCATGGAACGCTCCAAGCTGCCCATTCCCGCCTCCGCCCACGCCTCCACCAGCCTGGGTCCCCTGGTCACCTACGAACTTGGCCAGATCCGCAAGTCCGGCATCATGGGCTACTATCGCAAGGACGAGTTCCCCCACTCCACCAATGCCTGGACCCACGGACTGGGCACAGTGCCCGTCAGCAAGTGTGTGCCCCGCCATGCCGGCGGACTGCACACCATCCACACCGCCGAGGAGCACATGCAGAAGGTGGTGCTCTCCAAGAAAAACACGGGCTGGGCTTAATCCTCAGCTGGGCCAATTGGACGTGTCTGTGTTCCAGTTAGAACTGCAAGTATCTTTACTTTTAATTTATGAGAATTCCACAAAAATCCGTCAAGTGCAACAGATTTTCGAATGGGATTGGGAGCGACGACGCCTCCCTCCCACAGAATCTAAAGTCTTGAGCAAAAAAAAATGAATAACCTTTCGATTAATTTAAACGTGATGTGTTACCAAACGAATAAATCCACAATTACAAAAAGTTTATCAACACTTCATATTTTTAATATTCACAAATATTTTTATTAACGAACACTTTAATCAATCAGTTTATTTCATAAACTTCGTTAAGCTCGTAACTTCATCGTGTAAACTCACACTCACTATTCTTATCTCCATTTTCTATAAGCGCATAAAAGTATGCCACATATTTTTTTGATATAAAATAAAATGACACTGAATACCACTGAATTTAAATTTATGGCTTAAAACGCTTTTAATATGGCCCATTAAATAATATAATATGATAAATAATGAACATGTAAAATATTTAAATGCGAATTTTAAAAATAGAGCCGAAAATGGTTTAATGCACTTAATTTTATTTATCCCGAAAGCATGCAATGTGTTTTTTTCGCAATGACTTCATTAGCTTAAGTTTTAATTATGATTTCAAGTGTTTTCGTGTCATCATCCTAATTTGCATTTGCATTAACAGCACAGCGGGTATTCTAAGCCGCATTTAAATAATTCATTCATTTGTGTTAAACAATTGTCGTGACTCACTTGGCAACACTCGCATCCCATACCGACTTGCTAGCCGAGACACAAACCTTGGCATGCCTGTGGATGACATGTGAAACAACCCTGTCTTACATGGAGGCAGTAAACACAGTGAGCAATACAAAGCGAGTAGAAGTAAATTCGGAGTAGTTGCCAACACGATAAAGATAAGCAAATAGGTGATTAAGAGATTAAAAATAATCATGATACAAACTAAATTTATGTAAAACATATAAACAACAAAAATAATTTCAATTTGGAACAGAAATTATGTAAATAGATATGTATAAGTTGCAATCATTGAAATTACTTGTGCTACTCGTAGTTTTCTCTCAGTGCAACCACTTGCGTACCACACAGTCGACGCTGTGCGTGGTGGAACGTCGCGAGTCGCGTCACTCCGAACAGTTTCTCTTCGAACGCGCAGCCGAGTGGTTGTGTTGTCCCTCCGTCTATGCGAGTCGAGTGCGAGTGTGTTTGTGTTTGTGGTGCTGCTCTCGCAAACGATAAAACAGAAAACCAAAACCAGCTGGCTTTGGGCGATATTATTATACTCGTCGTCTACTGCAATAAGTATTACTATTAACTGGCGGCCCGAACAAGTTCTTACGATCGCCAAATCGAATCGAAATATTAAATGTTTCCCGTTGGCGGCGATTCGCGTTTTGCGGTCTTTTTAATTTTCTATTGTGTTCGCTTCCCTTACGACGCGTGTGTTTTGCGTGTAAATTCGTCGAAATTCGATTAACAACATTTGCAGCCAATTGGCAAAAATAGATCCATATTTTTCGTGATCTTATTGTTGTTATAAATAAGCGAACATATTTCAACAACTCGGCCTCAACTTGTGGCGATTTTGCAAAGTCAGCGAGAAGACGATAAAAATAAAATAATATTTTAAAAAATTCGTGGCGAACAAACAAACAAAACAAAACCGAAGACGAAAATAACAAGAAAAAGGCTCTGTGAATTATACTCTGCGTGCTTTGCTGTTTCTGAATTCGCCACTTCTTCGTCTTCTTCTTGATCGTTTGGCATCATCCTCTTTGGCGTTTGCTTCGTTACCTGAGTTGCCCTCGCAGCCGGCAATTAATTACGTTACTCGACGATTCGCTCTCTTCCTGCCATCGACTCTCGCTCTCTCGCTCTTCTCTCTCTCTCTCTATTCGTGTGTCGTGAGCAAAACAAATAAGCGCAAAAATGGCAATGCAACGGGAGGTGGGCGTGCAGGACTTTGTGCTCCTCGACCAGGTCAACATGGAGAAGTTCATGGACAACTTGCGCAAGCGGTAAGTGACAATCGATGCCGCAATATGTTGCAGCTACGAAAAACAAATGACAACCTTGTACCCCGTTCAAGGTTTTTCATCTTTTTGTTGCCAACCAGTTTTTCTTTCCGCTTCTCAACTTAACTAACTTGATTTCTATCGGCTTTTTAATTAAGCCAAAGCTTACAGCCCGCTCAATGGAGCTATTTGCAAGCCCCCCATCAAGGTGTTAGACTCGTCTGACCCACTGACTGATGCTAATGCTGATTTCGTTTTGGCCAGTTTCCGTTGTTAGCTGAACCACAACGAAACACTCTCACAATAATTAAGAGTTGGCAATTGTCTCTATAAACTTAATGAGTTATGTTTTTAATTTGAATCGGTTTAGGGCTAAGTAGGGAAATCTTCTAGGCTAGAAATTGAAAGTAAATGTGAGAAAGGGATCATAATGAGTTATACTTGAGATTCCCTTGTATACTACAAGTATTTCGTACGAACTGTACAGGTAATATCATTGAGATGTTAAAAAGGGATGGTTTACGACAAAGTTGTCCAAAATTATTTATTTATTTATTTATTTAAAGCAAACATTGCTGCATCTAGTTGTTTTACAAATATAATAAAAATATACATTATACAATAGATATTAGAACAACAAAAGAATTTAAAAAGAAAAGAAAGCCTAAATGAATTTACAAAATGAAAATTGTCACAATTAAAAAAAAAACAGATGGGCATTTTAGTAAAATTTAACTTAGAAAGAGATAGCTTTTTATATAATAATCTTCAATTTAGATTCGGAGAGCCATTTAAGAACAAATGATGTTTTTATTAATCTGAGCAACAAGCTAAATTTTATGAGCTATAAGATCTAATGATTATTTTTAATTGATCTAAAGAACAAGCTAAATTTTGAAGAGTTTTATTTAGTTCATTTAAATTTGAAGAGCCAATTCTTTTTAAATAAAATATAAGCTAAAGCTGATAAAGAACTTCCTGTATGTGGTATCTCCCAGAATGTCGGATTTTTAGAGAAATGATGCAATATATTCGTAATACTATATAGTAAATACTTCTCCCTCCTATCTTCACGCAGTCCGGACTGTTGTTCAGCTTATCATATCAAGAAATGAAAATATTGTGACATGATTTGCTTAACCATTATTGACAATTCAATTGACAGTGAATCAGATCTAACTTTAGAATAGTTGTCAAATTTGTTTAATATCATGCAATGATTCATTTTAAATATTTAAATACAGATAAGCTTAAGTTGAGTTATAGGCGATTCATCTTTAAACGAATCAATTAGCATTTGAATAGATGGTGCTAAGTAAAGTGCTGGGCATTATATTAATCATTATCATCACTATCATTATCATTAAAAGTAACGTAAAGCTGCGTAAAGTGCCGCATAATGTGGCAAAAGCGAAAACTATTTCGTGACGCCCTGATAACAAACAAAATAAACAGACAGAACTCTGAGTGTGTGTTTGCTTATGATAATGATCTGTCGAAGCATCGAACCACAAAGAGTGGCAGCTGCCCAGCGAGGCATGCAACGCAACGACCCATGCCACAGACGCTGCCACAGTCACAGCCACATTGACAATGCTGCATGCAACAAGTTGTTGACACACGCTGCCTGAAATCAAATACGGCCAACTGACTGTGGCTAAAAAATATCTAGGAAAAAAATAAAAACTGACCAACAGCAACAACGCCAGTGACAACAATTACAGCTACAATCATGGACAGTTGAGTATAGACAGAATGGAAAAAAATTACTATTGTAAATGTAAGTCCATTTTATTGGGAATATTCCAATCTTAGTACCTTCAATTCTTATGGCTTCCACGATTGTTGAAGTTTTAAATAGACTGACTAGAATTTGTAAGATTACAATACTATCATTTCAACAACTTTGTAGGCGTATTTAAAAGGGCAGTACTTAATAATAACTGTTGGATTCCACTTATAAGTAATAGCTAAAGACACTCCAAACTATTAAGATACATTTCAACTAATCTTTTATAAGTTGACTCAATTTAATCTCATTAAAACACTATGTCTTTGTTCAGTTTGAAGCATCTTAAAGAGTTGTTAAAGCGTTAATTATACAACCCTCACTACAAAGCGGCAATCAGTGCGATAATAACACGTATTCAAACACTCACTCACTCATGTCCGAGTGTATTCACATAATCATAACTCACTCGTAACATAACACAAATCAATTTGCAAAAACAGCACAGAAAATTACAAAATCCTAACCCGGAAAATTTAGACAAAACAAATTGCAATTGAAATTGAAATTGAAATCGCATACATAATATTCGATAGTGAGTAAAGTTTGAAGAAAAACCCATTGAGCAAATCCGATGAGGGTCAGAAATGCGCCAATAAATACAAATCGACATGAAAATGGAAAACGAGCCTAAAAGTTGTATAACAAAATCAGACGAAAGACAATGGCAAAACTCACAAACTGATAAAGCCAAGAAATGAATAACTCACTTTCGGTTTTATTTTTATTCAACGAAAGCTGAAACAAAGCGTAAAGAAAAGAAGAAAGAGATGAAATTTAATGAAATGAAAACTGAAAACTGAAAATGGCAAAAACTGCATTTTATTACATGTCTTATGACCAGACATGACTTTTATTTCATTTGTTGTTACTTCTCCATCTTTCCTCTTCTTATCCAACTGCTAACTGCTTCGTATGACATCATGTGTTGTGAGCACCCCCTTTTGGTGGGAGGGGTTGTTATAACAGCAGCGGGGCAACAGCAACATCAACAAATATCAAACAACATTAAAGAATATTCGTGAAATTGCACAAACCGAAGATTCGTTACTCTTTGAAAATTATAATAATGAAATAATAAAACTATCCAAGTTTTAGTATTAATCTAGGAATATTCTTATAAAAATGTAGTATAGCTCTGATTTTAAATGAAATCAATATAATAAAATGGTATAATCAATTCATATCCATCAGCATAAAGATAAGATTTTATAATGTTTTAAATTATGCTCTTACATCTTTATAAAGTGGCAATAACCTTAGCCAAAGTTAAGTTATTCTTATCAAGTACTTTTTTTTTTGGCACTGTCATAAGCATTTGTGAATATGAATTTATATTTGAATGTGAGTGTGAATACTCTGCCCACTTGCATGCATATAGATACAGATATATGTACATATGTATATATAAAACGATCCCGAAATAGCTGCACGATGCGCACAAAACTTTTACTTATATACACATACACACGCATACATATTTGTGTATGTGTGTGTGCTCGAATAAAATATGCTTTTTGTTTTTGAAAAATGTATCTCGAAAATGAAATGGAAAGCCTTGCGCTCTTCTGTTGCAGGCCACGAGGACTGTGAGTCATGACGCTGTGTATCTTGCAGATACTTTTGACGCGGGCACACATACATACACTTACATGTACGTTTATAACAAATACGTTTACAAATGCCCAAAAGACAAACCGGTTGATGGCGTCAGTTTGCAAAGCAGCCCAAAAGCAATGAGGAACCAAAAACTGAAAAAACAAAACAAGTTTCTTCTTCTAAACAAGATACCACAATAAGTAAATACCTAAGAAATCCAAATATAAAGAAATTCAGCTTTATTGTTGTTTAGTTGCCTCAAGTTCAGAGAACTCTGCACTAACGCCCACTCCTAAGGGATTTTCCTTTGGTTTTCATGCTTTTCCGGGGAATCGGCGAAATTTTAACGATCCATTAAGTCAAGTGTCCTGGCGCTGATGGCTCTCCGCTGTGCCCAGGTCGTTTACTTAGTGGGTGGAGTGCCTATAAATGCACTCAATACTGATTGATTATGCTATTAACGAATGCACTTCTCTATTTACTATTTGTTCATGTATTTAGTCGTAGCTGATAAGTTTACATCTAGTTTTTCGGGCTGCCTTTGTTTATGCGCCGCCTCCATTGATTTGGCCTACATTTTGTGTGTTGTGTTGCGTTGTGCTGTGTTGTGTTATTGTTTGCAGTAGCTGAAAAGCATCTATAGAGCATCTATCGATGTCTGTCTGTCTGCCGGTGTGTTTATTTACCCAACTGTGTTTTCCCATGAACTGCCGTTGAACTCGCCGCATTGCAGTTCACGAGTTACGCACATGAGTTACAGGTGGTTTCCATGATTACTCGTATTTTCACAGCTAAAAGCAAAAGATACTCTCAAGTGGGTCGCACCTTCGATAGCCTTATCAAGTGCCAAAAATTCTCAAAAACAATAACAAAATTGTCATATTTTTAGTGGCGATATCTCTAGCCCGAGTCTGAGTCATCAGTTTCAATGCAAACACCTGACAACAAACATTGAAATGCATTGCAAATACTTTAAAATTATATTATTTTTAATGTTTTCGTCTATACCCTGTAGTTACACATAAGGTGGCTCAGCTCACATATTTATTTAAATTAAATTTGATTATGATTGTAAAATGAATGAACAAGATATTTAAAAGTACCGAGTATCTCGTAGTCGTGCAGACCCACTCGTCAGTGGCCTTCTAGGTTATTTTGGATTGTTCAATGTGAATTTTTAGTATGCTTATTTAATTGTACTTTTTTTATAGTTTGAATTATCAGTCTATGCTGAAATTTATGATCATTCCAAGTGCATTTCGGGGCATTTTTATGAGTTTAAAATACAAACTTGTTTGTTCATTGAAAATGAAACCCTTGTCGCGCTTTAATCTTATCTTTTTATAAGAAATCGGTTCTTATCGCTAAATATGCTCTTATAGTTTGCTCTCTTTATTTTATTTTTTTCAAAAACAAACATTTATAGGGTATATACTACATATAATCGGAGTATGCCGCGATACAATTATTTATTTCTTTTGTGTAAATACCCGCGACTCGACTCGAAGGCTTGATAAGATTGCAAGCCCGAAGAAGTGTCAAAGTTAGCAAGGTTTACCTGTACTATATACAAACTCGCACTCGCACCCATACGAACGAGTACTCGTACTCGTATTCATACACTTTTTTAGCTATAACCTTGGCTACAACTTTGAGTACCCATATTGACTGGGGGCCACGTAGAGCCCGACACCCGATAAGCAGCTCGGTTCAATTTGTTATGCAATAAATACCACGACAAATCGTAGACGAATAATATCTATAAACATATTTGTGACTATTCATGTTTATCAACTACAGGGGGACTATGAATATTTCTATTTTAACCGTTGTCTTGAAGACCTTCCATCCATCTGGTATTCGAGCTGCATGTTCTGTCTATAAATGCAATTTTTATGGCAAGACTTGATTACAAAGAAGAAAGAATAATGAAAATGGCTTGGTAAAGAAAGGGAGAAATCTGTTTATATAGCAGGCCCATGAGACTATTAAAAACATCAAGAATTCTTTTTCAATTTCCGATTGCAATCGAAGATTGTCTGTTTATTTGTACAAAAGGCCAGTGTTACTTTCTTGCTCCTCCTCTGGGAACTGCATTCTAGACCTGGCCAAGACATTACCAGAACTCATAGTTCAAAGCGAGTACTCACACACTCATAGTTTGCTTTGCTTTCATCTAGATTCTAGATATTTGTCTGGCATTCTGAACATTGAAAAATTCCATATGCCTCTTTGATAAGCGCCTATCAAATGCCGCCCCTTTGGCTCTGTGATAAGCCTTCTGATAATGTCACGCAGCGGAAATCGAATCATTTACTATTCATAACGGCCAATACTGATTCCTATTGCCATTGGTAACAGAACAGTTTCTGCTCCACTAATTGAGACACGTTCGTAGCTCTAATGTGCAAAATCTGCACCACACAACACTAATGATCTGCATAAATGCAAATGCAGCTCCAGAACTACTCAACTGTCTTAATGAAGACGTAACAAAAAGCAGCTACCGAGAAGAAAATACCCTGTACTTTTCTCTTCCAATAAATTGTAAGACAAGCTAAGAATTACAGCAGCCAAGAAATCTAAGGATATAACATAGCTATAATTATTCAGTCTATTTTATTTGGTGATATTTCATATTCAAACCAAAATTCCCAAAAGTCCCAAAGTCTTCTGGTTATAAATACATTTATGATAGTCGAAAGAATTCGGTCACACATAAAACATACCTAAAGATTAGGATTATCGAAGTGTTAATTAAGAAGATTGGAAGAACATTTTGAGACACTTTCTGATATTAGAAACATTTGGTGAGGAATTCATTGCACACTGTATAGATGAAAATAACAGAATATACAGAGTATATTAGAATAGAATTAGAATATATATAGAGTAATTTAGTCAAATATCAAAGTTGATAGATTAAGCTCTCAATTTTCTGAAGATTACTTATTTTAAATGTTATAAATTTTTCATATATAATTTAATGTAAAGTTCATACATTTGCACTACCTTTTAGCCAAATTTTATGGCTGCAGGGTATAAAAATCAGGTAAACAGCTACTGAATGACTTTAAGCAAACTGCAGACCTACTAGATGCAGACCCAGAACTCTGCACTCGGTGCTCGCTCCTCAGTACTCGATACTCGGTACTCGGTACTCAGGGCCAGTGTCAGTTCAGTCCCCCCAACTTGGTGCTCCTTATGCATAGAAGTCGTCGCTGTCTGCATTGTTGTTTATTTACGCTTCAGGGAACGTTCATGTTTGTCATTTGCGTTGCAATAACTTTTACTTAGAGGCATCTGCAACACGTTGCCAGTTGCCACAGAACAACAACAAAGACAAAGTTTACACAAAAGTTTATGTCGAGTCCAATAATCTAGCGCCTCTGTTTAGTCTTGCAACGAATGCCAGGGAAGGGGCAACAGTGGAAAGGGGGGAGGAGAGCAATGGAGAGAAGACGAAGATGGAGAAGCTATGCTAATTGATTTGCGTCGGCCCCTTGGCAAATGATTCTTGGTGTAAATTGAAGTTAATTTGAAAGATGCAATTGCATTGCGCAAAAATCAAGAGAAACTGAACAGAAAAAAAAACATGAAAATGAACTGGAATATCTTGAAAAAATGTGAAATTGAAAGTGTTGTTGAAAAATTGATGTTGTCAGTTTTAAATTCTTTCATTTTCCACATTGAGTTTAAACAGATGTGAGGAAAAATTATTATATATTAATAATAAATTAAATTATAGTTTTAAAATTCGGCAGTTTTACGTCTTTAAAAGAGATTTACTTGAGAAAACTTTAAACATTTAGACTACGAAATTTGATATGCATATTTATTTGAATTAAATTAAATGGATTCCAGAGAACACTCTTCCAACTGATGCTCGTTATAAAATGTATCTTACCGACACTCTTCTACTTACTAGACTCTCTCAATTGAGCATGTCTGTAACGGGCTCTTCTCTGCGATTCTCCGAAATGTTTGCTGCCTCGTCACGCACATTCTGCCGCCTGTTTTGCTATGCCACATCGATAAATCGCATCAAATTCAATTAAATCGACTAAAGAAAAAACAAATAAAACATTGACCCACTTAAAGACAAGTCTGTTAGCCATTATGACGTCAGCTGGCAAAACACTTGCCACTTTGCCGCATGCCTCATCCCCTTCCCCCTCCCGCCTCCTCTCGCGTTTTAGGCGCAGTAAACGCTGTGAAAAGTGCAGCGCTAGATGAGCAAACATATTGATTTTCTCGATTTTCCTAGCCAAACCCCTCAAGGCTTTTCACAAAGTGCGTCGTCGCAAATGAATGAATGAATGATTCATCGGGCGGCAAAATATTTATGAGTAAATGCAATTTGCATGCGAATAGACAGCGGCAATTAAACAAATGCTTAGTCAGCAAATGTCTCACAAAACTCTATTTATCGATAACTTGTGTTAATTGTTAGGTAATCGAAACAGTTGTACTATGTGCTCAGAACATTTGAATGAATCACGTACGAATGAATATGTAAATAGTAAATAAATAATGTAAACAACTTGACAATAATAAAAAGCTAACTTGCATTTTATTTGAATTTTTGTATTTTGGCGCCTTTTGACTTGAAGTTTTCTCTGTTTTGATGACGCCATTCGCAAATCCGAATCAAAGCCAAGCGACAATAACAATGAATAACGACCTTTATTTGTGAGTATGTGCGAAGGCGACGAGCTTCGAACACTTAATTATTCATAACAATCACAAAACAGACTAGTTCCGAATTCCTCCAAAGAAACCTGTTAAGAGGGTGTGTCCAAAGGGGGATGAGTTAGTTCCTAGAAAAATTTAAACATAGCATTAACATAATTTAAACTTTGCTAAAAACAAGTTGCAATTTCAACTAAAGGTCAAGATAATGCCGCATAATTAAGTAATGCTAATTAGATTACTCTAGAAATAGATAAAATAAAAGAACCTAAATTATAAATCAGAAATAATGAATTTATGTGTTTAGAAATTGACTGCTCAAAAGTGCTTTGGATATTATGCATCATACCTGAAATAATGTATACAATTATGTATTATTATGTATATAAAAAAATATATATACAATTTAAAATAGAAAAAGTTCATAAATATATTTTTCAAGAATTTTCTTTTTATTAAATTGCAAAAATCACAGAAATCAGCTTGAGCTTAAACTAAAACCCAGCGAAGAAAAAACCCATTCAGATCTGGATATTTATGAACAATATGTTTCCACTTGAAGTACTTAAAGGGCACTCTTGAATGTTATGTATGCGCCAAGTTGACAAGATGACCCAATAAGTAGCTGAAGGGGAACCAAAGACTCTTGACTGTCAGTTTGAATTGTACTTACAAATGAAAATGCTGGCATGATTTATTGGTTCATTGATCTCAGCAGCTTGCACAAAAATTATGACGACTTTATTCGAGTTGTCAGCGATTTAAAATACTGAAATATATGTGCCACTTTGGTGCAAGATCATATCTTATTTGTATGTACATGTTTGTATGTCTGCCTAAGATTATTCTAAAGCACTTTGCCTTAAGCAATTTCTATAACCTCATTACATTTTTGACAGTGACTCGATTCGACTGTCCGTCAATCATACGCCACGTGGGCGGCACCCACACTTGATTTTCAGTTGTCAATCAGCGCACTCATTTTACGAGTAAAGGTGCAAAGGGAGAGGGAGAGGATGGAGAAGCGGGGAAATCATAGAAATCACATTTGTTGTCACTTGGTTAAGCGGCTTGCTGACTGCCCTTTTGCCTTTTCTCTCACTCTCTTTCCCTCTAAAGCTCTTTTCATATTTGACCCGCTGTGCTAAAAAGTCAACAAGCATGCTAAACGTTGTCTGCCTGCCTCCTTTCCCCTCCTCCCCACTTGGAGTTCAGTAGTTCACCTTTTGGGCCAACATAATCATCATCATCATCGTCGCAGCTCTCACATCTTTTGCCGTTGTCGTTGTCACATTCTGACCCAAATGTAGCTGAAAAACTTAAGTAAAAACATGTGTTGACTGACTGCCGTTTGCTCCACAGACAGCCAACTAAATAACAACAACAGCGAACGACAACAACAACAACAAATATTAGTATTAAGTGCTTTGTTTTTGTTGCGGGTCTAAACAAAAAAAAAACAGTGAAAAGAAAAACAAAAGTTTGCCATGTTTTCATTTCTCATTTTGTTATTCCACAATTTCTCTAATTTTTACACTTTTGTCTTTCACTTTTAATCTTGTTGTTGTTGTTGTTTTAATTTAATTTTTGTTGTTGGCCAAGTGGGCGTGGCCGTTTTGTAACAGCGCCTCTACCTGTTGCACAGTCTGTCTGTCTGTTGTTGTTGTTGCTGTTACCAAACTCTTTTTTTTTGCGGCTTTTTCGCTGTAATTGTAATTGTAACAATTTGTAATCACTTTGTTTCTGTATATGATGCACACACTTGTTGTTGTTGCGGCTATTGTTGTTTTTGGTTTCTTTTTTAGGAAATGCAGCAACATTTGTGCAACTGTTGACTATTGGCTGTAAGCCGACTTCATTTAAGCCCTTTGCGCTTGTTAAACAGCCCGTTTTGTTTCGTCTTTCTGTGAAAATTACTTAATGGAATCATAGTTAAGCTTATTGCTTAATAATTTTCCTAATTTGTGAAGTATTTAAAGCAATTAGAGGTGTTGAAATCTTGCTTATTGATTTAACATTCGTTTCATGGAATTATATTAAATTAATCAGAGTAACTGACTCCAGTTAACACTTTAAAATGCACTGACGAGAATGAGAGGTAAAGAAAGTCTTAGAGAGATTAATACATACTTTAGCAGAATATATGTTATTCCTATTTTCTTAAAAGAAGTATATTAACTTGTCTTCTGATCTTATTTAAACGTCTCAATTAAATCCCAAATTATAAAAAATACTTTTCCGCCAGTTCCCCTCAAAAATAAAAGTGTTGATCTTGGATTCAGACCTGAAAAAAAAACTTTTTTAACTTGATTGATCTACTGTCAATCAAACCACTTGATTGCAAGGCATCTTCCAATCCATCTATTGAATAATCTACCTATATATCCCCTTCCGCTCTTCCTTCCTCCTCCCACTTTGGCCAAGTGACCCAAATTTTGGTCTGATGCATCTGTAGAACTGTCGATCTAAATCTTTTGGCGCCTGATAAATTGCACACAAAATAAACACACGCACAACAAGAACTACACACACACACTGCAGTGGAGGCATAATAAACGCAGTCAATCAAATCCAACAACAACAACCTAATCAATATGAGCAACAACCACAGCAACAGCAACAATAACAACAACAACAAACTGCAATTAATCGAATCACTGCTGACTGTGCAACAATGCCTGTGGCGTCTCCGAAAATAAAAAAAATAAAAAACTTGATGTTGCGCCTTGTTGAAAAACAAATATCGAATCAAAGCGACAGGTGCACAGCGGGAACAGCGGGTATTTGAATAGTTCGGGTCGATTCACTTCGAATTGGGTTATTCGAAATATGAAATCGGAAAGTTGAATATCCGAAATTTAAGAAAACTGTTGAATGCATATGAAAACATTGGCAACGAGTGAACTAACATGGGACTTTTGTTTAATAGATTCCAGGTTGGCTCCATCTACACATACATTGGCGAGGTGTGCGTCTCGGTGAATCCCTACAGACAGATGAACATCTACGGCCCGGAGACCATACGCAAGTACAAGGGACGCGAGCTGTTCGAGAATGCGCCGCATGTGTTCGCCATTGCCGATGCCGCATACAGGGTGCTCAAGCAGCGCCACCAGGACACCTGCATTCTCATCTCCGGCGAGTCCGGGGCGGGCAAAACAGAAGCCTCCAAGATTATCATGAAATACATTGCGGCGGTGACCAACACACAGGGTCAGAACGAGATCGAACGGTGAGTAACTTAGGGAAATTAGAAAAGTCACTAACTCCTAGTTCTAGATACAAATGAACTAGTTCTATCACTACATATATCTCTTTTAATTTACCACTAAAGTAGGACGCGCTGAATAAAAAACAGAAAAATATTTGCGAGAATAATATTGAGAAATATAGTATCGAAATAAAATAACTAAGTGAACAACTTTTAAATTCTTTAAAATATATCATAATCAAATATGCTTACATCCAAAATCCAGATGTTCAAAGCATCAGTTCTGAAACGAATAGTTCTATGAGTTAAAATTAAACTACTTATGATTATAATTAGAGCTAATTTCAAGTAAAATAACAAACTTAATAACAATTTGAGCAGAGGTTCACTTAACTGTTTTATCGAGCGCACAATTGCAGTTAGTATGGAAATGTAAATGGAGAGATAAGAAAGCCAGCAATGGGAACCAGTGGGAACTTGACAATGGGAACCGAACTCAGCACGAATGCCCAGGGCATGACAAATTTGCCATTGTGTTGCATGCAAATTTCAATGAAAGTTTCATTAGAGCGGCCTCATTAGAGCATTACTCGAATTCCCCAGATAGAAATGCCTCCCCAGATACTAGATACTATGTAGATACTGCCCCGGTAAGAAGTATTCGTATGTACCGTGTGGCTGTCACATGACATCACTGCACACTATACGACTTTATCATAAAAGTTGCCAAATTAAGTGACCCGCTAATTGCTCACGCTTTTAACTTGAACATGGTGTATCTGCCCAATCCCCGGAAAACACTTTGTTGGATCGTCTTAAATCGTTGCGCGGTCATAAAACGACGACGGAGGGGCGACCAAACCCTAGACAATGTCCAAACTTAATTGCCACTTTGCCAATTTTTAGTGCCCCAACCTTTGGCAATTTGAACTGACATTTATTTTGTGCTGAGCGATTAAAGCTAGTGCCATTTTCCTAATTGGATTTCCACGACGCAGGGAATTCCATTAAAAAATTATACTATTAAATAATGATGGCAATTCTTAAATTATATATTTACAGCGTGAAGAACGTGCTGATTCAGAGCAATTCGATATTGGAGACCTTTGGCAATGCGAAGACGAATCGAAATGATAACTCGAGTCGATTTGGCAAATACATGGATATTGAGTTCGACTACAAGGCGGATCCGGTGGGCGGAATCATCACCAACTATTTGCTGGAAAAGTCGCGTGTGGTGCAGCAACAGCCTGGGGAGCGCAATTTCCACAGTTTCTATCAGGTGAGCGAAGGGTGTGGGCTTTTCTTTGAATACCCACATGTGGGTAGTGAGTGTGAGTGTGAGTGTGAGTGCGAGTGTGAATGTGAATGTGTGTGGGCGTAGTCGCGGTTATTTACTCAAGTGAGTCAGCGGGAAGGCGTCAATTACGCGGAGTGAGGGCATCTCTGGGTGCGGCTCGATTCGGGAATGGGATTCATATACATAAATAAAAGTAAATAGTTATGCCAGCTATTTTAGAAGGGTTTCAAATTCCCCATAAATATTTACTTATTGTTTTACGATCATTTCTGTTAGCTGAATCAACGCAACGCAAAAGCCATAAAGGAAGCCAATAACCATATCGCATGTAAAACAAAGCTCTGATAAGTTGTAAATTTATTTAAATACTTATAAATACCGATAAAGAAGCAGACTCGCATTATTTTTAATTATATGTGAGTCAGCGAGTCAATAACAATTGATGAGCTTTCAGCAAATCCTAGACAAATTGCAGCAGTCAAAAGTCAAATGAAAACAAAACCATTCATTAATTAATTAACTGGGCACTCAATTTATCAAATGTCGGGCCGAATCTAATGATATGGATGAGATCATTATAAATGAAATGCCAGATAACACAAAGTCTCATGAGACTAAGACCCATTCACAAGAAAAGCAAACGCGTCAGATACTGCGAGTCTTATTCATGCCTACGTGTCAAGATATGCTTCTATCTAGACATATACAGTGTGACTTCATTGTAATGACCCTACCGATACAGGGAATTTTAAATAATATATCAACACTAAAGCGGATATCATACCAGTAGAGTCTAGACTCTAGAGAATTATTTCTTATCGAATGAAATTTCGCCTCCATCCAATTTTATTGAAAGGAAGTTTTTAATATTCATAATTTTCTCTATGTCAACTGTTCCCATATTCTGCTAAGCCTAAATCCTATTCCCAAATTTTTCTGGTCTCCTCAGCTTGCCTATAGATTATATTGACTGTACTTCTGTATGTACATATGTACTTCTACAGTATAAACTAATCTTCATTTGTCTCACTCACTTCCCATTGAAATTCTTTTGGGAATTGTTCAGCAAATACAACAATAAATCCGTTGTTGTTGTTTGTTTATCGAGCTGTTAAATGTAGCTTGAAGGCGCTAATTGTTTAATACCATTTATGTAAGCTAAAGAATTTCCAGCTTTATATCTTAATTTAACACCGCAAACAAAATATAATTTCTTAATCAAGCGACGCTTTCACTGCTTTTTTTTTTAATTTTTATCGATTAGAATTTAGTTTATGTGAATTTTTAAAAACAGTTGTCTACGATATCTCTTTATTTGCGTATGTATAAATATAAATAAAGTCTGCAGATCTAATGAGCTCCCAAATATTTTTATGTACTCAGCGTGCAAACATTTCGCACCTTCTTTCGAACGTTTTATGACTTGAAATGCCGTAAGGTTCAATTATGTGTTTTATATTCATATTCTTTTAAACAATGTCTAGAATATTGTTTTGTTTTATCTGTGAAATAATGAATTTCCATAGCTCGCTTTCAGCTGATCAGAAATGGCAAATGGCGACAATTAAAGCGGAAGTCCAATTATGGTTAACAAGTGTGCTAATTGTCTGCTGTACTAAATAGTTGGGCATTAAGTTTGGACATGGACACGCCAATTATGAACAGTGTTAAGCACGAGCCATACTTGTTGTACACATGCCCATTAAAATGAAGATTCTCGAATCATTTACTATAAAACTCGTAAATTGAAGTATTTAATTTATCATACCATTTGCATATCTGTACATTCATCGCAAAGTCTGTGGGAGTAATCATTGTATTTATATGTAATTTCTAAAAAATATCACATTTTAATATGATAATATTTGCACACACAAATCATGTTCAAAGTCATGTCAAAATCCTCTTTGAATTGTGCTCCAGCTTCAACAGACGCCTCCTGTCAGAGAGCTGCTGTATTTATACTCTTTGCGCTGCCTAATTGATCACACACACACTCATTTACACAGCTGTCAATGCAGCGCTCACACAAACACCTACACATGTTTAAATGCTAACTGCAGAGAGCAGGCTCAACTCGCCCACAAATAAATACCACAGTGGATGCTAACTGCAGCAGGCTCGCTCAATTGATCACACACCCACACACATTTACAAAGAGAGCCAATTGAAACGCACTGAGAGTGCTCTGTTTCACTCATGCACATTTGATTATTGCTAGAGTAGAGGTGGGCACGCAGTGGCTCCGGGAGCAGCGGCTGCTCCCAACTTAGGGAGACTCTAATAGGGTTGTTGTTGTAGATGTTGTTGTAGTGCTCTAGAGCATACAAGAAAGTCCTTTTACTCTCACCATTTGAAGTTTATTGATAACTTGTTAACAAGGACGCAGCATATATTTATGAATATAAGAATACTATTCTATAGAGTATATTTTACGTATGTAGTATATCTAGATAAATAAATAAATAAATCCTTCAAATTTCATAGCATAGTTAATTGAGATTCACTATAGAGTTTCTTTTTTAGATCCCGTACTTAAAAGGAAGTACAGGGGTCTATTAACCTTGTTTTACTCTGTCTATATCTGACGATTCTGTTATCTCTCAACAGCTTCTGCGTGGCGCCAATGACAATGAACTGCGTCAATACGATCTGCACAAGGAGACCTCCAAGTACCATTATCTGAACCAGGGCAGCATGGACATTCTCACGGAGAAGTCCGACTACAAGGGAACCTGCAATGCCTTCAAGACACTGGGCTTCCAGGCGGACGAGGTGCACACCATTTGGCGTACAATTGCATCTGTTTTGCACCTGGGCAATGTGGAGTTCCAAAGTGAGTAGAGTCACATCAAATCTTAGTATCAAATTGACTTTCGAGCCTAATCTTCTGCTGTGTTTGGTTAGCCATTGAGGATGAGCTGGTGATCAGCAACAAGTCGCATCTGCAGTCGGCGGCAAAGTTGTTGCAGGTCACGGAATCGGAGCTGTCGGCGGCGCTGACCAAGCGGACAATCGCCGCTGGTGGCAATGTGATGAAGAAGGATCACGACGCCACACAGGCGGAGTACGGCAAGGATGCACTGGCCAAGGCCATCTACGATCGCCTCTTCACCTGGATCATTTCACGCATCAATCGCGCGATTCTCTTCCGCGGCAGCAAGGCACAGGCGAGATTCAACTCCGTCATTGGCGTGCTGGACATTTATGGCTTCGAGATCTTCGATTCCAACAGCTTCGAGCAGTTCTGCATCAACTATTGCAACGAGAAGCTGCAGCAGCTCTTCATAGGTAAGTTGCCCATCCCTATGGAGCAAATCCTTTAACTGAGATTGGTTTTTCCATTTGCAGAGCTGGTGCTGAAGCAAGAGCAGGAGGAATATCAACGCGAGGGCATCGAGTGGACCAACATTGACTACTTCAACAACAAGGTAAGCAATTGAATCTCAACTCTTGCCAGGCACAACTCTAACTCGTGTTCCCTTTTCAAACAGATCATCTGTGATCTTGTGGAGCAGCCGCACAAGGGCATCATTGCCATCATGGACGAGGCCTGCCTGAGTGTGGGCAATGTCACCGACGACACCCTGCTGGGTGCCATGGACAAGAATCTGAGCAAGCATCCGCATTACACAAGTCGCCAGCTGAAGCCGACGGACAAGGAGCTGAAGCATCGCGAGGACTTCCGCATCACACACTATGCCGGCGATGTCATCTACAACATCAACGGATTCATTGAGAAGAACAAGGATACGCTGTATCAGGACTTTAAGCGTCTGCTCCACAACTCCAAGGATGCCAATCTGAGTGAGATGTGGCCTGAGGGCGCCCAGGACATCAAGAAGACCACGAAGCGTCCCCTCACCGCCGGCACACTCTTCCAGCGCTCGATGGCCGATCTGGTGGCGACGCTGCTGAAGAAGGAGCCCTTCTACGTGCGCTGCGTGAAGCCCAACGACATCAAGAGCTCCACGGTGTTCGACGAGGAGCGTGTGCAGCACCAGGTCCGCTATCTGGGTCTCCTCGAGAACGTGCGCGTGCGTCGTGCCGGCTTCGTGCATCGCCAGCGCTACGACAAGTTCCTCCTGCGCTACAAGATGATCTCCCAGTACACGTGGCCCAATTTCCGTGCCGGCAGCGATCGCGACGGCGTCCGTGTGCTCATCGAGGAGAAGGGCTTTGCCAAGGATGTCAAATACGGTCACACCAAGATCTTCATACGCTCCCCGCGCACTCTGTTCGCCCTGGAGCAGCAGCGCAACGACATGATCCCCCACATCGTCACCTTGCTGCAGAAACAGGTGCGCGGCTGGATTGCCCGTCGCAACTACAAGAAGATCAAGGCCGCCCGGGTCATCATGAGTGCCTACAAGACCTACAAGCTGCGCAGCTACGTCCAGGAGCTGGCCCAGCGCTTCCGTCACGCCAAGCAGCAGCGGGACTACGGACGCAGCATCCAGTGGCCACAGCCACCGCTCGCTGGCCGCAAGGCCGAGGCGAAGCTGCACCGCATCTTTGACTTCTGGCGCGCCTACATGATCCTGCGCAAGTATCCGCGCAGCGAGTGGCCCCAGCTCCGGCTGCAGATCGTTGCCGCCACCGCGATCGCCGGTCGTCGTCCCCACTGGGGCCAACAGCGCAAGTGGCTAGGCGACTATCTGGCCAACTCGCAGGACAACAGCGGCTACGACGCCTACAGCGCCAACGTGCGCAATCTGAAGAACAGTGGCGGTGGTGATGGCTTCCGCCAGGTGCTCTTCTCCAGCTTCGCCAAGAAATTCAACAAGCACAACAAGCAGGCGGATCGCGCCTTCATCGTCACCGACACCAGCATCTACAAGCTGGACGGCATCAAGAAGAAGTTCCGCAACATGGACCGCTCCATTGCCATCAAGGAGGTAGGCAGTGAATACTCTCAGATCGACCAGTTCATCTACAACAATATCAGAAAGCATAGACTCTGTTCGTTTATATTAGGCTTCTAAATACATAATTTGTTGAAGCGACGATGTTGCTGTTGTTTACTCGGTGGCGACATGATGTTGCCAATTTGGATTTAATTAAACTTTTTATTTAACTCATTTGTTTTTTATTGCAGCTTACTTCCATTAGCATTACGCCTGGCCGGGATCAGTTGATTGTCTTCCACTCGCCCAAGAATAATGATCTGGTCTTTGCACTGCAAGGCGAAATGGCGCCATTGAAGGAGGATCGCATCGGTGAACTGGTGGGCATTGTGTGCAAGAAGTACTACGAGTAAGTGACCATCACTAGCTTCTTCTTGAACTCCCAATTAATTCATATTTCTCGTACAGCGTAACCGGCACCGAGTTGCGTGTTAACGTGGGCGCCAACATTGCCTGTCGGCTGGGCGAGAAGGCACGCACCATTGTCGTGGAGGCGGCATCCAATGTGGAGACTCCCAGCTTCCGTCATGCAGCTGGCAACATCATCTTCGAGGTGCCCGCCGCCTACTGTGTTTAGAGATCCGCACCCAGCAAACTTCCTTTTGTAAATTATGCATGTTAATCCTTAGAGAGACTTTCTTCCCCGCTCCATGTTGACCACTTTTGAAATGCTCTTTGTAGTCTATAGTTAGTCTTCCCACTTCGTCTTCTTCTCCCTCTTATATGTTGTATGTTTAATGTCCGGAAGGGGAATCCCCTTAAATGTGTAGTCCTTAAACGATTTGTATATTTTTCTATTAATTTATGCTTAAATTATCTAATATTTACATAATCTTGTATGTACTTCAAGAGTTTGTTATCATGCTGGTTGATCCGGCCTGATTAAAAACCGAGTATTAAATGTACTTTGTGCATTTGCTAACTGTAACTTTTAAGCAATTTTAATAATATATGTAATGTATTTAATCAAAATGCACACACTTCACATTTCGTACTTAATGATAATCAAAAGTGTACTACAGTGTTCGCTCGCTAATTAAAATGCTTCATTAAAATTCTACGATTCGAAAAAAAAAGAAAACAATTTTGCGCAGGTTTTCAATTCTAATTTTGGCATACACTTTAAAGAGCGTTCATTGTGTCACAATTAGAGTGTGCCATTATTTCTTAAATCCTAATTTAACTTTATAATTACTGTATGCTATTTATATTTATAAATAAAATTGTAAAAATATACAAATAAATGTGTTTTTATCAGAGCTGATTAAAATTAATGTTGATATAATTATTTTAATCAAATATTTGATATAAAAAATATATTCTAAATGCCTTTGAAGTTTTTTTTTAAATATTTTTTTAAACCTAAGCTTGAAAATAAATTATTTAGAAGTAGGCTGCGACTTCGATTGTCAGAGCAAATAATCAACATTGATTTTCAGAAATTAGTAGAACCCAAAAAAGAACGTTGTGAACAACACAAAAACATTTTTCCTAGAATTAAGTTATTTTTAAAGAGAAATATAAAATTTGAACGAACTCGTTTTGAAATGGAATCAAGTGATGCAGGGACACCGAATCCTAATCCTAATCCGAATCCCAATCCTTTCCAAAACTGGCGAGAGATACTTTCATCCTTGCCAGAGCAGGAGGAGATTACACGGTCAGAGCAGCGCCCTCGTTCGGCTTTGAGGCGCTATCAACAGCGTCGTGCTGCACATGGACGCCAACCGGGAGCATCCAACAACGGGGTCGTTAAGCGACGCAGCCATAAACGTGGCAGGTGCAACAAGTGTCGTCTGCTTAACCGCAAAAACAAGCACATGAATCACCTGGTGAAGCGTCTACGTGGCAAGTTGCAACGACTCGACGTCCATCAATCCCCGGACAATGTCTCGTAAATGCCTCGAGGGACTTGCGCTATTATTGATTTCGTTTTAAAAAACATTTTAACATTTATCTGAGCATTAAATCTGAGATTCTCTCGGCAGTGTAAATACATATTTAATCAAATATGCGGGTTTTATTTTATTTTCATTATAAAAATTAAAAAAAATAATGAACATATTATTTATATTAATTTTAAGTTTAACTCAACCAATAAATAAAGCTAAAGATTAGTCCTTAAGTAAAATAATAAAAATCAATTAATGTTTTTTCGATCTCTCGAAGTTACTATAAGGGATTGACTTAGTTTTCGATTAAATACAAAAGAAAAAACAAATTAATCATTATTTACGGTCCCTGATAAATGTATAAATATATGTATATAGAGACGTAAGCATGTATGTATCTTGTGGTCGTCTCCCAATAGCCAATCCAATGATCGGCAGAGACCAAAATAAAGTGCACGCCACGGCGTTCGGCGTTGAGCGTTGAGGCACATGGCCCAAGTCCCAAGTGCTCTGCTGCAAGTAGACGCCAATTGATAAAAGATAAAAATAAAGAGTACTTATTCAAGAAATTTGTAGTTGCACGTACATACATACGTCGCGGTGACTGTGGCTGTCGCTGTGGCAATTGAAATTGAAATTGCCATTGCGGTGAGCTCGATCTCGATCGCATTCGCTTGTAAATTCTTGAGACGAACGCGCGGCACGCGTACATTGAACGTATCCAAGGCGATTACATAAATCCAACTATATATATACGCACATATACATATCGTAGAAAAGTATGCAGAAAACGCTGAAAAAGGAGCTCAGCTTCTCGCTGGACACATTGGAGCGGTATCGGGCCAAGTACGGACGCAGTGCATCGCTGGACACAAATGGCCACAGTACTGGGCCGGAACTCCAGCGAGACATCACACAGACAACGTCGGCAGCTTCAGCTAAAGTTCGATCGCCTCCACGGTCGTTGTTTAAGGCCTATTCGCCGCCAAAGATGACCAAGCTGCAAGAGCTGCAACAGAAGAAGGAGGCGTATATGCGGGCACGGGAGCACGAGCGGGAAATGGAGCAGTTGCAGCGTGTTGACAAGAAATCCAGTCAAAGCAGTGTCAGCTTGGACATTAGCAAGAACAGCAGCAGCAGCAGCACCTTGACCACCAGCAATGGCAGCAGCAGCACAGCCAATGGGAGCAGCAGTGCCAAAAGCAATGCCTCGTCAACGGTGGCCGCCATCACGCAGCAGGCGAGCAAAACGCCAGCGGGTTACAGCAATTGGAGCAACAATCACACAACTCTCAGCTCGCAGCCGTGGTGTGCGATCAGTGATCTGATGTACTTCTGTGACAAATACGAGTTCAAGACATTGAGTACGCGGGATCTGAAGACGCACCAGGAGATTGTCGCCGAGGTGCGTGCTCTTCTGTGCGGCAAGGCGCCGTTTGATCAGCGCACACGCTTCCCAGGCAACATACACGATCCGGAGAATCTGTGGGTGTGCATTGGACGCTGTGCCAGCGTTGAATATCATCTGCAGCGCATCATTAGCGTCTTTCGGAAGCCACTCAACCAACTGACGCCGGACAAACAGCGGGCGGTGCGTCAGAACTTTCATCTGGCTGTCAGCGAGCTCCGACTGGACATTTCTGCTCGCATTAGTGAGGTGCGTCTCTATGATCGTCTGGTGTTTGAGCGGGAGTTTCGACTGGAATGGCAGGATGAGTCCTAGAAGCACATCAGTGAGGGCAATCAGAGATTTCAACAATCAACAATCACAACAATGGACAACAATTTATTTCACATCAAATTTGCTTGGAATTGTTTTTTGTCTTTTTGGTGCGCTGTGGAAAATGGATTACAAAATTACACGCAGGATTTACAGAATACACACATACATACATGATACTAAACGGTCCTCGACGGCAGGACTTGTGCCATGGAAGTTTTCATTGTGAAGATTCACAGATCACAATATCTACTTGACTGTGAATCCCTTAACAAATGTATATTAATTACATATATATATCAAAATATTGCTTTCAATAACTAAATCTATAAATTATTGGCTCAATTATGCAATTATTGAAGCACAAACAACATAGACACGATCGTAGACAATCAATAATTGTCATAATTGAATTGTAGTTACCAAAAAAATAAAGCACTTGGTGGGCAATGTTGATCCTCTTGTTCAATAAGCCAACAGTGTGTGCGTGTGTGTGCTTTGGTGCTTAACTCACTAGCGGAAGATTTAAGGTCTATATCATAGATTAACTGGAAGTTGGACAACCATGTGGGCTGTCATCAGTGGGCTCTAAGTATATTCGTACATTCGCAACGTGTGCATTTAGTTAACAAGAAATGTATCAACATTAACAACATTTGTGACAGTCTAACAGAATTTCAGCTTCATTTTGCTGGTCTTGGGCACATTGCGTATGGTTAGTGAAATGCGTGGACTGCGCCGCACCAGATGATCCCCGATCTTGTACGTATTCTCGCAGAGATCGTAATTGCAGATGCGATCGCACAGCGTGTCCTCGTTAATCTCGTTGATGCCATGCATATAATCGCTGTACAGTGTGTCCTTCAGTATGAGCAAGCTGCGTGGCTCTAGCAACAGTTTAAATAGCACTTCTCTGGTCGCATCTAATCCATTTCCAGAGGATTCGCGCTTGATGAACTCCAGTATTGTGTGGGCGCCACATGAAATTGTCGATATTATTGGATAGAACAGAGGTCCGTCCGTGTGTGGCAAGATGCCCTGGCCAGGCAGGTACTCGTTGACAAGTACATGGTTGGCCTTTTGCGACTCAAAGATCCCCAGATTGTTTACCTTGTCCACATAGCCTTGCAGCCAGTCGGGAATCTCTTCGGCTATCATGCCGTTTGGGTGTGGCACTCCTCCATAGTTGACCAGACGACGATTGAGCAACTGCGTCCATCGAGGCTTCGGTGTGCGCTCAATGTGACTTAGTATTGACTGCTCCTGGTCGGAAGTAATGAAATTAGGAATGTACATCACGGTTGGTGGACACTAAAACATATTCGATGCTGTGGTTATCGAAAATCATTGAATTAGAAAACATGCAACGTCTTCTTACCTTGCGCACCTCAAAGTCTGTGAAATCCATGTTTATGGCTACGATCTAAATCACTAAACTAAGTTGCCAATTGCAAATTTAGCAAATCAATATTTGTATTCTTTTGCCCGGTCATTTGGCCTTGGAGACGCTTTTCTGACAGCTGACAGAATGTGGCGGCTGGTCGATATGTTATCACTGTGACTGTGCATGCAGGTTACATTTTCCGAGCTTTTGCCTGGGTAAGTCGCATTCAATCGGATATAATGAATTTATATAAATATTTAATAAATATTTAACGTTGTCGTCCTATGTGAGAAATTGAATATGTTAACAAAAATAGCGTGAGTTCAGAAAATATTCACGATGCACAACTGAACGCAAAATGCGCAGACACAACCAAAGTGCGTATTGTTGCGCAAAATGCTCAACTTAACGAAACATTCGACGTTGTGCAACACTAGTATCTGCAACACAGTGCAAAAAAAGTGCGCCAATTTTACAGCATTTAACGCGCTTTTTTCACATTCGCGAAAAAATTTTGGTAGTGCTTAAAAGCTGTGCAGTTCGCTCCAATTATTAATTAACAAAAACTGTTTACAGATGCCATCACCCATTGTCGACGACACGCCAGCTGCCAAAAAAATGAAAATCGATAAGAAATGTGTCTTGCGCTTTGCAAAAATCACGGCGAACGCACTGGAACCTGTGCGTGGCTCGGAGAAGGCCGCCGGCTATGATCTGCGGAGCGCCTACGATTTGGTGGTGCCGGCTCGCGGCAAGGCCATTGTCAAGACTGATCTGCAAGTGCAAGTACCGGAGGGCTCCTATGGACGAGTGGCTCCACGTTCCGGCCTCGCTGTAAAGAACTTTATTGATGTGGGCGCTGGCGTTGTGGACGAGGATTATCGCGGCAACCTGGGAGTTGTGCTGTTCAATCATGCGGATGTCGATTTCGAGGTGAAGCGTGGAGATCGCATTGCTCAGTTCATTTGTGAGCGCATCTTCTATCCGGAGCTGGAGCAGGTCGACAAATTGGAGGACACCGTGCGCGGCGAGGCTGGTTTCGGTTCAACTGGCGTCAAGGAACTACCGGAGGCCAAGAAGGAGCAGAATGACAAAGAAAAGAAGCCACTGGGCGAAAACGAGGCTACACCAATCTCTACATAGGGGAAACTACTACGCTAAAAGTGCCACTTCATCTAGCTATAAGTTCAAATTGTCATTGTCCAAACTGGTTAACCAAATCTCATGAATTCCATTGTTAGTATTACAAAGTTGATAACAAAAACAATAAAAGCAAAGAATATGTACGTATTATAAAAATAATTACAATAGTTTGTTCTATATCAATTATACAAATTAGCTATAAATTTGGACCAGTTCCAACTTAACCTGGAATATATGAAGACTGACTTAAGGTTGGGGTAGGTCAAGTTAGGTGGCGGAACGTGCAGCTTTTAGCCAGCTTTAAGAGTCGGAATCAGCGAATTATGACCAAGTGTGGAGGTAAGTTTGGGCCACTCTGTTAATCAGGTGGTTGCGTGTCTGAGGTGCATAAGTGCATATGCGGATTTTGATACGATTAAATTCAATGACTCCAATTTGTAATTAGACGTTCAAGTGCGCGCTGCGTGCTTTTAATTGGCCTGCAGTCCATCCTTGGTTGCCTTTTGGCGCAACGGTTACGCTTGACCCGATTGGAGGTCAGTTCAGCTCCATAACCGCTCCACTTATAGCTAGGCTAGAGACACAAAAGAGGAGGAACTGCAGAATGCAGACTGCAGTTGGGAGTCGTTGTTGTTTTTGTAACTTTTATAATTTATTTGCTTGTGAAAAATAGCTATATATTTGTTTATAAAATAAATCATTTCTTTTCTTTTCTTGTCTAACATTACATTTACATTTTTAAGTTGCCCGACGCTTGGCCAGTTGCAGATGCCTATTATAATATAGATATAACTTTATATAAGTATTTATATAGTTAATAGCTAAATATATATGTAATTAAATAAACAATATATACAATGCATTTGTTGTTGTTGTGTTTTTTGTTTTTTGTTGTTGTCTTCAAGTCTTGGAGCTCTTAAATTTCTATGATTTTTTCTTTCTTTCTAATATTTTGAATTTTGAATTCCAACATGCAATGGCCGCAAAAATAAAATTTGTAAGAACATAAATTTTGAGGATGTTTGGAACAAAACATATTGATACAAATATAATAATAATAGATTAATATAAAAAATAAATAGCCTTTTCTTTGCTAAACAAATAAGGAAATCAAGTTTTAAAATTGAAATTAGTTTCATTTAAGTTTTCTGAATATTATTAAATAATAATAATAATAATAATGGTAATATTTACTGACTAGCAGTTATAAACGAAATTTGCGAATATATTTTAAAATAAATATATAGATAAATGTAATTAAGTACGTAATCGTTATGGTTGCTTTAACTGTAATTCATCATAAAAACTCATTTAAATTGACTAATTTCTTGATTAATATTAATATTATAATTGATTTTGATATTGTTTAGAACTTTAAGTGTGCTTTTTTTTCTTCTTTTTCTCGTATGCAAATGGAAGACTTTTGCGATTGTTGTTGCTGCTGCTTAAAGTTTACAACTTTAGCTAAAATTAATTAATTAATTTAATTTAATTATGTCTGTGTGTATATCTTTTGTTATTTTATCAATTGAAAGCTCATTTGGTACAACATTTGCAGTTGAAATGCAATTTGTTAGCATGCATAAATAATAAAATAAAATATATATTTGTTTTGATTCAATTATTATGCGATTGTGACAAAAACTAGCTGGCAGCATCCTTGTTGCTCTTGTTATAAATGTTGCTGTTGCTGTCGGCAGCATCAAAGCTGCAGGGCAACATTGTTGCGGCAACATCGATGACCATGTTGCTGGGGCCATTGCAGTTATCTGTCGTGTTGTTGCTGTTGCTGCTACTGTTGAACAAACTGCTGCAACTAGTTACAACAGTTGTTGTTGCTGCTGATGTTGTTGTTGCTGTTGCTGCTACTGCTGTTGATGATGTTGCTGCTGTCGTTGTGCTGGTTGTTGCTGCTACTGCTGCCGCACCTCCCGTTTGCAACGCCAACATCTGTTGCGCCTGCGCAACGCACGCAACACACGGACACGGCCCGCCCAATTTCTTCGCCAATATGGAGCGCAACTTCAATGCCGGCCCCAGTTTCATGCCCAGCGAGCTAACCAAATGATCCTCGGTTAGGAGCGGCAAGCCCGTGCCATCTATGCTCTGATCACGAAAGTGCTGCAAAGACAGAGACAGCGAATTGCAATGTTAGTGTGAGTGTGAGTGAGATAACTATAAAGGGGGATAGAGGCAGAAATTAGTTATGTTGCTGCTGCGGCTGCTGTTGCTCTGCTGATGTTGCTGCTGCTGTTTGGTTGCCTATAAAATTTATGCATCCAGCATGACCAACTTGCAACGTGCAACGGAGGGCGATCTGTCTGTCTGTATGTGTGTGTGTCTGTATGTGTGTGATTAATGCGCAGCTTTTAAAATTGTTAATGAAAAACGATTTTTAGCCGCAGTCGCCGCAGTAGCATTTTCATATTTGCAACGCACGACGCCAACAGCGATTGAAAGTGGGCTGGCTGTCGGTTGCAAGTTGCCAGTTGGCAGTTGGTAGTTGCCAGTTGCTGCTGTTTCCCCTCCACATGAGATTTCTATTATAGATTGGCCCTGATTGAATTCCATGGCCGTGGCTGTGGCTGAGGCCGAGGCTCTTTCAACCTGTTTGCCAATACACAGCTGCCGGCTGATGTTGCTGTTGTCTGCCAACTGCATATTGCAGACGATGCAGCCTCAACCTCAACTCGGTCGACGGTTTGCCCTCCACGACGGTTACACACACACACACACACACACACACACACACTGGCGAAGAATTCGAATGTGATAAGTACGAGTTAGCTAGCCCTAACCCTAACTCAAAGTTCAGTTCTATAAACCAATTAACCAAATGATCTTCTTGATCTTGTTTGATCTATCGGAGAACATTTTATTCAAAATCTCAAAATTTTGCAACTGGCATACAAATAATACTAATTGTACAATTTATTAGTCTTATTACTGTTTTAAACGAAGACTTTTATATTGTCAATTCAATGAAATAATGACAAAGTTTTATTTAGAGAAAATAAGTCATAATAAAATCGAATTTATCACACAATTCTTTTAACATTGCTTGAAATTATATATGTACAATAATTAAACGAATCTAGTGAGAATCAGATAAGATATTCAATTATGGTTATAATTCTATTCATTGTATTGAATAGATAGAATTTCTACCCCTTTATCATAATAATATTTCAGTTGTAAAAATAAGAAATAACAAAAAAATTTAAACTATACCACGAAAAATATGCTCTGTGTGTACTGATGTAAATATACAACATCACATACTTGATACATTTCTATATAAACTACATAGACTTTTTCTGGCAGTGCATCTTTTATCGGAACTGCATTTAATGATCGCCTCAGCTGAGTTGAACCCAATCGTAATCGATTGTCGGGAAGCCAATGCGATTGGTTGCGGAATTGGAACGGAGCTTTATCTATATATAAGAGAGAAAACCGGGCGGCTGCTGTTTACAGTCTGTTGAGGAAGACCATGAGGACCCGGCTGAGCATTCACATAAGCATTCTGGCCTTTGGCCTGGTGCTGTGGCAGCTGCAGTCCGTGCTGGCCCAGAAGTACTACATGAACTTTGCGTTCAACAACAACAATCCGGATGCCAATGGCAACGAGAACGGAGGCGGAGAGTCGCAGGACATGGCGGTGCCCGGTGGTGCAGGACTCGACCAGCCTGACACTGGCGAGAGCGACAGCGGCGACGACGGCAGCAACAGCGACAGCGACGACGGCGATGATGACGGAGACAGCGGCAGCGACGCCGAAGGAAGTGGCGACAGCGGATCGGGAGGAAGCGGAAGTGGCAGCGGCAAGGACAGTGGGAAAGACAGTGGCAGCGACGACGACGATGATGACGATAGTGATTCTCAGAGTAGTGGTGTGCCCGGCATGGACGATGACAACGATGATAGCGACAGTCATGACGCGGGTCCTCGACCCATCAGGGATGAGGCTGAGGATGAAAACGGACCCGACAACGATCACAGCCACCACAGCAGCTACGAGATCAGCATCGATGACAGCTTCGGCGGACGATACGTTCGCTCCATTTACGAGAGCTCCGAGAGTCATGGACACTCGGGAAGTAATGCCGGCTCGGGATCCAGGGGATTGGACCAGGCCGATAGCTCGGACAGCAAAGAGGATGGGAAAATACAGACGTATGGCGCCGATGACTACGAGGAGTACTGAGGATTAGAGACCCCAGTTGTGAATGTCAAATCTCTACAACATTTCAATAAATTAAATAAACTAGATGGAAAATAACGTTTTAAAAATTAAATTAAGCTAGGGATCGGTTAGAAATCAAGCTGACAATATAAAGTTGATTGTTAACTAATTCTTAAGGTTTCTTGCTCATTTGTTTGAGTGGGGTTTTCATAAAACTCTTTCTGTTTAAAATAGCACCTCCATGTTTACTTTACATTACATTTAAGACGCATAACACTGTTAAATCAAGTGGCTTTTTTATTGCAGTAATTTAAACTTTAAAATCATTCCTCTATTATTATGAGTACACTGCGACAAAAACAAAGGGATAGATTGAAACCTTGGAAGCATCATAAATAGTGAATTTATATATTTTAAATATTTCCATATATGGCAATTAGTTAAATTTTTTATTGAACTATTCAATTAAGTTTAGAAAATTTTAGCTGATTACAGAATTAATTTTTATGCTTGCGTATGTCCCGATTTTATTAGCGTAAAAGACACCAACACATTCGTTTTATCTCTGCTCGCTTTCTTGGGTAGCACAGATCTGAATTTTTATTTTTCTACCCTACACTGAAAAAAAAGACCACTTTCTTAAATCAAGAACATTCATCTTAAAAACTTTGTTCTTGAAATAAGAATATTTTAAGACCAAATTACTAAAACTAAGAATATTAATCTTGAAAATCGTAAATTCTTAATATAAGAATCAAATTCTTACATTTAAATATTTTGTTCTTAATATAAGACCATTTTAAGACCAAATTACTAAAACTAAGAATATTATTCTAAAAAAGGTTAAGTTCTTAAAATAAGAATAAAAATCTTAGATCTTAGATCTTTTTCTCTCAAAATAAGAACAAAAATCTTAAAATTCTTTCACTTCTTGAAACCAATAATTCACAACTGGTTTTGGCTTCTCAATGATGACCTAAGGCTTGGATCGCTGGTCAAGTCAGCACAACGGTACTGATAATAGAGATTGGCATTTCTTGAAACAGCTGTATACCGATCAATGCTCCTTGCGTTCTGCAAGTGTTTTGTGTATTGTTTTTGTTGTTTAGTGTCATATCGACATTACTAGACTTCAAGTTAACTATAACTTACTTCATGATTCTTAAATTGTTAAGAAGCTTAATCTTAATTTAAGATTTTTTGTCTTGAGTATTCAAAACTTTTTGGTCTTAAAATAAGAACACATATTCTTAATAAAATAATAAGTTTAATTCTTATAATAAGATTTGTGGTCTAAAAAATATAAGATTTATGGTCTTAAAAATAAGAACTTGGTCTTAATTAAAATGTTCTTAGAATCAAGATGTGTTTTCTTACTTCAAGATTTTCATGTTCTCGACGCATTTTTTGGACCAATGTTCTTAGTTCTGAGACCAAAATCTTGATTTTAGATTCTTTTTTTTATCAGTGTACGTGCTCACATTTATAATATTTTTAAATAGTAAATTTATGTGCAGGTATTGTTTTTCTAAGTGTAAACATTTCCGTTGAGATAATTTTATTTCAATTTCTTGCTGCTGGGGGTGTCAATATTATTGCAGCGCTTTCTTCTGATTCCGCGCTTCAAATAGCCATAAAATTTAACGAGTCTGCGACATAAAAAGGGCCAAAAAGAGATGGCCAAATCAGAACTGGTCCAAATGCATTCGTTACAGCTGCCAAGTGAGTCTATAAAGTGAACCCTCTGCCGTGGCGTGGCAATCAGAGAAGAGTTCCACGTCTTGGCTGTGGTGCTCGCCATGTTGTGGTATTGCCTCTGGGCAGCATTATTACCCGCGACTGTGCTTGGACAGTCGTATTATATTAATTTCGTCTTCAACAATAATCGCTATAATCCTGGCCACGATTCTGTTCAGCACTCCAAGGAAGTGCACAGTCGGGAGAGCGAGAGTGAAAGCCAAATGTCAGTGGAGTCCATCTCGAAGGAGCACTCGCATTCCGGATCGGATACGAAGCACCACAAGCCTTCCAACACCAAACACGACTCACCAACAATCGACAAGTCGAATGTGTTGAAAGGGAACGAGGGTTGTGAGGACATACCCTCAAACACGGACGAGGAGTGCGAGGAGTCTGTGGATGCCACTGAAACCACCAAGAAACTGACAATTGAACCCACACCAACTCCAAATGAAATCACAACAACCACAACCACAACAACAGAAACGACGACGGAATCAACCAGCCAGAGTAAGGAATCAATTGAGCAGTCATCTATCAAGTGGTTGTTACCAACTCCGCATCCACCGGAATTTTTTGATTATCCGCAGGCCAAATGCCACGAAGAATTGGAATTGCACGAGCTCTTTGGGATTCCCCTGCCCAAGGACCGCGGATTACCGTCCAAGGTATTGTGTGAGTTCGACAATGGCTGGGGCGGCCCTTGGCTGCTGATGAATCGCATGGAGTTGCCCACGAGGATCCACATGAGGCATTGGTTCTTTGGCTACATCACCGAGGACTACAAGGACATGAACATTAACTTTTTTGCACTGGCTCATATCATAAATAACATGCGGCTGGCCTTGTTGATCGTTGGCCAGGATAACAATAATCAAACGGTTTATAATCTATACGATGATTTCGTCATGTCGGGATTCAATGATCTCTTCATGCTGCGCAAGGCACATCTCGTTGAGGCCAACACCACGGATCTCCTGTTCATTTCCGTTGGCGAGGTTCTGATCTCCGATACGGGTCGCAACCGATCGTGTCCCTTTCGAGTCCTTGGCGCCTGGTGGGGTCCCAAGTGGGATGAATTACATCAGGGCTTTTGGTAAGCAACAACTATTAACATTTTCTCTGTCATTCTATTTCATATTCTTTTCCATTTACAGCGTGTTTCCAGTGGAGCGGGATATCCATCGTCCCGGCTACATAGCTTTCTTCATTAAGCCAAGTCCCTTCGAGGTCAACAACACGGCTTTTTATAGCACGGGCATAACAACTCGACGTCCTTGGGCCTCCACTATAGATCCCACTTTAATGGCAAAAGCGAACAACGATCGCTTTCTGTACGATACTCTGAAGGAGGAGGACTTCCTCAGTAACAAGATGAAAGTCAAGGACGAGTTGAAACGTCGAGAGGGTCTTTACAAGGCCATAGAAGCAAGGCGCAGAGACGAAGAGAAAAATTAACTAGAGGTCGAACTCAGGAGCACTACAACAAAATCAACAACAACAACCCTACAAGAGTCTATCTAAGTTGGGAGCAGCCGCTGCTCCCGGAGCCACTGCGTGCCCACCGCTGCTTTAGATCGATCAATAGTTGAAACGTAGCTAAGTCAACTCAATGCAGCTGAGCTGTACTTTAAGTAGGACTCGTATAGACTAATTTTAAACATAAAATAACTCATTAGCTTAGATAATATGAAAAAACCTTATTAATTTATAAGAAAAGAAATAGAATAACAAATTTTACTCAAATAAAATAAAAATAAAAAAGCAAAAAAAAACAATAAAATAAAAAATACAAACGACAAATTATTATTTATTTTCATTTAATTTCTAACATTTCAATGATATATTAGTCAAATTTCGCATATAGTCTCTCAGATCTATCTCATATTTAAATTTTTAATAACAACTATAATAGTGTAACAAAGTTATGCAAAACTGTAATTTGATTAGCTCATAAGAACTGGAGTTTGTAAGTAGCACAAAATGTAAGTAACCTCAAAATACAGTTTTTACTTTAACAATTGTTTTAGTATAGAAAAATTTCCCACCCATTTCACAGAATATCTTTGCGACTATAGGGGCAAAAAAACTTGAATGAACTGAATGCATACCGGAAATTGGTGGCTTTTTGTATGACTTGGACTCGGACTTCGACTTGAACTGTCATAATTCCATGGACAAGAACAATAACAATAATAATAGCAACAAAATACCAGGGGAAGGGAGGGATGCCGGCAGGAAGGGGTTTTGATTTGCTGCCTTTGTGGTCAAGAAGTGTATTTCGCGTTCTAAATTCTGTTCTACCAATAATTGACAAGGCAGCGCCAGAGCAACAATAGAATAGACAAAAAAAAATAACAAAACCAACTGACCGTCAACAACAGCAACAGCAACAGCAACAACAACAACAACAACAATAAATAAAGAGAGACTGCTCTAACTAGACGCCAATAACAATACTACCCAAAAGAGATTTGAATGTGCACCTCGGTCTTGACTTTGAACTCCAATTTCCAGCCCAAGTCCAACTCAAACTCCAGCTGCATTTGGAGGCCATGTGTGCCATTTGGAGCTTGCAGCTTGAAGCTGCCACTGATGTTGCACGCAATGTAATTGGACTCTGCGGCAACAGGGCAATTTACAAAAAAGAAAGAGAGAAAAATATGGAAATATGCAAATCATTTTGGTGCATCAAACACAAAGGCATACGGACTTGTTAGTCGCTAGAAAAAAGCCAAGAAGATTTGACCAGACATACACGAAGATATAAACCAGAAATAGGTTATGAAATCATTTGAAATATTTCTAAGTTCAGCCAACTTAAAAAGCCTCAAAACGTTGCCAGATCGTTTGCGAAAGTACTATACAAAAATAATAAAACACATAACTTTAAAAATTATCTTATTAAAGTACGTGATATTAAAAAATTTACTTTTGGTTTGTTATTTAATAATTAAGTTAAGTATTAATAGTAACGATACATACTTTAGAGGCTCAAAACAATCTTAAAACTATTTGTAATGCGAAAATCAAGTATAAAGTCAAATTTAAAAATAAGCAATATACGAATTTTTAATTGTAGCACATGTTATTTAATTCCTTTAAATATTTATCGAATAAAAAAAAATGTCTTTGTCTATAAATTAAACCTAAATGACTTCGGCTGACAGTTTGTTAATCGAGTTAAATATATTTAAATGTAAATTTTGTGTTGTGACTAGGAACGAGACACTTTAAAAGTAGAAGCGATTGATGCGTTCCACACCAAATTAAAACGTTTTTAGTCGTTTATCTTTTGAAAGTCGCAATCGAAATGTAACTTAGCATAATCAACACATTTCTAAGCGTGTGCCAAAAATACTGAAACTGATATTACACATGACGCGTCAAGAGAGAGAGAGAGAATAAAAAGCAATATGAATTGCCAACTGAACAATAGGCCAAAAAGATATAAAATTTCTCAGGTTTCGACGGTCGATTAGGTTTATGACCCAACATCTTTGGCTTATCCCTGAAGCCTCGATAACTGTGAATGCTCCATCAGTCTAGCATCAACTGATTACCATTTGAGAGCCTCAGACTCATTCCATCAATCTAATCAAGTTTATAGTTCAAGTTTGATCCAGCAACATTTCTCAATGCTGTTCGTGAACTCTTAATTTGAGTCTCAAGTCGTAAATATATATTTGAGTCTCGGATTTATAACATTTCAAGTTAGTTTATTCTGGTTTTTTTTTTCGGTTCGTGGTCTTTAATAGATCAATAAAATTTAAGCCAAATAAAGTCATTTTGTTGCGCAATATTTACATAGAACTGGCAAGTTTTGGGGATCGTAAAAAGTCAATAGAAAACAATTCTTGAAAAGATATAAAACACGCGCGCCAACAATGTTAAAAAGATGATCAAAAGCAAGACTCGTATTTTTGTGCAAACAAAAAACAAGGAAAAAATACAAAATGCCGAAAACCTAAAATCAAGTAAAAGAAATATTGAATGCGAAATTCCAAATAAATTAATAGCTGTCCGTGATGAAGTTAAGTTTCGAGTTCAAGATGCTCGTTCAAGCGTCAAATGTGAAACGTGCCAGAAACAAATGAAAACCCTTTTTCGAAAAACGGACCAAATAAAAGTAAGAAAATAATACTAAAATATACACAAGGGTGCACTAATAAGCAGCTACAAAAGTGCTTCTGGCTGCTTCTGGTCACCGATCACAGATGTTGTTGTTGTTGCTGTTGAAATACATTTTAATTTGATCACAAGAGAGAAAAAGAAAACAAAAATGAATTTCAAGTTGCGCGTTTTCGGAGCAGCGCAGCAGCTCAATTGTATTTCTGCGCTCAATTTAGTTGTACGGATTTTGACCTGCTTAACCTTACAGAGTCAGAGCCCAACAACAACAGCAGCAGCAGCAGCAGTTGCCGTCGCAGCAGCAGCAGCAACAGCAGCAACATTGAGCAGGGGGTAAAAGCGAAGACAACAATTTGAATTCTAAATTGAACAGCTTTTTGTGCTACCTATGCCCGGGAGCACAGTCAGCTCAGTCCAGAGAACGTGGGCCGACCTGCTGCCAAGACAGCAGCAGCAACTGATGCCTGTTGCTGCTGCTGTAGCTGTTGTTGCTGCGGCAATTGTGCCCAACTACCTACTCATTGTAATTCTTCATGTCTGGCCAAAAGCGACTCGACTTTGGCTATGGCTATGGCTATGGAGTTCGACCTGATTGCCGTCAGCAGCGGCAACAGTCGCCGTGGCCCATCAACAACCTTTGGCTGCCCGACTGTTGCTGCTGCTGCTGCCCAGTTGTTGCTGTTGTTGCTGTTCTTGCCTCGATCTGCCCACCTAAAAAGTTGACTTGTTTGGCTCCACTTCACTTGTGACTTTGGCTTTGATTTTGGTAGCATACGAAGTACGAAGTATTTAATGATTTTGTATTTTTTTTTGTTTTTGTTTTGTCTTCTTCTCGTTGTTGCTGCTGTTGTCTTGACTGACTGTCTTGACCGTAGCAAAAGCCAACAATTACGCTTAATGCCAAACATCCTCTGCTCTGCTCTGCGGTGGCTGTGGTTTGATCTTGTTACGCATTGAGCAGGCAAACAACCACTAAGGTGGGCTCCACTTGAAGGGCCACTGCATCCGCCAACTTTCTGTCTCTGCCTCTGCCTCTGTCTCTATCTCTGTCTGTGGACGGTAGCAACATCTGCAATTGGCCTTAGAAGTCGTCGTCGACTGAGGCACGTGCAATAGCCCAAAAGGTGTTGGAAATTACCGTCACTCTCTGGAATTTAGACCAAGTTTAGCTCAAGTCTTTGACTGATTTGCACTCTTTGCCAAATACTCGTATAACAATCAACTTTAAACAAAAGCTCGCCTTATTACATTAAATAGTTTAGTGAATTACACAAAGAAAAACGCCTTCTAGCAACCAGCGAACTTTGCAGTCAGTTTCTTCTAGTAATAAATAATAAATATCTCTCTTTCTCAGCTTCTGCCGCGGGCGTTATAAAGTCGTGTTACTGTGGAACGAGAAAGCCGATAAGCGGTAAATGTATCGATAAATTATGCAATTGGCATAATTTCATTCGAAAAGTGACTATTTTAAAAGCCAGCGTTTGTTTATTAAGATAAGCTATATTAATCAATAGATAAAGATATCGTTATTATAATTAGTAACTATCGATTTATGTAGCTATCGGATGTATATTGTATACATTGAATTGAAATGTAATGTTGCTATTTTTAGATAATCGTAAAGTTATCGTAAACTTTTTCCATTTGTATATCGATAACGATATCGGAAAAAGTAAAAAAAAAAAAAGATTAATCGATAACATCGTGGTTATCGTAGAAACGAGATCGATACATCAGTTGTAAACTCTTATTGATAAATTATCATTTGAATATTTGAAACGGATTCACAAAAATAAGCAAAAATTCATGTGTTTGTCCCACTGTGCAATCATGACCAGCATAATATTATATCAAAGGGTCAAAATATTAGCAAATTTGATGTGACCCGCTGGACAGCAGCCAACAAAAGGCATCAACTGCAGCCAAGACGCGCCCCAAAAGACCCTCGAAGACCCCATTCAAGACCCCTCAGAAGACCCTATAGCAGCAAAAAAAAAGAAAGAAAAACCAGACAGAGCGAGCACGCTGTTAATTTTGTTTGGCAGCAGCAACAGCAGCAGCATCAGTGGTAGTCCCCTGTATGGAGTCAAGAAGTTCGCGAGCGGCACATAATCAGTTTATTTTGGTTGCTTTTGTTCATTGTTGCTGTTGTTGTTGTTGTTGGCAGAAGAGAAGGAGAAGCAACAACAGCAGCAACAGCAGCAGAAAGTGCCCCGGGTTACACGCCAAAGATACAATTTTAGATTATATGGCCAACTGTGCGCATGCGCATAATAATAATGCATGCAACAAGCTGCAAGAGATGCAGGACGGGGGCAACAACAACAACAACGACGACGAGTAGCCAATTGGCAATGGCTAGCTCAGCTTCCTGTAGGGTATAAAGCTGCTGCCCCTGCTGCTGGGTGAAATGTGTAGTGGGGTGGGGAGTGGAGTGGACTCTCGGGGGGCACACAAAAAAGGCGTGCAAGTGGGTATAATCATCATCAGCTTTGATAACACACCACGAGCGACGTCGTCGTTGTCGACGTCGACATCGCTGTCGACCTGGCTGTGGACTTGTTGCCCCAAAGCCCGAACCCGAACTCAAGTCCGAACCCAACCATGATCTCTGGCTGCTTGGCATTTGACTTTCGGTCTCGTACTTTTTTCCCTCCCCATATTTTTGAATACCCTTGCAGAGTGTGTTTTAGTTTTGGCATCAAATTTGTAACGCATTAAAGAAGGCTACGCAGACAGCATAAAGAAGTGATGAAGTAAATAATAATAAATAATCGGCAACTCGTATTATTTTAACTCGATAACTTTTTTGGCTATCAGTCGAGTTAATTAAATCGATTTTCATTAAAAATCAACGACTCACTGGAGTAATTTTTATCGTAGTTCATTTGCAGAATTAAGTTCAGTTTGTTAGGCGTTTACAGACGTTGATAGAATGTTAAAACTTGATTTTTGTAATTTTCTAAGAAGTTAAGGAACTTCATTGCTTAAAAATTGATATCTAAAGTTAAAATAAATTATTTAAACGAAATTAACTATATTTAAACGAATTTAGAAGTCGAACAATGATAAAGATGACATTTAGATTAAAAATCTGTTTAGTTTTGGCAAATTTATGGAAGTTTGAAGTTGGTAACACTTTGACCTATAAACTTTACAAGACTTAGCAAGGGTATAAAGTCTGCGACGTGCCGAATGTAGGCTTCCATTTTTTTTTTAATGTTTTTGTTTGCTTCCAGTCATGCGCTGCTGTTGCAAGATACGTTCCTCTGCTTCTCCCGCTCTCTCTTTTTTTTCTCTCTCTCTCGGTTGCTGCCTGTTTTTGCTGCCGTTGCCGGGCTGTCAGTTAAATGGCAGACTCTGTGTGTGCCGTGGCCACCTCTTAACCTTCGCTGCATATAACCTCTGCACCAGCATGCGGAGCTTGCAACTTTAACGTTTGGCCTGCAGCAGCAGCAGCAACATCAGCATCAGCAGCAGCAACATCAGCAGCAGCAGCAGCAAAGTTGTTGCAACAGCTTCTCTTCATCGATTGCAATCATTTGCTTTCGTGCTGTGATTTTTGCCCCAAAGTTGCCAACTTTTCAATGTAGGTGATTGTTCTAACTGCCCTGCTTGCCTCTATGCCTGCCTGCCTGCCTGTTTGTGTTGGCCAGGCTAACATCATCAAACAGACGACATCATTATCGTGCAACAATATCAAAAAAGAGAACAAAAAACAAAAAAAAAATTGGCAAGGAGGAAAATGCTAAAGAAACAGCAAGAAAATTGCTTGTCGTGGCGATTTTGTAGGCGGCCTCCAGCGGCAGACAACGAACAAGGAGGAGAAGGAAGAGAGAGGGAGAAGGAAAGGAAGGTAGGGAAAGAGAACTGCGACGAGTTGCCAATATATTGAAATATGGCGGTAAGCGGGCAATTTAAATGTTGCCCCTTTTGAGCGGCACGCGGGGCATGGAATGTGGTTTTAAGTAATTCATGGATTAATGGCTAGCATATTGCTCAGTGCCCCACTGCATCCAAGCAGCCAAGCATTCGAGCATCCGGAGCCAACTGCGACTGACTGAAAAGAGTGAATGGTCGTCGTGTCTGTTGCCGTTGATGCTGCCGTGGCAAGAGTAGGAGTTGCATGTTTAGCACGTGCCTCACTTGTTGTTGTTACTGTTGCTGTTGTTGTTGCTGCCGGTTGTTGTTGTTGTTGTCTCGTGTGCGGTAGTTTTGCCGTTGTTAGCCAAGAGACTAGAGACTAGAGCTGATAATGCGTTGACCGCCAACGCCGCAAAATAATCACAACAGCAACAACAACAGCAACAAACCTGCAACGATCGTTAGGTTTATAATCATTAGGTCTCTGGTGATTTGTTTTAGTTGATTCCCCCTGCGGCCATGAAAGCTCACTCCAAGTGCAAGTACAGTAAAAACACCGTTAAAATGCATGAGCTTAAGCTACGGAAAACGGAACTTGAGGCGCTAAAAGCTGCAAAATACTTTAAAGACTTCCCCGCCGATCGCATCGAATCAGTTTAGATGTTTAGATCGGCAAGCGAAAGGAAATTGCAGTGATAGAGAATTCATCTAAATCTATTAAAACAGCTGAACACAATTTGTTAGGGAAAGGAAATTATAATGTGTTAACGAAATAGAAGAAATAAGCGATATTAAGTTAAAATAATATTGTAGAAACTTTGACGATCAATTCCTAAGATATCTGATATTTAAGCGAAAGGAAATTGCAGTGCTAAATCATATATCTTATATTATTTTGGGAAAGCAAAGACTAACATCTTTATTATTCATCTGATTGAATGATTGATAACACTTCCATTCGAAACGAAAGTAATATATGATAATTTTAATTAAGAACATGGTAAAGGATTCTATCATTAATATTGGTCCAACTGAATATATCATCTATCATTTTTAAAAAATTTGATAGTGAAATATGGAAATAAATTTAATAATAAATTGTCTTGATACATTCCTTGTAACTAATATCGAGTGATATACAAAAGTAAATCTATCAAAATATTTTAAAATGCAACAATAATTCATAAAAGTCTATTAAAGCCAAATAAGCCCATTAATATGCAAATTTCCGCTTAATTTATTTAAATTTCAGGTGCAATTTTTATAAGGGAATTTGATAAAAGTAATGAAATGAATGAGGTAATATAAATGCGACACATTCGATTAAAATCGAAAAAAACTATCAATACTGGTTCGAGAAATGTAAAGAAAACGAGAACGAAATCTCATGATCTTCATTATGTGATTAACAGTTGCGTTAACCAGGTAACAGAAAGGCAAGTCATAGAGCTTAAGAAAATTGATTATCAATATGAAAAATGCACTTGTTGTCAAGTCATTTCCCCCGGTCGAACTTCCTGCAAAACAGAGCAACAATTTGTGTTTTTTGCCTAAAGATCAAACTCAAATTGCATTTTAATGCAACTTTCAAAATCAATTGGGCTGTCAAGAGAGAGAGTGAAAGAGATGACAATAGACACAAAAGCGCATGCGCAACAACCTAAAGAGGAAATGATAATAAATAAATAAAACTTTAGCCAGCATGTGACAGTTATCGATGGGAAGGTCTAGGCGAAAAGCCAAAGTAACGAGTTGTTTGTGCGATAAAAAATCGAACTTTAATACAAACTGAAGATAAACAAATAATTTGAGATGGAGCTGGAGGATAGCAAAGCAAAAACAAAATCAAAATGAAAATAAAGGCAATCGTATCGTATTATATGCAGTCTGTAGATACTCGTAGTCATAGATCTGTAGAAGATTGTAGATAGACCTTTGGGTCCAAGCTCAAGTGACAAGTGCGGCCCTCTCTCGACTTGACATTTGTGCGAAATGATAATCATAATGATGATGACGATCGTTGTTTACTTTTACTGCTCGTTGTTTATAATAATGCTGAAATATGAAACTGTGCTCCTAATCTAATAATAGGGTCGACTTTGAAATCCATACGAGATAATGAGAGTTACAACGGCAGCCGAGGGACAAATGCAACACATTTGACGGGGGCGTTAACTGTGCGCGTTAAATCTAGAGCTAAACCGATCTCCATATACACACACACACACATATTCGCATGCTCTTGTACTCGTGTTGTAGTTTTTGTTGCCCGCTTGACATTTATGTGAACCCAAGCAACAATAACACGTTGTCTTGTGCCTCGACTCTGTCCCCGTCTCAACCTTCATCTTCATCTCCTTCTCTCAGTCTCTGTCCCTGTCTCTGACAGAACGTTCGACTCTCTCAGCGATCGCGACACGACACCGTGGGCTTGAGCGTACTAGATTTTAGTAATACCCTACCTTAGAGTATTGCAAAAAGATCAAGAAATGTGTCACACAGTTTTTTGGAGCTGAATTATATACGTGCATAAATCAACTGAATTTAAGTTGATAAAACTGGAAATTATTATTTTTTTCATATTATTGAGAATTCAAGAGTACAGTCTAACTTCCTTTTAGTGAGTTCGCAAGGGTCTAACGTTATTAAATAAGGCAAAACTGATTGTTTTATAATTTAATCAAAGAACAAAAAACCTAGTTTAAAAAAAATAATAACTGGGAGAAATTTGTTGTATATAAGTTTACTGTAAAGATCTCCTTTACAATCAAAATATCGACTTAGTGGTTATCTTTTTCTTTAGCATACTAATTACAATTTCAATAAAGTTATTTGAAAGTTTGAAACAGAATTTAAAATAATTATGGGAAAAATGTAAGAAACTCTTATTAATTTTAATTAATTATGATTTATTGTCTAAATTCTTATAAAAATATTATTTATTTAGCTCAAAAATATGTTATAGTAATTGCAAGGTAAACTTTAGCCTCTGTTTGCATATTTATTATTTGGCAAATTTATATTTACTACTTACAATATGTGCCTTCGTTTTAAATAGTTAACTTTAAGATCTGTTCAAATCTGACTAACGTCTTTTATAAAATCAATTGATAATTTGAGGGTATTTAAATGTCGCCATAACTTAGTTAACTGTTCTTGTTTTTTTTCTTAGTTTTGTATTTTGGTTTTCATTTTGGAGTTCGAGTTGGAGTCATGAATCTTATGACGCCTACGTGTACTTTTGGCATTTGGCATGTCAAATACAATAAGTACGACTATGACTATGACGGCCTGATGGGGACGGGTACAAGTACTTGCTCGGAACGGAGCGGAAGGGAACGAAACGGTACGGAACGGGACCCCAACAGCCCCGAAGATGGAGATACTAGCAAAGCCAAGACAGACAAACAGGCCAAAAACAACAAGAATGGCTAAAGGGTGACCCGAGGGGAAGACAGAGAAGGCGACAGACAGTTCCGCGTTGGTTGCCGTTTTGTTGTGCTGCTGTTGTTGTTGCTGTTGTTGTTTTTTTTTTTTGACAGCTTTGTTGAGCTTGTGGCTTGGCTTGGGAAACATTCCTGAATGTCATCACAGACACAGTGGAGAAAAACTAATTCGGGCCATTTAGGGCAGGCAAGTTCAAAGCTTAAACTCTGAGGTTGTAGCAATTGACGTATCATTCAAGCGGAAACATTACAGTATTACATTTTGATTAAGTACACAAAGATTCACACGATAGATACACAAAAAGATAGATAGATAGACAGGTAGATTGAAGCAAGTGTGACCTCTAAACGACAAATAATGAAACAGACGTAAAACTTATAGAAGGAGAAAAGCCTTAGCTTTCTTTAATTTCACATTTAGTTATTAAAAATGTTCATAAAAAGATAACTTCATCTTAAATAAAACACATTTATACAAATTTAGTAAAAAATCCACAGATAACTCAACATATTGTTCATTTTTATTAAATTAAGCTTATTTATTAGTGAAGTTTCCAGTGCGAATTCAAATATAAAGTATCTTTATCGTGTATATGCTTGACTTTAGATTTTTGTGCAAATATTTAAATTATGTATACCCAAAATTTCTCTTAATTAAAAATTTCTTGATTAAAATACAAAGTACAAGTGGAATCTTTTTATCAGCCAGATTGTTAAGGATTAAGATAGGAAAATGCATATAAAGCCACAAGAGCTTTTTATATCTAAAGATCTTTGTATAAACTGGAGCTTTAATTGTCGTCAGTTAATTTTTAAATATTTTGAATTGTATTGTATAGGATTTTTATCTAATATCTGAAGATCACCTGCTGTCTCAGCTCACTTAATCAATGCACAATTCCAGGCAACACACATACAAAGAAACATTTATAGACAGTCTCAATCGCTGGCAATTTAATAAACAAATTCTGAAATGCGGCACGCGGCAGTGAATGCAACAGAGGATATGATAGAGACAGACAGAGAGAGAGAGAGAGAAAAAGAGATGGAGAGATTTGAGCTGGTTGCAGCTGCTGCGTTGCGATCACGCATAGAAATTATTATTGTGCCTTAATATAGCCATAAATCAGTGCATTTAAAATGCAAAAAAAGAAGACTGAAATATTAAAAAAAAAGATGGAGTATACATATGTAGCATCCTGCTGGCATAGAGCTGTAGGGTGCAGCTTATGGTCAACTTAGTTATAACTTCATCTGCATTTTAACGTTACAGTCCGGGGCGATAATAATAAAGCGTCGCATCGAGCCACCCATGCGTGGTCAGAGCCAAGTCTTCGCTCTCTCATCCAGTTAATACAAATGTGGCAATATCTTGTTATGTGTCTATGGATATGTGTATGTGTGAGTGTGTGTGTTGTCTTTCAGTGCATGCCAATCTTGGTTGGCCAAAGTCTGAGCAATATCAATAACACTTGCCAAGCTCTTGGTCTTGGGCCTGGCTGGTAACTGCAACATGATGCGACAAGCGGACCCAGGTCTAGGCCCAGTTCGAGGCCTGGTCTACAGGCTACGGTCTACGACTGGGCAATGTCACTGAACCAGTTCTCAATGTCTTCATATTGGATTGCAACGAAAGCAACCTCTGCACTAAATATTTACAACCTCCGCAGCAATATCTCAAAAAGCGAGACAAGCCAGCGACAAAGTTTTCTAACGTGCCTGGAACAAGTTCATGCAACTGCCGCAACTGCAACTGCTCTCGCCACAAAAGGTGCAAGAGTCTGGAGTGCAAGAGAGTTGAGAAACCTGGCCAAGTGTCGTTGTGGCCATAAATTCAATTGAATATTACGCCAATTGGCTTTTTGTCTATCGCACAAAATGGGGCGGAGTTGTTGTCGCTGTCGCATCTCAGTTGCCAATTGCATTGCTCTCTATAGAGACTAAGATATATATGTGTGTGTATATATATAAACTGGTTCGCACATATCAGCAAAATGTCTGTTTTGGCCAAGCTAAGCTGATTTCAATGGTCTATGCCGTAAGCCGCTTTGGGCCAGCTAATTAGGCGACTTTTGACGCATCATCAAGAGGCTAAAAAAACAGAAGGAGGCATGAAGGAGAGATGAAGGCTGAAGGATGGCCATGTTTGTGGCTAATATGCATCAAAATGTGTCAACACCTAAAGCCAACTTCATGTTAATTGTTAACGCTATCTTTTGAGCCAGGCGACAGCAGCAAACTTGAGTCGAGGCCATGGCCAGAGACAGAGTCGGAGTCAGTGTCTTGGCCAGCTCTTGTCTCGGCCGTGTTTTCACCTCCATTAACGCGTGTAGCAGGATCTGGTACTGGATCTAAAGCTGAAGCTGATGCTGACTCTGTGACTCTCTGTCTCTTTGGTCGCTTTAATGACGCCTGACGTTGACCGATCGTCGACCGCAAGCGGCTGACCGATCAAAAGTCGTTCAACTTGCCGGAACTGGTCGTAAAAGATCACCTGGGCCACAGCAACAACTCCAACAACAACAACTATGTGGAGCAGCAACAGAGCAAAGCAGAGCAGAGCAGAGCAGTCGTCTTGCTAGCCAAGTTAGATACTTGGCCGCATTCGCAGCTTTATTACAAGCATTTTCGCATTGAGCCGCCGCTCGCGTGGCACACACAATATTAATGGCCGCCAATGGAGTTCAGATCCCGCTGCCCAGCTTCAGTTCCAGCCTCAGTCTCAGCCGCAGAGTTCCAGTTCGAGTCCCCAGTCTGCATCCCATTGCCATTGCCATTCCCATTCCCAGTACGAAGTTCAAACGAGAACATAGTTAATCTTGCAGAATGCCAATGTTGCTGTTGGCCTGGCCTAGACAGGAAGCTTTTGGCCGCAAGCTCGTACATAAGTACTCGCCACGCATGACTTTCAAAAGTGCGAATTGCCATTAGGTAAATGAACTTTGACAGTAATGGGGCAACTGACTGGATGATATAGAGGCAGCTGTTAAAGATTTACTGTAATGGCCGAACCACAAAGTTCTTACAGTGGCATTTCTAGGATCAAATGTAAAAGATACCATCTGAAAAACATGAATAATTTTGCAAGTAATTGCTGGATAATAGAGGGAATATTTAAGTTAGGTAATATGTAAGATTTGTTTAGAAAAAAATGGAATTAAAACCGAGAAATTACGATATTTAATGTTTATATGATATTGACATTAAAAAATGTATTTGAGTTAAGAAAAGTATTCTTACAAGATTCCCAGTCTAATTTCCAATAGATACATATGTTCCGTTTAGAAAAAATTGCTTATTAGAACTTATTTTTTTAAAAAACTATCTTATCTTTAAGGGACTTATTTAGTGATTATGTTGGTTTACTATCACACTTATTGCCTGGTTGGTGGTGCAGAGATAAGTTTAGTTTCGACATCTACTTGAGATTGTTACTGACCAATTAAGTATCTAAATAGTTTCCAATTTCAGACTTTGTATTTTCGAGTTTTCACAAATTATTGAAGGTAATTTTCCAAATTTAAGTTTTACTGCAAATTTCTATTTCTAAAATATTCTTAAAGTTTTATACTTTAATTTTTACTTAAATCTCGCTAATATAAATGTTAACAGAACTTTTGTTTACAGTTTTATGTATATTTTAAATAATATTTGTTTTCTAAAGTATGACTGAAATTCCATTTTAATGCTAAATAATAGTTTATGGCCCAACCCTTTCTTTGGATTTGAAGATCTCTGGATTTGATTAGTTATACACTTTAAGAAAATGGTAATTGGTTTTTCAGTCATTGCGCTGATTTCTAAGCTGAACCCCTAATCGAGCGTGGGGGGCTTGTTTATCTAGATAGAGTTACAAGACGAGTGCTGCACTCTTGGGCGACCATAAAACATTAATTAGGCGTGCGGCAATTTAGAGCAATTTGCATGTGCCACAAAATCGAAGCTTAATCAAGTTGCGGGCAAAGTGAAGTTGGATTCGGATTTAAGTTTCGCTGTGTTTGGTTGTTGGCAATTCGAGGCTTACCTGTACGTATTCGGCGCATATATCAATTCCACCCACAAAGGTGCAGACATCGTCCACAGACCAGGAGTTAACCTCCTCGCTCTGTGCCTGACACTGACGCACTGTGCCCGCTGGCGATGTTACAACTGCGTTGGCGTTGACGTTGTTGTTGTTGCTGTTGCCTTGGCCCTCGAGTGACTCCAATGTTGGCTTCTGCTGCTCTGAAAGTGGCGGGGATGGTGTGGAAGATGCTGCTGTTGTTGTCGTTGTCGTTGTTGCTGCTGTGGTTGCTATTGTTGCCGTTGAGCTGGCACGACGTGCCGCCAGCAAACCCAGCGTTGCACTAGCTGTTGTTGTCGTAGTTGCAGTTGCTGCTGTTGCAGTTGCAGTTGCTGCTGTTGTAGATGATTCAGCCTTAAAACGTTTGGCGGCTGGCGGCTGTGAGCTCAGGTCCAGCGGCGCCGCCGCTGCCGAAGTTGCAGCATTGGACGCCGCAGCAGCCTCCGCATTGGAACGTGGACTAGACTGACGCGAGGCGTGATGCGATTGTTGCTGCTGCTGCTGCTGCTGCTGTTGTTGTTGCTGTTGTTGCTGCAGTTGCTGCTGCTGCAGTTGCGCCGAATAGATTAAAGCGGGTGTAACAAATTGTGCCGCCTGCTGCAATGCCGCATTCAAACTGGGACGTGGCGTGCCCGATGTGCTCGCACTGGGCGACGAGGCATTGGAGCTGCTGCCTTTCAGCTGCATCTGCATCTGTTGCTGCTGCTGCTGCTTGCCCCGCAATATCTGCTGTATCTCAGCATCTTTGGCAGCACGCGCCTGACCGAGTGGCAAGAAGCAGCGAGAGGAGAGCGGGAAAAATAAATAAATACAGATTAGAGACAAGTTTACACAGAGAGGAAAATGTGGCAACTGAGCAACTTTAGGTAAAGTATTTACAATTCTTAATTACTGAAATTATCAAGTAAAATAAATTGTTTAAAGAATGCATCTAAAAATATTAAAGAATTTTAAAATAATCAATTAGTACACAGTCGAGCTTCTTGTTCGGTTAGACAATTTGAGTTATAGAGGTTTGAGTTGTGGAAGTTCAGCTGTAAGTACATCGATTTTAATTTTTCAGTAATTTCAATCTCAGTGAGAAACCTCAACTGAGGTTTTAAGGACAAAATACTTGATTATTTCGCTCAGTGTAGACGTTTTGGGTGGTCAAGCTAAGCTAAGAACTTACCAGCGTGAGCAACGCTTGGGTGCTGCTCATGTCCATCAGGGGGGGGAATATGCTCCCCGGGAAGGGCAAAAAGTTGGTCATGAAAGGCGAAACACTTGCGGCAGCGACCACAGCGGCCATTTGGCTCTTGGCCTGCTCGCTGGGTGATTGTGCCGCAGCTGGCAGTGGCAAGCTATTGCCTGCCACAACGGCACCACTGCCTGCACCAACACCAACACCACTACCTGGCACACCCACTCCGCTGCCAACCGCCAGCGACGACGCTGACGTCGATTCCTTCGCATCTCGCACATCCCGCAAACTTGCCGCCGAGAGTTTTTTGGTTGCGCTGCTCGCATTGTTGTTGCTCACGCTGCAGTTGGCATTGCTCGACTTGGCGCCACCTGTTGTTGGCGTTGCAGGTACATTGATGCCGCCGATGCCGCTGCCTACGCCGCCGCCGCCAGTGCTGCTGCTGCCGCTGCTGTCGTAGTAGGAATTGCGACGGGTTGCATTGTGACTGCAAAAAGAAAAAGGAGATTCATTAGAAATGTTTCCAAGTTAATGACAGTCGCCTTTCCATAAAATTTAATGCTATTTATTTATAATTAAACTTAAAATATACAACTTCATTAGAAATGATTCCAAGTTAATGACTGTCTAGTTTCGTTACAGTAAAATTTAATGCAATCCATTTACAATTAAACTTAAAAATATACAATTTAAACATTTTTATAGATAAATAGTTTCTTCAATCATAATAAAACAATAAAGTTCTCTCTAAAATGAATTTCTTCCAAATAACCTAGTAACAAATTTTTTTGAATCTCACAAAAGTTTTGCTGATATTAAATTAATGTGGATAAAAAAAATTAAATTGTTTTAAATTGTTTTCAAGTGCACAACCCTTTCGCAGTAGTGTTAGTTAATTATTCCAGTGAATTATTTTCTGCTACGCTTACTCATACTAACAACAGCATGAATAAAGAAATAATTCAAAAAATAATTAGAAGTTTCGCAAAACTTTAAAATAAGAACGTAAAGAAATAAAAAAAAGCTTCATAAGAAGAATTAACAGATGAGTAAAAGAAGAATTAAATTCAAGCTAAAATTAAAAAAGAACACAAAAAAATACAGAATTTCTGAATTCTTTTCTAAAAACGGGTGATCCAAATAAAAGTAAAAAAATGGAAATTAACGATTTTGATTTCTGCAAAATGAAGTGAAGTGATTTATAAAGATGGAAAAAAATCAAATGTCTTTTCTGTACATTGAAGTGATTTCCTAATTTCAAGTTATTTGTCTATGGATAATTTCGGCTGTTTTAATTTGAATCTATCGCAAAGTAATTAAACTCATTGTTGCACTTACTCATTGGGATTGTTGTTGTTGTACTTGGCTGCCAGGCAACGCATAATATCTGAATAGTTGCGCGTGGAGAAGTCTGTGGCATTCGTTGTTGTTGTCGTTGCCGTTGCCGCACTTGCGGCAGCTGAGCTGTTGCCCGCGCTGGTGGCGCCACCGCTGGCATTGGTTAGAGCGACGCCGGCAGAGGCAGAGGCGCGTTGACTGCTCGCCGCTGCCGCCTGTTGAAAGCTGTTCAACAGATTCGTGGACAGATTGTGGAGGGGCATGTGGGCTTGGGCGCTGGGCGGGCTCAGGCGTTGCTGTTGGGGTGCCTGTTGATTGGGTGAGATGCCACCACCGCCGCCCCGATATGTTGCGGATGAGGGCGTGGCGCTGCGAGATCTGCGAAAAATGCAAAAGAGTTGAACGAACAACAAATTAGTAATGGATTAAGTCAAGGGGCTGACATCATTTTAAAAATGTTTACAATATCGATGAACTAACTAATTTGTGGCCCATAAATTAGCATTAATATTTAATTAATAGTCAGCTGCCCCGCCTCTTGAATAATCTGTCTATCCATCTAGTTGGGTGTCGCATACAATTGGATTATTTGTCATTTTTTATTTAGTTTTTTTTTTGCCACTCTAGAAATTATCTAGGAGGCTGTCGTTCCAATTGACATGCTAATGAGCGGCTTCCGTGAGAAGATCGAACGTTGGAATCCAGCATCTGGTAACTGGCAACTGGAAACTGGCAGATGCCCCCAAGCAAAGCAACTGATTTCATCCATGTTGACGTCTCATATTTAGCCATTTATTTTCTAGCACGATACGCTGCGAAGGCATTTAATGCGATTACGATTTATGTTGAGTTATAGCCAAGCAAAGTTGACATGCGTTCTGGGAAGTGAAAACTTCCGCGAAATCCATGTTACTGAAGTATATTTCCTTCACACTAATTAACTTAGTTAAGGATTGGAAATGTAACAACTTAATAATCAAGTAATATTGATTTACTTTTGTTAAATTCAACTGCTATCAACAAGTTTTAAGCGCGTAAATGACAAAGTGCTGCCACACTGCCAATAACTACAAGTATTGGCGCAAGCTAGCATGGTAATTGCTAACTTTGACAGTCTGGTAGCCCCATAAACACAATTTACCGCTTAAAAATCGGTTAATTGTTCTCAGTGGGAAAGATAAGCACAACAAATTAAGTAAAAAATTCTAAAAGAAAAATTAAAAAATCTACAAAAATTCACGTGAAAGATTCAAAATTAATTTAAAACAAAAAAAACCCATATTTAACAATTTTCCTGAAAGGAGTTAACTATTGTCATGGCTGCCACCGCTGCCAAGATTGCCACCCGTTTTTTTTATTGCCAATGCAATCAGCTGATCAATGCATTTATTTATTTATTAGAGGTTTCTGTTGTGTGTGTGTTGTCCTCGATGCTTTGATGTTTGCTGAGCACATACAATTTTTTGGACACGGCTTAAGTCTGTAAATCTCATCTATAGAAATAGCTTTAATTCGCAATGGGAATTTCATAGACCTAAAGAATTCGAAATGCGATTTGAACTTGAAGTGAAAATTGTTTTTACGAGTGCCTTGGCCAATACTTGACTTTACTTCAGACAGTGATAATTCACCAAAAGGGAAATAGAATATTTGTATGTATGTTGAACTCACACAAGGCTCGACAATGTGTAGCAAGCTCCTAACGTGGCCATAACTCAAAACATGCCACCAACATGGGCCCAGCCCAGCCCAGCTCAGCTCCAACTCGGCTAGTCGCCTAGTCTTTTGCCAGCCGCCACCACGAGCCATGGCTAATAATCAGCAGCAGGTCAGGCTCACAGCAGCTGCAAGTGCTGCTTGCATGCAAGTGAATCAAGTTGGGAGACTTAACGAGGAGCTGTATCAGCGTGAGGAGCAGGGTGTGGAGCAGCAAGTGGAGGAGTAGCAGCAGGAGGAGCAGGGTGTGGAGCAGCAAGTGGAGGTGGAGCAGCAGGAGGAGCAGGGAGTGCCAACTCGTGCTGCACGTCGTCGGTCATTTCGTGTTGCTTTTGGCTGCTGCTTCGGAGGCTGCTGCTGCCTGCACAAATTTATATATATATAAAGCAGCTAAGTTGTTGTTGTTGTTGTTGCTCTTACTCTCGTTGCTGATTTTGTTGTTGTTATTGTTGCTGGCTTTTTACAGCCATTGATTTATCGTGATCTGTTTGGCTGTCGATTTTATGTTGCTGCTGTTGTTGCACTATAACAAACTCTACAACGTTTTTTTTATTTTTTGTTGTTTCTTTTTTGTTTGCTCTTGTCTTATTTTTTTTTGGTTTGTTTTGTTTTGGTTTTTTGTTTAAAAAAAATGTTGATTATTGCAAATTGCTTTGGCGATTGGTAGCAGCTACTTAGTTGTGTTGTTGTTGTCTGTTTTGTCTTGTTCTTAGCAATTGTTCAAATTGTTTATGGTGCGATTATGTTGCCAGATCTACAATCCCCCCCTTTCCCCACCCCACCACTTACAGCAGCTACTGTACGATCTAAATATTTGATTTAACTGCGAACATGTGTGTGTGAGTGTATCTAACGGTTCTGATCTTTGGCATGGCTAATTGGCTTTGGGCCTGGATTGGGTGGGGCGGTGTCATACATATGCAAATGGTGTCTATTGTTACGCCTACGCGTTTCAAATCATTCGCTTAAAGACAAATATAAAATCTCTATAAACAGGCAAGGAGAACAAAAAGAACTTAAAATACAGAAGAAGCAGAATGAAATCTGCATAAAACAGCAAAAAAAAAATGAATGGTTTATCAATGAATCTGTCTGACAAAGTTGAGATCTAAACGAAACAAAAGCCAACGAAATACGATACAAAATCATCAAGTTAAACTTATGCAACAATAACAAATACGACATCAATAAAATTCATATTCATAAAAAAAAGATTCCCAAATAAATTTATCACCATTTCTGAAACGTTTCTGCCTCTCTTGACCCAAAAGTAGCATAAATCTTGGCAACATGTCAGAAACAACTTCTATGATTGGTAAGCCAACTTGAAGAGTATCTTGAACTTGACTAGTCGCTTGATTTGATATGCCGATTAAAAAGTTAATGTTACTTTATTTGAAGAGTTGCCTTTACCTCAAGAGTGCAATTCTAGACGGAGTTGTATTTAGACACTTAAGGTTAAGAGTTGCCTCAAGTGCGGCTTGCAATTGAGCTGTTCTTGACTGAGCCCTCGAGTCGATGTCGATATTTATACAGTGTAAATATTTCGGATTAAGTGAATGCTAGAATAGATGTATTTAAGTGAACCGAAGTTGACTTTGAAGCATTCGCTGCAGGATAACTCGTAGTCGAGTCATTTCTGTTATAGATTCTTCATATTGTCTCGCTTTTAAAAGTTTAATCTCTTAAATAAAAACTTAAAGTAGAGGATTAGTTGTTAAAAAAGGTGGCAATGCATGACATCTTATATCTAAAGTCTTCTTTTTTGTAAACAAAGCTTATTTAAAAAATAAAAAAAGGTTTAGCGACAAACTAAATGTTTAAGTTTTTTTTGAGTAAGATTACTTAATTAAAAAATTGTGCCCACGCTAGTCATTTTCAAGCTCATTGAAAATTCTCAATTAAATCAAACAAAGCTCACGCCAAGCATTACAAATCACATTTAGCATTCATCACCATTGATTCGAAATTATTCACTTAATTTCTTGTTAAATATTTGGTTAATTGAGTTGGCTCTAATAATTAATATTATCAAAAAACAAAAGACAGCAGTGGTTCGAAGGTTCGTTCTCTAGTACCTGATAAGCAACTCAATTAAATTAGTCTATAGCCCATAACTGGTTGAACCCCAAAGACTTTGATTCGTTTTGGTTAATCAGCTCGACAAGCTGGCCTAAAGGCATTGAGCGAAGATAAACTGGCTAGAACGGAGACCACCCTCTAAGCGAGACTTCAAAAGATGTGAAGATACAAATGGAATGTGTTTAAGGCAATGACAACTATCGTGACTTTGTCTAAGAAGATTTAGGCACACACCTCAGGTGCCGAAAGAGCCAAATAGCATGTCTCATTAATATTAATAAGCTAATAAGCCAATAAGCCAGGCCAACAAGCCAAGCAAACAGCCAGCCAGCTAACCAACTAGGCCACAAATGTATCTGTATCTTGTTAGGCTGTAGGCTGTATCTGTAAATGTATCTTTAGCGCGTTTTGTGCCCACAATTTGTCGTCATTTTGACAGGGCTTAAAGTTTCCACTTGTTCTCTCGTTTTCTTCTTAATTTTGTTTTGATAAATTGTTTGTATTAGCTAATCTATACTTGGCTGCTTAACGCCATTAATTTAGTTGTGCGTATTAATTGCTTTTGGGCATTCTATTTTATTTATATTTTTTGTGTTAGTTTTTTTTTGTTTTGTTGTGCCTCTGGCGTTGAGTTTATTAATTTGATTTATATTTAAATTTCAAGTTTTCTTCGTTTTTCTTTGGCCTATTCGCCTATTGTTGTTGCTGTAGCTATTATTGTTGTTGTTGTTGTTTCCTTTTGACAGCAAACGTGTGCGGTTTTTGTGTTTAAGCATTTTGATTAATTTGCTGTCTTTTGGGCTTTTAAAAACGGTAGCTAACAAACTGATATCGATACGAACTTTTCGAGGCATTAATTTGTTCAAATGTTAATTAATTTGTCAGGCAAAAGACAGTTCAACAAAAGACATTAACAAAAGGAGAATTGATGAAAGAAAAAAAAGACGCAACGGGGATGGGAGAATAATTTTCAGTTCCTCTTAAGTTTTTGCACATTTCTCTAAATCATTTAAACATTTACAAAATTGTCAGTTGACATTTTTAGTAATTCTAAAAAAGTCAAAAAAAAAAAATATAAAAAAAATTAGACGAAAGCAATTAATCCGTCATTGATCATGGATGCCAAAAAGGATCAGGAGAATCAGATAAATTCCCGGCCAACTTCAATATTGCGTGTCAGTGGCAGCTATCGTAGCAATCATCTGGCCAACAATCCATCAATAACCATCAATCTACCCACGGAGACGGTCAACAACAATACGGGCAGCGATGCCAGCGACGCTGAGTCGCAGCAGCAGCGACGCCAGCGTCGCGAGCACTTTGAGCAACTGCGACGGGATCATTATCACAACATGTACTCGAGCATCAGTGGACATAGACAAAGCTCGGCTAGTTTGCCCAGAAATTCGCTGGATACTCGGCAATGCAGCGAAAGCACAAAAAGCTCCAAGCAGAAACCGCCGTTAAAGAAGTGAATTTTTTTTTTAATATTTTTGTTTTTTTCTCCTAAAAAGCTTAAAATCATTCTGAAATATGAGTGTATTTTAAAAATTAATTATTTGCACAAGAGAGTAAAGTTAAGTTGTTTTAATACTCTAAAGAGAGAGCTTAAAAGCTCACATAACTTAAACTAAGAAAACTTGGACTTAACATAGAACCAAAAGAACTTTAACTAAAAACTGATGCAAAAGTTCAACGGAGTAAAATATACATGATCATTAGCTAGATTTAAAGTTTCTCCTTCCGTAAATTATAAAATGAACTTTCAGTTTTTTACAGTGTAAAGCTCCACAATACTTTCTAACTTAAGAACTAAACTGTGTGTAGCTCGGAACTACGGAATTGTAGCTTGTTTCTGCCAAATAAATTGCAGTTAAAGCTGCACGAGAAATCATTAATAATGTTGCCACAACTCGTAACTCACCTGGCAAATGCCGCTGAAACGGACACCTCGCCGTTGTTGTTGTTGCTCATGTTGCTGATGTTGTTGTTGTTGCTGCCGGGACTAAGACGCTCCCGTTTAACGTTGCTGCTGTTGATGTTAAGCAACTGTTGCTGCTGTTGTTGTTGATGATGATGATTGCTGTTGCTGCTACTGTTGCTATTGCAACTGTTGTTGTTATTATTGTTGTTGTTGCTGACTGTTGACAGATTGTTGTTGTTGTTGTGCATATTGGAGATGACAGTTGAGTCCATCAACGCATCCTTCAAGGAATCCATGGGCAACGACGACAGCTTCTCATGCTTCACCTTCTCCAAATACAATGCAGCATATGCGGCAGCTGCAGCAGCAGCATTGTTGGTTGCCGCAGCCGCTGCTGCCGCCGCTGCTGCTGTTGCTGAGGCGGAGGAGGAGGTGGATGAGGAGGTGGATGACGAGGAGGAGGAGGATGAAGAGGATGTTGCTGAGCTTGTTGAGGTATTGCCAGCTGCTGTTGCTGACGGCGTGGCAGCTTGCATGTTGCTGCTGCTGTTGCCGGTTGCCGCTGCTGCCACAGTTGTTGTTGCTGTTGTTGGGCTACTTGCCTCACAAAGCTTCTTGGCGCTATCAATGGCTCCGTAGCCGCTGAGCAGCAGCGAACGCTCGCTGAGCATTTTAGCCGTGTTGCTGTTGAGATACTGTTGCTGTTGCTGCCGCAAATCACTGGCCAGACGCTCGAGATGCTTCCGCTTTGTGGCCGCCGCCGCGGGCAATGAATTAAACTGTTGCTCCTGCTCCTCGCTCTGACTTTTCACTGATGTTGCCGTTGTCGCCTTTGCGGGCTTCTGCTGCAATATGTCGGTGGGCGTGTTACCTGCAATTCAAGAGAGACAGAGAACCACAATCAGACAGGGAAAAAAAAAGAGATAGAGAGAGAGATATTGTTTACTTCCAAGTTGCAGCTACGCAATGTCGCACAGTGCGTCAACAACTTACGAAACTTTCGCTGTAAATAGCTGACGGTGACAATGACGAACCGAAACGATTCGAATCGAATACGAATACGAATTCCCATTCACATTTACGAATACGAATACGAATCCCCAACATTTCAAGTCCGAGTCGAGTTGAAACGGGTTCGCATGCAAATCGGCCAAAGGTTAAAATTACTTATAATAAGTTAACAAAACCGTTGACCTGCAATGTTGAACCACTAAGCTAATTATCAAGGTGAGCCACGAGCACGACAACAACAATAACAGCGACAACGATGAACAAAAAATAAAACACAACATTTGCCGTAGATAATGTAACTATGTATATGTATATGTGGACAATGTAATTTCTAATTCATTAACACTCATTTTGGCTAATGCTCATTGTAATATTAAATAACAGAAAAGATATTAAATACAATTTCTTTTAATTTCAAGCTATAGATCAATATGATATCAAATAGATATATTAAGGTCCACTGCAGTAAAGTTAAGGTTCACTATAATTATTATTTATTTTTTAACTTATTGTTAGATTCTAAATTCAATGAATTCAATAACAATATATATTTACCACTTAGCATAAGTAAAAGTTTCTATAGATCACAGTGATATCACATTGATATTAAACTTGGCAAACTTTTTGCATATTTCATTATTGCGAATAGATTTCTATTATGTTATACGTTAGACAACACTAACCTTAGCAAGTGTTGACAGTTTAACGCTTACGAATGCCGCACAAAACAGAATGAAGAAAAACAAAGGTTCTTTCAAGAGCGTAAACGAAAGTCAAAGTCACAATCACAGCTAATAATTGCAGCGATATTAAAAGATATTTGATAACAGAAATAATCATTAGCTTGGATGACTTAAAATTTTAAATTTATTTCTTTATATTTTTAAATGGAATTTTAATGATTAAATGAAATTAATTGTGATATTATAAAGTTTAATATAATAGACAAAGTTAAATTCGAAATAAGATTATCAATTTACAATTAAATTATATTATTAAAGTTTTAAAATAGTATAGCACTCCAAATAATTGTTGATGCTAACTAATAAGCTCTTTCTACGCAACAGTAGTGTACACAAGGCACACACACACTCGTTTATAGGACTGACCGCAGTGGCATACATTGAACTTTATGGTGCGGTTGAAGCTTCCGTCGCACCCATCGTATAAATTGTTTATTTACATAGCACAAACATTTATTTATTTTCCCTCTCTTCTTGCCACGCTCTCTCTCTCTCTCTCTCTCTCTCTCTCTCTCTCTCTCTTCTATCACTCTCTCTTTGACTTTTGACGTATATAAATAATTTAATTGTAATTTAACTGCCTGAAATTAAGCAATCGAAAGACGAAGATCAATGTGGCAAAAACCACGCCTCAAAAACTACCCAAAACATTGACCTTTTGCATGTTGCAAGCTTGATGCCAAGGTGTAAATTAATGGCAGCCTAGCCTCCAAGTTGCACAAACAACATCAACAGACAAGATACAACGCCAAACAGCAGCATAAATAATTAAATAAAATATTTACAAGTGAAATTAACAACAATTTGTAGTAAAGGCTCGTTAAGATCGTCGCTAGAATCCAAGAGACCATCGGGAAACCAGTCAAGAATCTTTGGCCCGTGGCCAAAACCCACACACACAAACAACAACAACATATACCGTACAACCTCCTGTGGATCGAACGTGGCTCAAATTTCAAAGATCGCTTCCATACAAAATTGTATATAAATATTGTATATTACTTTTGCGTTTCTTATCATAAAATTGAGTTTATCATTGGTTAGCACTGAAATTAAAGTTGACTTGATTTTCGCCTCAAAAATGTTGCTACAGTGGCGCAAAGTTGGTTAAAAATGAGCTTTAAACTTTAAGAAATCAACTTATTAAAAGATTTTCATAAATTGATGTGAACTAAATATATTTTTTTTAAGAGAATTTATTGTTTCAATAAACTTTATATAGGAAAATTCTTATACCAAATAAATGAAAAACTAAGTTGGGTATTTGATGACTATTCAAATATTTTCTGCACATTTTTGAAAATCTCTGCAAAGAATTTCAGAAAGTTTTAAAACAGTAATAATTTTTTTATTATTTCTGAAATTAATTGAATATATTTTCCTGTTTGATTTTTTATTTATTTTATTTAACTCTCGTCTTTTTGTTTAGTGTTTTATAGGATCTTCTTAACAAGGACTTTGGCAAAATATCATATAAAATTTTAGCTATCTAGCTCAATACAATATACTATATAATTGTTCATATTGCAAAATTCAGCTCAAGAAAAATTTGACCATTATCTAAACAATTTTTAAAAAAAGTTTTTTATTCTGTTCATTTTAAACTGTTATTTTTTGGACTAAGTCTCTACTTGTCTAGTCTTAACCCACTGTGCTATCATTTTGTTGCGTTCATGCGAGTAACCGTCTTCTACCCCTCTTCAACTCCCTCGCCCTCTTGTGGAGTCCATCATCAGTTGCGGGACGGCTGCTGATTGGCATCGCTTGGTGCCAATGGTGCTAAGTGCCGAATGCCGAATGTCGAATGCCCCGACGGGGCCAGAGAGTGAACGGAGAGCGGAGCGGAGATTTTAAACCGTAAACCGTAGGCTCTATAGACTGACTCTTATAGAGGATTGTAAAAAAAAAACGTAGAGTCGACAACGACGACGACATCGCGACACACTGTTGACTTTTCCAGTTGTGGCTTGTGCTGTATTTTTATCATACAACACAGATACACACATATGTGTGTGTGTGTGTGTGAGTGTGAATGATCCGCGCAGTGACAGGCCGCATGTTGGGTCGACAAGTGTCAATAGTACTAATAGACATAGACCGACTTTGGGTTGTCGGGGGCTAGGCTACACTGGCCTAACCTAGGAGACGTGTCTGGGCACGTTTCATGGCGTTTGAGAGAGTTCTGGAAATACAAAAAGGCAACGGTAAAGTTCATTGCCATATGGCTGTTGACTATTTGGCTTTTGGTGCACGTCACGGGACCCTCAACAACAACAGCAACAACGGCAACAACAGCAACAACACATATCGTCACGTTGGCAAATACAGCTGCCAGCTGCCCTTTTGTTATTGTTGTTGTTGTTATTGTTGTTATCATCATGTGACCATTTTTCATAGACCTCTCGTAACTCCCAATTCCAATCTTGACTGTAATTTGATTTTGATATGATAAATCGTAAGATTTTAGCAGCTGTTGCTGATGATTCGGGTTCGTCTAGACTCTAGACCTTTCAAGACCTTGTGGAATTTTAACTTTCATAGTCAGGCCATGGGTTCGTGTTGGGGTGTTAAAATTATACACACACACACACAGATACTCTGCACACACACGCACACACACACACACACATTGTGCTTATCAGCTTTTGACCTCATTTAAAAACCAAATAAAACGCAACGCTCGAGAGCAAATAGTGGCCCCACCGATTTATGCGAACTTTGAGACGCCTCACATTTCAGTACGAGTATTGTTGTTAACCTTATCGCCTATCCGGAGATCGGGAAGGGGCCAGTTGGCGTAGGGAACAGAGAGGAAGTAGGTAGTTTCAACTTTGTACCACTCGAAAGCACATTAAAATAGAGAAGAGTCGAAGTTGAGATACTCTTTATTTTATTTTTGATTTATTGTCAATCTTTGATACTCTTTTTGATTGGACAAAAAATGTATTTATTATTTATTGTTAGCTATAAAGCTACTCACTTTTAATCCTTAAATCGATTAATGAAATATTTTTTGTTTTTATTCATTCCAAGACTTGATCAACTTTTAGTAAAATGATTACCATATGAAAAAACCTAATAAACATAATCGCAGCTAAGCTAAAAGTAATTTGCAATTAGATACAATAGCTAATATTGAGATCGGAAGTGATCAAATACAAGAAAATAACAGAGCTATTAAATCTATTTGGTTTCAAGTTGGCAAATAGTTTACAATCAAGCAATTAATAGTAACTTTATACAAAATAGTGAACAACATGCAATAATTTCTACTTATTATGTAATAGAAAAATTAAGTCAAAATTGTATCTGTTGTTGATTTGTTTGATGAGCAACAAATTTCTTAAAGATGCTAAAAAACATTTTTAATTAAAATTCTTCGATATAACGTTAGTCAAAACATACGCTTTCTAATAATAATAACGTTCTTCAAAGTCAAGTTAATTTCTCAGGTTGCCTTGATTTCCTTTGTTGTTTTTGTTTTCTTGTTTTTGTTTTGTCACATTTCATAGATAAACATTTATGGGTTCTATCAGCAACTGCATCAGTTGGTTGGGTTCTCAGTTGTTGTCTCAGTTTCAGTTTGAATTTCAGTTCAGTTGAGTTTTTGTTTCATTTTCATTTTGAGTTTAGTTTCATTTCGCTGTTTGTTGTTGTTGGCTTTATTAACGTGATTTCTTGTATCTCAAGTGTTCGGTCGTTTCGGGGTCTTATCGCGGTGTTTGTCCAAGTGCCAGTTGAACTGTACACGTAAGTAGTTCATATATATGGCCTGAGAACGAGACAGAGACTAGAAGGGAGACTGGAACGTAGAGAGAGAGGCAGAGATTGGGACTATGACTGGTACGGAGACTGAGTTGTTTGCCTGCTCTTGTTACTTACTTATTATTATTGTTAGACTTTTCAGTTATTGTTATTTTCTGTTCTGTGTGTTCTTAATTTTCGTTATGGTCGCATTTTTGTAAATCATGTCGCATTTATTAGATCATCAAGGTGTTAAAGATTGTATGCCCTCATGTGTGTGTGTTCGTGTGTTTTTGTGTGTGTGGCGCGTTTCACTGATAATATTTGGTCTCACTCTCTGGCCTTTTGTGTGTGTTTTGCCCTCCTCGACTGTTGCTCTGTCGTCGTTGTTGTGGCAAAGAAAGTAATTCAAAGTTCATTAGTGTCTGATTTTGATTTGAATGACACGCCCCCAATGTAAACATCTTACGCCCAAAATGCCTGATTCATGTTGTTGTATCAAAAATAACAAAAAGAAATAATATTCTTTATCTTTATGATGACAATCGCTTAAAATGCAATTTTCATGTGGAAATTTTCAAAAGGAAAAAATTATAAAAATGTATAAACGAATTTTGAATTTTGGGAAAAAGTTAGGAAATTTATTATTTAAATAATTACAGATTATTCAAGTAATAATGATAATTTCTTCTTTTTTTCTTTATATAAAAACAATTCTTAATTTCGGAGTATATTTAGAACCTATAAATTAGAGCTGAAATTATGAAATTTGTATTTAACCTTTCATCAGAAATTATAGGCAGATTATATATACTTGCACTAAAAAACCATCTCTAGATCTCTATAATAATAAATATCTCCTCAGTGAACTCAACAATTAGCAGAGTTAGAGCTATAAAATTCAAACTCGAGTTTCTTAAAGGAAGTCTTAATTGAAATAAATAAATATGGCCTCAGTTATTAGAGCTAGACCTATCAAATTTGGTATGTAGTAACCTATTAGAGATTGTATTAAGACTAATAATTGTTAGGACTCCCCGTTAAGTGAGTAAAACGATTAAAGTGAATTATATGTATAGTAATTATTATATAAGGTCTGTTAGTTCTATGCCAATTAACCCAAATGGAAACTTTCTTGGGTTAAGAGATAGCCTTCTCGCTAGCCGTTACGAGTGCTATAAACACATAAGTTCCCTTCATGGTATATTTAGTGGTTGATATGCTCAACATAATATTATAAGTACATATATACAGACATACTTTATATGTATATGGAGAGGCTATTACTTGGTAGAATATTATGCTCGTGGGCAACTCGCGTCACACATTTGGCCCAGTCATAAAGCAGCTAATTGCAGGCACTAGATACATGCCATACACATACAAACATATATATGTATGTGTATAAACAAAGTGAGTGATAAAAACCGAAACGGTGTGCAATTAAAGAGAAGAATAACCAAATAGATTGAGGTAGGAAGAAATGCGCTTGCGCGCGCGCCAAAAAGGAACAGAGAGGTGGAGTGGGTTAAAAAGAGAGATAGAGAGAGGGGGAAGAATTGAAGGGGTATTTATGTAGGCATAGCGCACACGCGAATCTTCAGCCAAGCAGCAACATTAGACATGCAACTTGCAACTTGCAACTGGCAACAAGCAAACACAGAAATCAACGAATCTCTCGTAAATTTATGAACCTGAACCTGCGGGGCCAAGCACAAGCAAAAAGGAGAGCAAAACATAGAAAGAGCGGGCGAGAGAGAGAGAAGAAACAAAACAAAAAAAACTTGAAGTAAAAATCAAATTAAAACCAGAGCAAGCAAGCACGAAATTTCTAAGGAAATTTCACCCCGTATGTGGTTTGGTTTGGTTTTCGTGGCGGTGGCATGCAACAAATGGCCGACTGCCAAGAGATGTTAGCGGCTTTAGCAGCAGCAGCAGCAGCAGCCTGTGGTGAATGACCAAAGCGCATTAAGGCAGCCAAGCGACCAACCAGAGCAAGAGCAACACCAACAAACAACAAACAACAAAAACAACGCAAAACCTGTGCTAATTATTATTTAGTGCAGTTCAAGCAACAAGCAAAGAGGCAAGAGGCAATGCCAATGCCAATGCCACTGCCACTAGAGTCTGAGACTAGAGTCTCTCGAGCTGCAATCTGCACCAATTTAACCAAATAAGGCGCTTTTAGCGGCCAAATGCATTGCATGCAACTCAACGACGACGACGACGACGCATTGCAGCAAGAGAAATCTGCACAAAAAGTTGAAAGGCCCCTAAGCTCAGAGATACCCCCACTCCCTCTCTCTCTCTCTGTGTTGTGCACCTGTTTTACAGGAATTCAGAATTCAAGCATCTGTCGTCGTCGATAATAAACTTTAATGCTAATAGTAGTTGTACATCATCTGCAATGGACCAAAAAGGCCACAGACAGTGCCCACAATTCCAGGGGGGGGGGATTTCTAAAATCAAATTCCATTAAAACAATTATATATGCCACAAGTTGGCCGTGTCTTCAGCTTGATGGACTGAGAATCACCGAGAGAAGCGCACGTAATTAGAATTTTTGATTAGCCAATCCACATTTTCATTTCCTTCTTACCCTCTTTCCCCCTCTTCCCCTGTTCTACTTTTCCAGTTTGTCCAGTTCAAATGGCAGAAGGTGTTAATAATTTATAAATTTTTCGCCTTTTTGCACTGATTTCCAATTTGATTTTCAATTTGTGGCATCAACTGACAGTTACCGTTAGTTGCCGTCTACACTCTCAACGGTTTGTAGATTTTCTTAACTTTATAAACTACTTTTTTCTGCTGCATTTTTAATCAAATAATTGTGAATTGATTTGAGTCAAAGCGAGACTGACAATTCAACTGGAACTCAAGATTTTTTTGACTTTTGTGGAGCACTGCAGGTGGCAGTTGGACTGGGGCAAGAGTTGAGATCCATCTCTTTTTTCTACAAGTAATTTAATCTCCTAGCGGACTTGACGTTGTCCATCTTGGTTCTCTACGCTTAGCTGGGAGTAAGCATTAAAATTCAGTTGCAGAAAAAAGAGAAATAATTTCAAATCCATTTTCACAATGCTGCTTAAAATTAAACCCAGAGAAATTAAAGTTTTCCTTTTTAAAGGAAAGTAAAATAACAACACAGAAATTGGAATTTATAGTATTTTTTAAAATCACGATAAACAGAGTTTCTCCACAACACATAATTTACAATTGTCAACAGTAGAAGTATTTTTCTTTAAGTCCGAAATTACTTAACTATTATACCCTCTTCTTGGCACACAGACTTCTATAAACCCCCCGCAGATCAAGTTTTTTTTGGTAATTAACGTTATCTATTATTAAAAGCCATCGTCCTACACAATCGCAACAAGATCGGACAACTATAATGGTTGTAATGGCTTTTTTTTTTTTTTTTTTTTTCTAAGCAATAACAAAATTTCTTTTATTTGGTAAGTGTGGAATCCGTGCATACAAATTAGCAATATAACCAACACAGATTTAGTATAAATAAAATAAGGACCAAACCTCTTGCGTAACGCAAAGGACTTGCGGTTGTAATGGCTGATATAAGTTTCAAACAATTACATTGCAATCTAAGTGCCTAAAAGCATGCAATAAAATTTTTTTAAATTTATTTGAATAAGTAACAGGTATCTTATAGTCGGGAGCTTCACTATAGCCTTTTCCACTTGTTTTATTTCGAAAATTTTGTATTTTATCATCTTAAAAAAATAGTCCTCTATTGGAAAATTACGTATATTAACTTTTTAACTAGATCCAGAGAATCTGACATTTTTTGCACAAATAATTTTAATAGAAGAACCAGTGTCCATAAATTATGTAAAATTCAAAGAATAACTGTAGACATTTAGGACTAATAAATATAATAGCAAGGTATTTGTGTATCTTTTTTTGGAATAAATTTTGTTAAAATCCTAAACACATTTTAAATAATATAAAAGTAGCAAACGAATCTACTAAAATAAATAAACTAATTGAAAAATGTAAAAAATGTGTAAATTTGTTGATGGAAAGCCAGCAAAGAGTTTGATAAAATGTCGAAAATAAATGCAAGTTAACAAACAATTTGCCAATTGTCGCTGATAAAAGTGGATAAAAACGGAGCAGAGGGAAAGGTGAGGTAACTAATGCCAACACTGATCGCTGTGCAGGTTGCAGCAGCCGAAAAAAAGCAACTGAAACCATCTGTGCAACATGCAGTGGCAACAAGAGGTGGAAAACGAAGGGGGGCAGTTGAGAGCTCAGCTTGGTGTCTTTCCCTGTGGCTGCCACAGACTGTGGCGTAAAAAATCAAGTGCAGATTAATTAAATTCGATAATTAAATGAACGTAGCGAGTTGAGATCGTGTCTGGGTTGTTGTTGTTGTTGGTTTTTTTATACCAGGTTGCAAGCAGCATTTGGCGGCTGCTTGGTTGCACATTGAGGGTGCCCCGTTGGTTGTTGATAGTTGCCTGTTGCTCGTTTGGCTGCTGCCTCTGCGCCTAATGCATTTCTGTGATTTGGGCACAGCGAATTAATGCGCAGCGCTCTATAAATTTGTCAGCAATTAAATGAGGCAGCTGAAGGATGCCCCCTTACCCCTTTTATCCCCTTGCCACACTCCTTGTGTGTGTGCAACATTAGGAAAGTCGCAACTCTGAAGTCCCCGCAGAGCTGTAAACTTCGACTCTTGCCATTTATCAGCAAGTTCCTTCTTTTTTTTGGCATTACATACATATATACCAGAGCTTGCAAATAACAGTCGACCGTTTTTTGTTGTTCAAAAATAACTGTTATTTACTGTCTCTTTGCTTAAAGTGTCATAAATGAACCGTTCACACAGTTTTTGAACAAATCGTTCATTCTCAAACCACAATCAATTTTTAAAAAGCAGAGGGCTCGGGTTGTAAACTGTCAATTTAAAATTGAGCGAATTAAATAAAAGTCTTTTCATTTATTTTAGTTTGTGACTTGCTTTCAATAATTAAACATATCTTAACAATTAAACTATTTTTGTGAAAAATGGGCCGTGGGCAAAATAAAAAAGTTCAACAATTTTTTAAATTCGACGCAAAACAAAAAAAATCCCAGTGTACCGTATGCGGCGTAAAACTTGCAGGATCGCACTCAACAAATTTAAAACGGCACTTAAATGCAAAACATGCTGAATTAGTGGAAGAAGTTGAGAGCAACGATTACATTGAAGTGGAACCCGTTATAAAAAAAAAAAAAATTTTTTACGAAACAAGTGAAGAGGCAATCGTTTCTTCGCTAGTTAAAATAGTGACCACGGACGGAAAGCCATTTTTGTTTCTTGATAGTGAAGGATTTCGTGAAATACTTAACCCAGTTTACAGCGCGCTTTCAATGAACCAAATAACGTCGCGCAACATAATGACTTATGTAAAAATCAAAGAGCAGTTGATTAAAGACCAAATAAAAGCACTTGTAAAAGGAAAACTTTTATCCCTCAAGATGGATATAGCCACCAGAATGGATAAAGCTATTCTCGGCGTTAATTTACAGATGATCCATTCAAGTTTCGCTAAAACTGAGATTGTTGTTAAAACTCTGGGAATGATCCAGCTACTTCATTCACACAAGTTGTGCTGGCTACACCGGCGACGCAAGTATCGGTTGAAAGGGCATTTTCAGCGCTTTATTTTATTTTGTCGGAGAAACGAAACTCATTAAGCGGAGAAAATTTAAACTCTTTTATTGGTGGTGAAGCTTAACACAGAATAAATAATTATAATATATGTATGTTAATTTATTATGTTTACAGGGAGTAAATAGGGTATTCATACTATTCTTTGGGGCAAGATGCCACTAATTATGGGTAAACTTTTTAAAATTTTAAGAAGTATAACATAAAATAACGTGGAACATAAGAAAAAAATGAATGAACGTTTGAACTGAGCTTTTCATTTTTTGTTCACCTAGTGACTGTTATATTTTGAGTACTCAATCGGTTTTTCTCAATAATTTGTTATTGAAAGAAAGTTACTAGATTAGTTCAACTGAGAAAATTCAACCGAAAAGGAAAAAAGAAAAACCGAATTGATCTGCTCAGACAAAGAGCAAGCGTGTGTGTTTTTTTCGGTTATTTTCGTGAGTAGATCGCAAAAAAAAAACGGTCGACTGTTATTTGCAAGCTCTGATATATACAGATACTATTCATGTTTATATATAAATCTATATAATCGCGATTAAAGCCACAAACTCTGAACTTTATAGACTGTCTTTGGCATTGGCATTTGGTTTAGGTTGCCAACACGAGTCATCGAGTCAACGCTGCACATCGCAATGGCCAACTAATTCCGCATGCAACTGCCAAACACTTGATTGATATTTGGCGATAAAGATGAAAATGCCGCTCGCTTCAAGCCCCAAACTCTAACATAACATACATATGTACATACGTATGTTGCATGCAACCGAACCGAGCCGAGCGAGCGGCAGCTTCGAAAATGTATTAAACTCGTCCAGCTGGCAGAAACGGCGCATGTTGCACATAAATTTATCGAGTTCAAGCGCAGTTGTTGCAAATTTATGGCAACAGCCACAACACACTGCCACAGCCAATGTGGCAACTTGATCGGACTCTTTTTCAGTTGTTGTTGCTGTCGGATTTTTTACGTTTCTTGTTTTAGTTTTAGTTTTTATTTTCGGTTGCAGGCTGCATTTCGTGGGGCGTGTGCCGTCTTGTATGTATGTACATATGTATGTGTGTGCTGTCCTGTTAACATCTTCCGAGTGTTGCAAGCTAACTACAAGTTGCAGTCCAAATCGTTTTTGTTGGAAAAGAGATCATCTAGTTCTTTCAACTCTAACTGTAATCAATCATTAGTGAACTTTTGACTTGGGAATTTAAAGCTTCCCCTGCTAAAACTGATTGTGAATTATAAGCCTGCTTCATACCAATATAACAAAGAAAAAACTAATTTGTTGAAGAAACTTGTCATTAATAGATGTTATGTAACGAAAAGCGCATTAAAGCTCCTTTGAAGCTCTAATAGACTGAGTTTTTTATTGTTTTAAAAGAGTGAGTAAGCTTAAAAAGCGTTACATATTATAAATTAATAATCAGGCCTGTTCCGAATTTCACTTTCGATAAGATTTGTCGGAATTGAATTTCTTTAAACTGCTCTAATATCATTTCGGCGATATTCAGCGGATTGATATCACTTTGAGTTGATGAGTTTAAGTCTGATAAAGCGAAAAATTATCATTTTCAAACACTTAGTCGTAGTGAATAAATGCATATCACTAAATGTTAAAAAGTAAAAAGTAAAATCCGGAACAGGCCTGAATATTTAATGAAACTTGATAGAAAAAACTGTCAAAGCTCATCAAAAACTCATGATTGTATTAATGTTTCAAGCTATCAAAGCTCATTAAAAGCTCATGATCATTCCAATAATACAGTAGAAAAGGCCAAAAAAGGCTAACATCAATAATATTGGCCAAATACATAAAAGCTTACAAAGCTCATTAATGAACTTGCTTAAACAACTATAAAAGCTGCAAGGGAAAAATAGTCGTGAACGCTTAAAAGAGTAAAAGAATAAATCACATACATATTTTAAATCTTAAGCAGGACATAACTTTTAAAAGCTAATTTTAATCTAGCTTTTAAAGTGCTTTTAAAGCTCTCAAGCAATTCAATCATGAATACCGCAGGTGATTTTAAGCAATATGTGTTACGTAAGTATTTCAAATTGTAAACTACTTGCAATACACTGCGTATACGTTATAGTTAAGAACTCCCATTCAAAATTGTTGCATAGACTATACTTTAACTGTAAACACCCCTCCCAAAGCACTTGACATTTGTAACATGCAATTACATATATGTATGTACATATGTATGTCCGAACGAGTGGACGACAGTCTCTAGTATATTTGCCCGCCCAAAGGTTCTTTGATAATTTCCAGTTATATGTATGTCTGTACACATAATATATAGGTGGCATACATAATATATAGTAGCCATATATTATACAGAGTATTGTCGTTCCTGTTGTTGTTGGTATTGTTTTTGTTGTCGTTGTCGACGTCTGCGTCTTTCTTGGCTTGTGTTCAACAAGTTCAAGCAGTTCAAAACCTTTGCACGCGAACTTATCGCCGATGTGTCGGGACTTTGCCTGCCTGCCTGCCTGCCGTCCCGTCGCCGACAACATTGTCTGGTTAGAGTGGCCCAAAAGCACATATAAATGAATAATCAAATTTCTGTGTACATATGAAAAAAAAATCGTTTAATAGGTTTTTAGGAAATTTTAAAAAATATATCTGAATGATATTTTAATATCATTCTTTTTTATTAACTCTTTTTTATTAGGAGTATTTACGTTGTTATTAGCACCTTATATTAATATATATTTTAAATTTTTATTAATATTTCTCCACTATTAAATCTAGTTATAAATATTTATTTTTGTAATGCCTTTATCCCAAAAAAAAACAAAACATTTTGTTAATTAGTAGTGACCCTTTACAAAAATAAACACATGTATTTACAAGTCTGCTGCCGTTTCATCATGTATTTTGATTGTTTCATACAAAATATTCATAATCAATAGCATAACAATAGCAACAACAACAAATGAAAACAACGAGAGCAACACCAACAACACCAGCAACAACAAAAACAACGATAATCAACAAACGCGCAACGATGTCGCGCCTGATTATATAAAATAAATATCTTTGACTTGAACTTTTGCTGTGTTGACTGTTCCCATTTTGCCTGTACACACACACACACACACACACACAGACACATGTGTATAAATATATATGCATGTGTATGTACATATTTCAAAAACCGAGCAAAAAGTCAAAGCAGCAAAGCGGTCGCCGTGTACAAAATTCAACAGCAGCAAATAACAACAACAACAAGCAGGCTACATACATATAGTACACAGATCAGCCAACAGCAACAACAACAAATGTATACACAAACGTCAAAAAAGTCAACTGCGCCGCTGCCATTTGATAAGAGGCCACAAGTGTAAATATAGACGACGACACCAAAAAACAACAACAACAACAGCAGCAGTCGCAGCAGCGACGACGCCAACGCTAACGCCGACGTCGACGTCGACAACGTCCACGACCGTTGACTGGCCGAGTCAAACGTGGACGCCTCTCTCTGCGTGCAGTTCGTGCGCGCACGTGCATGTGTGTGTGTGTATGTGTATGTGTGTGCTCAAGTCAAAGAGACAGCGCGAAAGAGAGCGTGAGCGTGTGAGAGCAAGCGATTCGTATGATTCGCTCTTTCGGCCTTTGGCGCGCCACACGACGTATGCGCAATGAGCTTCGTTCGCATTGATTGAATACTGCCGAGAGGAGCATTCGCCCATTTGCCTTTGTGTTCGCTGTACTTTTGCTTTTATGCAGTTCAGCTGAGTTCATTTTCTCCTGCTTCTTCTTCTGCCTTTTTTGATATTGTTATTGTTGTTATAGCTATTTTTTTTTTGGCATGTGTGCGAGTGAGAGAGATTGCGTGGGTGGATGAAAACGTGTCACAATGCGGGCTCTCTTTATAGCTATAGCAGCTAAGACTCGAGCTTTAATTAAAACTGGGTCAGCTTTGGGGTAAATTTTCGATATCGATCGATATGGAGAAAGCTCTAGTATAACGTTTTCTGTATTTTGTTGTGTAGAGTTCTTGGAATTGAAATTAGTGGCTGTTGAGTTTGAGCTAAGATAAAATTAGGATTATTTTTACAGATTAGTTTTCTTTTGAATTAAAATTATAGAAATTCCAAGACGAGAAGTTCACTTTGGACTTAACATTTAATTTTTAGAAATTTTATAAAGTTGATAATAGAATTTGAAAAGCACCTAAATTATTTTTAGTAGACATTTTTTAATTATTTAGGTTTTATCCAATATCAATAATGTCAAATAATAAACTCATTTCAGAATTTAGAATGTGTTGGTAATAAAAAGTCTAAAAAGTGCTTCTGCAAATTAAATTTAAGGTATTTTAATTTAAAAATGTTGCTAAATAAATTAAAGCTAAAATGTTAATTACGACAAACTGAAAATCTTAAAAGTTCTTAAATATAATTGATTGAATTTTATCAATGATATGAAATCGTAAGCTCAGAGCAGCTTAATATATTTAGTTGATTATAGCTATCAAAAATTATGTTTATTTTTATAGTTTTGGCAGTTGTCAATCAACCTTTCTTTATGACCCCCAATGATCCTCCCATTTTTATTATCATTTTTTTTGTGTCTTAAATTTAGCATCAGAAATGACAATCAATTTTCAGGCAAGTGAGAAAAGTTAAACGCCGTAATTTATGCAACGTAAATGGTCATAATAATGCACAAGCAACAACTACAACAAAAATCACAACAACAAGAACAACAACAATGAATGAGGCAACAAGAGACAGCATTGTTTGGGCCATCGTCTTTATAAAGACTTGCAACAATGCGATTAAATGACGCGTGCACCATGCAATTTAACAGCTCAATATTTGCATAATAACAGCGCGTGACAACAGCAACAACCACAACAGCAACAGCAACACTAATCACAACAACAACAGCAACAAGCAAAGGCAACAATAAAAAACAAAAAAAGTCAGAATCCACCAAAGAAATCCAATGAAACCGCCAATCGAAGCAATTCAATTGCAATTTCAAACAAAGGAGCCACAAATATGTATGTGGGTGTAAGAGAGAGAACGGAGGGAGAGAGAGAGAGGGAGAGAAAGGGTGTTTGGTATTTGAGTTGAAGCTGATCATAAATTGCACTTGGCAAAACGGCGCTCCAATGACGGATTGACAAATCGGGCAAAGGTTTTTTTTCTTTCTTATATATTTTGTGACAAATTTATGACAGACTTTTGTCTCACACAATGATCATCATCATGATGATCGTGATCGTTGTGGCACGTGAAGACGCGCCAATGTTTATGACTCTGGCCAAGGTAATAATTTGCCAACAATTTTTCAGCAACAACAACAACAACAACACAGATTGAAGGAGGTGCCTTCAAGAGGAGGCTGACTGTCTGCCAACCAAATGATGATGACAATGATCGTGATAATGATGATGATATGCAATCATAATGATGATAATTTGCATTTTAAATGCAACGCGACAATGCGGCACGTGAAGAGGACACAACAACAACAACAACAAGAAAGAGGATAGAAGACAAGACGAAAGACGAGGAAACGACGACAAGAGTCCAAGACGATGGCAACTTTTGAGGCCATTTGAATACCGAGCCGAATACTCGTCGAGAAACGGTTTGCATTTTGGCATAAAGTACTAGCCAGGTCGAGTCTATCGTCTTCTGCTCAAGACATGGCTCAAAGGAGTCGCCTTATTTGGCCATGGCCCAAAAGATCGTCGTCGTCGTCGTCGTCGACGTCTCTTCAGCCATACAAATTTGTCACACGAAATTGGTGTTTGTGACAAATCGAGTAGAAGTTGACAGTGGGAGAGAGAGAGAGAGACATGCATGGAAAGAGGGGGAGGAGGAATAGTTAATACTAGGGAGTAGAGTCTCCTCTTATGTGCTGCTGACAAGTGATTGAACTATTATACTGCGCTTATATGGCTGCATTTTCCTCTTTTTTTCTGCTTTTCGACTTCTTTTTACAGGCTGGATAATGTATGTTTATGCACTGCTCATATGCATTTTTGTACAGTTAGGTTTTAGGCCAGGCCTAAATGTATTGAAATGGCAATATAATTTGAAGTTTGGATTGTCCCGAACACACTTGGAAAGTGGAATAAAGAGATTGTCACGCCAAAGAGAGTGTGAGAAAGGAAAGTCTCCGAAAAATGTGTAAGCCAAACTGGGAAATTGAAAAAAATCTTAGATTCAAATTGATTTCAACTGAAAATTGCATTCGATATCTTAACCATATCTGCAGACAAATATTTTTGAGATTAAAGATTAAGTAGTGTAATCTTTAAGTGAAATATATTTATGTATAATTTTCTAATATAAGAGATTATAAAAGAATAAAATAATAATAATATTTTATTAATTCTTTTAGAAACTAATTTCGATAGGAAAATAATAAAAATTGTATCAAAAAATTATAATTTTAGTTAAAAGTAGAGATATAACAAGAATTTCTTATATTTTTCTAATATTTATATTTCTTAACAATAATTAAAGCCTTACTTTCGGATAATTTTATCAAAGTATTCAAGAATCTATATCAGCGGTGGGCACGCAGTGGCTCCGGGAGCAGCGGCTGCTCCCAACTTAGATAGACTCCAATAGGGTAATTGTTGTTAATGTTGTTGTAGTGCTCCCGAATTCAGATTTCGTGCCCACCGCTGATCTAGATGATAAAAATCTTTATTTTCGAAGTAAAAATACCTACAGAAAAATCTTTTTGATAAGATAATTAGTTGATGAAGAGTTTGATTCATCATGAAACATCAAAGATGAAAGCAAGTGCTGCCAAGTTTCTACAAAAATATAAGATAAAAGAAGCTTAACAGCTTGACTTTAACGAATTATGAATAGACCGTAAGCATGAATCGACTTCTGTTTGGTAGTAAGCCAAGTATCAAAAGAACTGATAACTTGAAAGAGCTATGAATGGTTATTATCCATATGAAAAGACAGCACGAATTAAAGAATGAAAGCAATCAACAATTCTTTTAAATGAAATCGTGCAAATTTCCGTAAAGAATGAATGAAGATTTGACGAAACTTCGATGAATAAAAGAAAAAGTGATATAGCTAAGAAACTGATAATATCGAAGCTTAGTTTAAAGATGAAAATAAAAGGCAATCTGTGGATCAAAGTTGGAATTGATCTGTAAAGAATCTCTACTTTGTTTTTTAGTACTTTTTGATAGGTTAAGTCGAGCGATTAGATCAAGTTCTGATCAATCAGATAAGCCAAAGTAAAGCCCATTTGCTCGGATTGCAATAGTTCAGTTAATTCAAAAGTAATTTTCCATTAATATAGCTGCCTTTCTACAGGCGGCAGTTAACCACAAAAATCCACAAGATACCAACTAATTGAGACATCATCAGTGGTAAGAGGATGAGGTGAAGAGGGGCAAGGTGGAAGAGATAGACTCGTCTACACCCGGCTAACTAAGTAAACATAAAACACACACTAGCGGCAAGTGTAAATAGCGCATAAAGCGCCAGAGGAAGTCAGCAAATGATGCCAAATTGAAAGAGATGGCGATAATCAGGCAAGGTGAGCGATGGAGACAGAGATAGAGAGATAGAGAGAACATCTCTAAGCGTTGAAAAATCTGAAAGCAGAAAACAGAAAACACAGAAGAAATCCTCCAACCCAAACATAAAATCAGCAACAATTTAATAGCAATTTTACAGCATGTGCGCTTCTCTCTCTATCTTCCCCAGCAACTCTTACAGTCTTCAGTCTTCAGTCTCGAGTCTTTAGTCTCGACTCCAGCTGATAATGAAGATTAGATGTTGCTGTTAATTTTGTTTTGTGTACAGGACTCGTACAGGAAGTGGCGACTTCATTTAATGGCAGCTGCAACTGTTGGCTAATCTTGCAACTCTTAAAGAAGTTGTCATACCATGAGAAGAGGCTAAAGGGTAAAAACAGAGTGAAAGAGAGAAAGAGAGAGGGTAAAGTCGTTAAAGCCGTTGGCAAGTGAAAAGTTCATTAGACGACGTCATAAAAAAAACCAACTCGCAAAATGTTTTCAACGTGTCAGAAATTCAATTTGTAATTGTGGCCAGTGTTTGAAAATTTCGACAGAAGATGAAAAAAAAAATACAAAAAGAAGAAACTCCATGTGAATGCCATAGCAACTGTCATACGAACATTGACCTCCTACTCATCTGTGTAGGTTCTCTGTCCCTGTGTGTGTGAGTGTAGTCTGGGTACTCGATTGGTAGCTGGGCGTGCGTACGTGATCGAATAATGAATAACTTTCAAATTGAATGATCAAACACGACCAAAGACGTCCAAAAACCCATCGACGAGCTCTGAGAAACATTTTGACGTCTTGTTGTTGTTGTTGCTGTTGTTGCCGTTTGTTGGTGTCATAAAGCTGGCGAGGCCAGCATAAGAATACTATAATAAAAACCTGGCTAAAAGCTGTTAGAGCCAAGTCGAGCTCAGCCGAATGCTTCTCGGGGGTCACGCGCGTCGTGTAGAAGCCCGAGGAAAATAAACAAAACTTGTAAAAAAACGCCAGCAAATAGAGAAATATTGGAAACGAAAAACAACAACGGAGACTTACAAAGTATTTCTGCATATATCTATCCTGAATATATCCATAGATAGATAAGTAACTGAATTAAAGTATAACTAAAATTTTAATGTAATTTAATTTAATTTTGTAATTTAATCAAAAATTGCCTAAAATAAACTACTTTTCAAAGTTTTTATAATAAATTCAATAATATACTTTTAAAAGCTTAAAAATATTCTTAAGTTTTTCTTCTTTGCATGGGAAGATCATTAAATAAAGTTAAGTTGTGACTTTTAGACATATATTTAAGACAGGCCTATTAATTGATATTTATAAATAATTTTAAGCATGCATGGATTTATCTTACTAAGTTTTTGAGTTTAAAAAAATTATAGTTCTTAATTAGAAAAACCTATATTCATTACATGAAAACTATTTGTCTTTGGAGTCGAACTTTCTATAGATTGATCTTAGCTAATTATATCTGTCATAGAACCAATTTGATAAGCCTTTATCTTCTTAAAAGAATATATAATCTTAATTGGATATTTAAGAAACATTTATATGCTCTTGTCTCAATGTAATGCAATAATAATTATTAAAAATGTATATGTTCTTGTCTTAATACTCACAAAAAATGTCTGATTATTTAAATGCATATCTGAAATTTCCTGTAAGTTATTTATTTCATCTCCGAATCGAGACATGTCAATCTAGCTTGTTACTTATCTGGCAGTTACTTATTTGTGAGCGTGATTTGTTGGGGTCGTAAAAGACCTCACCTTAGCAGGTTATTTCCTTCCCGCTACCTGCTCCCCCCCTCCCCCACCCATTAAGCTCGCTTCTCTCGTCAACGCACTGAGAAATGTTAATAAACGTTGGCAATTTTAAACAACAACACATTTGGGATACACATATGTATGTACAAAAAAAAGAGACGTTTCCCTCGCACCCTTTAAATTTCCCCTTCAGTTTGGCATATTTTATGCATAACTCTGTGTATCTCTCTCTCTCTCTGTCTGTCTCTTTTGTGTTCTCGCTCTCTCTGTGACTCGATTTGCCAATTCTCATCAATATTTTGCTCACGTTGCGACATTTTGTCAATATCTGCGCCAATGATCGTCGCATGTGCCGCCTACCCTCTCCCCTCCCCTCTACCCCCACCAACTTCTCTTCTTCTTCTTTTCTCCTGTTTATTCTCTGTTGCTTCTCCATGTTGCGAGTGTCGTACAATGATTCGTTTTTAATTGAATTCTAAAAGCGTTGTCAGTTCTTTTGTTGCTGTGATTTCTGTTGTTGTTGTTGTTGTTGGGGTGCTACGCGTTGGTATCTACATATAAGGAGAGGGCTATACCTATCAGGTATACGGCAGTGCCATAAGGTGCTGCCCCCAAACCGAAAAGAGAGATAGATAGAGAGAGAGAGAGACAGGGAGAGAAATCAGCCTTGTGGTATGCGTTTGGTTATTTCTTTTTGTTGTTGTTGTTGTATATTAAACATTAAACAACTTGAGTTGGATTCACATTTTAATGGACAAGACTTTGGTGTTGTTGTTGTTGTTATTTTTGTTGTTGTTGTTGTTGCTTTTGAGCATTTTATTAAGCATTTTTTTCGCGCGCTCTTGGACTTGACAATTACACGGCTATTTTTGTATTTTGTTTTTTAGTTTGTTTCAATGACGTTCGTTAAATTTGTTACAGTCATGGTTAACACACACACACATTTGTATTTTTATGTGTGTGTGTGCTTCTCCCGCCTTTGTTTTATTCACTTTATTATTATTAATATTATTAATATTATTTACAAACGGCAGCAGTTCAAGTTCAATTGTTAATGTAATAAGCTACTCACACATTCATACACACGGACACACACTAACACTCACACTCACTTATGCATTTAAATGTAAACTTAACGCCATTTAATTTGTTGACTTTTTGTTTTATTATTTAATTATTTTCCGTTTTGTGTGCTCAAAATGTAAAAAGGTATACAAAAAGAGCACAGCAAAAGTGTGCTGGAATAATTGATACCCTGCTAATTATAAGCTCATTGCTTGCCCAAATTATTAATAATTCTCAAGTTGAAAGAATGATGATTGTATTAAAATACATTAAAATACATAGATTTTATAACCATACCAAGAAATTTATTAGAAACAATTGTGTTTGCCCATTTCACAGATTTTACAGGGTATGCAAATATGAATAGCATGCAGAAAAGTTAACTGAACTACTGAAAGTCACCTTTTAAGGCCTCAGTGAAGACTCTTTATTTAATTAATGTCAATTATTATTCAATTAGAGCGCACTCGAAAGTTCACGAAAATTAATGAACTTTTGACTCTTTGACCAGCAAAGCGGCAAATGTTTAATGTTCGGTGAAATTGAATTGAACTTTTGCCATAAATAGATAAACGCTATAAATGGAATAGAATATAGAAGAAAAGCTTTAAAATATATAAGAAAGTTAATGTGCTTTGAGGTAATTAATTACAGTATTAATTGGGATGAATAGTTTTAGCTCAAGTTTTATTTGTAAATATAATTTATTGTAATATCATTGCAAATTTTAATCTATTTATATTTTTACTCGAGTCGACATAAATTTTAAATGCAGTTAAATAATTGATTTTTGATTGATTTTTATAATCGTTCATCAACTTTGACATCTGTAAAATAAGGCCTAAATAAACTACAATGTAATGATTGAGTTGGCAAAAAACAAATACCGAATCTTTTATTTTCTTCACATCTTTAGAAATTTGCAGCATCTAGGACAAGACATTTCAATTGAAGGTTTACAGCAGTTTGGGCCAGCTCGTTCTAAAGTTGCTCACGCTGAGCTTTAGGTGCTGTCAGTAATGTCTAATGTCTAGGCAATTGAAAGGCTGACCTTAATGATGGATAAGTCGACAAGTCGGCTATTAAGATAGATGCGATGCTGCTAAACCTTTGACAAAAAAAGAAAAAGAAGAAAATAAAGGGAGAGAAAGAGGGAGAGACAAACGAAATAAAACAACAAACGCCCAGGAATGCGAAAACAAACAATAAACATAACTCAAGACATGCTGCTAAAGTAAACGTCAGGTAAGACGAAGACGAAGACGACGACGTTGACGGCGACGTCAACGTCAGCGCCAACGGCGACGCTTTGACTCATTATCGATGTGGCTCAGTTGAAGCTGATGAATAAATGTCGCGACGTTCACTCCCATCTCAGCTCAATCTCTCGCTCTCGCTCTCTCTTTGCCGCTCTTCGCAGAGCACAAAAGGCGCGGGCGTCACTTTGGGTGACAATGGCGGCAGCTGCGTGTCGTAAAGCTCAGAGAGCAGAGCAACAACAACAAAAACCAAAAGTAGGAAACCTGCGATGCCGCGACGTCTCTGTCGCCGTCGCCGTCTCTGTCGCTGCTTTGTGTGCTTTATTTGCGTTGGCTGTGACCGCGACGCGTATAATTTACACGTTTTGCTCATTTGCGATTCTAGGCTCGCAACTGAAACAAAACAAATGAATTAAAATCGGAAAAGGGGCGCAGGCGCGCACGCTCGCACACTTGCACACAAGGGCAAAGCCCAAGCAGGTCCAAAGCCCGCAAAAGGGGCCAGAATCGAGGCTCGGGCCAAGAGACAAGACAGACACTCTTAGCCAAGTCGAGTGAAATTCCAACAAGTGGCGTAATTGCGCCCTGCGGCGGCTACCGTGCGGCCATCGATAGTCATTGCTACGGCTCAGAAGTGGTTAAGCGAAGCAGGAGAGAGAGGAGAGGGAGACGAGAGAGGCAGCAGTAAAATCGCAAATCATAACTACAACAAATAATAAATAAGTGCGGCAACTGCGACGCAGACCGAGACTGAGACCGAGACTAAAACTGCATGCAATAAGCCAAAGAGCGAAAGAGCAACAAGTGTGCGTGTCTCAAGTCGTTTAACTGCCGCTGCCGAGTGCAAAGTTGAGCAGACATAATGAACGAGGACGAGAAGGTGAAGCAGAGGCAAAAGCAGCAGCAGCGGCAGCAACAGCGACAGCAACAGCAACAGCAGCAGACGCGACTGCGCAGTCGTTGCTGCTCGTCATCGACAACTGCACGCCATCGGCATATGAAAAGCAACAACAAAAACTACACTGCGCTTTTAGTTTGTTAATGCTGCTGCCGCTGCTGCGACTGCGACTGTTGCTCTTGCTTAAAGAGAGCTTTGACATGTGCATCCAGCATGGCAGCGCAAAGATTAAAGCTTTCATTTGGCGAAAGGCGAATATTAAAATATTTACAAATTATAAGAAATAAATGAATTAAAAAATAGTAATGGTATTAACTGAAATTAATAAAAAGGCTACTTAAATATTTTTTAATCATTTGTAACTCAAAAAAAAAACAACAAATCTTTTAATTTAATTATTAAGACCATCTTTAAATCTTAATCTTACAATGCATAGATTAAAACTTTCTTTTTGGGAATGCGAATTGTTCAGCTCTGACAAAAATTCAAATAAATGATTGGCAAAGTAAATTATTACGAATATTAAATATAGATCAGCGGTGGGCACGAAATCTGAATTCGGAAGCACAACAATAACAACAACAACAACATCAACAGCGAGTCTTTTGTGCGACTTCACGGCGCCGAATAGGAAGAAGAATATGTAGTTGGGAGCAGTCGCTGCTCCCGGAGCCACTGCGTGCCCACCGCTGATATAGACTGTCGAAAATATGCTGCTTAATCACTTGTAATTGTTATTTAAGTAATATTTATGATAATTTATAACGCAAATATTTTAGTCTAGCTTAAATTTCTTTTTTTAAACCTATTTAAAAAATGTCATTTGTTATGGAGTGTACAGGAAATACACATTAAAAAAAAAAAGGAAAAATGGTGAGAATCAAATAAAAAGCTTAGAGAAATTGTAGTGGCAAATAAATATTAAAATAAATAAATAAATTTCAATAAATACCTTAATAAAATTCTAAATATTGAGTAAATTTCGCTTTAATTGTTTGTGATTGCAACTTGAGTGCAAATACATTGTTAAAAAGTAAATATTTATTATTCCTTAAACCGTTTATATCAGTTACGTTTAAGTATGTTGAAAGTAGTTCAAATGTAGCTAAATATTTACAGTATATTCGATATTGATATAAACTTGATTGAACTTATGATTAAAGTGCATTGGGAATTCGTTATAAAAATGGCATGGAATGAGGCAGACACCGCTTGCCTGGCTATAACTGCAACTTCTATAACCGAGTTCTCAGCTCGCAGTTCGCAGTTCTCAAGTCTCAGTTCCAGACAAGTCAACATTCCATGGCCATTTGCAGGGCATAAGTTCGCGTCAAAGGTTTCGAGTTGAGAGAGAAAAAAACAAAGCAAAAAAAGAAAATAAATGAAATAAAATAAAATACAGAGTGCCAAAGAGTGAAGCGCAACAACCGACAACAACAACAACAGCAACAACAACCGACAACAACAACAGCAACAGACAAAAGGTTATAACTGCAGCGTTGCTCATATTGATATTGTATAAGTAAGTAGTTGTTGTTGTTGTTGTTGTATTAGCCTCCACAAGGGGGCAACACTGATGAGGACGGGTCGCTTCTGTTTCTCCGTGCTGCATGAAGAGGAGACGACTGAAGATTCTCAGTCTTCACCTTCCAGGCCTTCGACTCGTTTTGCATTTTAATTTTACTTTTGAGTTTTTTGTGTTCGTTTCCCGCCCGATCAACATCATCATCATCATCGTCATCATCATTACGATCATCATTGCATTTTTTTTTATACTTTATTTTTGATTATTTTAATTTTAAAGCCGCGCTGCCGTCTCGATATTTTTTTATATCGCCACTTGTCGGGCCATTTGTGTCTTCCCCGCCCTCTGACTTCATGTGTGTGTCTTTGTGTGTGTATGTGTGTGTGTTGCCTTTTTTGAGGTGCCGGTCAAAGTCAAGTCGAGTCCCAAGTCAAGTGAATACGCGTCGGCGCATTGAAATTGCGGCTTTTTCGGGCATTCTCATTGCGAATCGTCTATGTGTGTGTGTGTGTGTGTGTGTGTGCGTGTGTTGTGTGAGGTGCTTTGTTTTAATGAAAATTTGCATGCTGAATGCTTAATTTTGCCAGCATTTCACTTGGGAGTGGCAGTCGCCGCTGTAATCTCTTGGCCCAAAAGGCAGTTGACCAAATGCAGCCAAGTTATACGATCAACTGAGATTGCACTAGTATATGTGAGCTTTTGCAAAGCTTTGCATGTTTGACATGCATGCAAGCTGTCTGTGTAAAAGCTTTAGTTTTTTATCTTATCCTATTCATCTTTCCGATTCATATTATAATTCTCAATCACTTTTTTTGTTGTGTGCAACGAACAAAAATTCTGGTTTTGTTTTGATTTTTTTTTTTACCAGATCAAAAGCCAAGCAAAAGTCAAAGGTGAGTCCATGGGCCATATGACATCATCATCATCATCATCATCGTCATCATTGTTGCGATCATAATGATTAGCAAAGCAGCTGCAGATACTTAAGTTTTGGCATTCAAGTGAACAACATTTGCAAGGCCAAACAAAAAAAAAACAATGCAAGTTAGATTGCTCCACAAAAGTATAACTGACATGTAGATACCCTTTTAACAGATTCTTATGCAATTTTAGAAACTAGAGCTTTACATAAATATATTTTAGTATGCCGAAAATCAAGGAAATATTGAAAGCTACGAAAATTATAATGACTTTATTATATTATTTCAATTTATTCTGCATACACAATAATACATGTATCAATATCATAGAGTATAAATACATAAGTAGTTATAAACAAATTGTTCTGAAATTTTAAAGATTTAAACTTTACGCAAAAATATTTTAAAATGCCAAAAGTCAAGTCAAAATCTTGAAAACTACGACAAATTTGACAGCTTTATGATAATGATAACTAATATTAATATCAAAAAACAATATACAGTTGATCTTCTATAACTGAAACTTCTACAACTCGAATTTCTCTCCAATTCGAACTAAATGAATGGCAGTAAAATTAATAAACTTAAGAAAAAGGGCTCTATAAGTCGAATATCTCTGTAACTCGAACCTTTTCTTTGGATAATGGTGTGTTTTGTAATTTTCTGATTTAAATTATATATAATAATAGTTTAAAACATTGACAACTTTATTACAAATTTTCAATATCGAAGAGTAAGATATCAAAAATGAGATTGATAAAAATATGTCACAGCCATAAATAAAGTCGACAACAACCAAAGGTCTCACAGAGGTCCGAGTTCATTGAGGTGTCACTGTGAGGTCTGCACAGTGGCAATAAAAAGTGAGTAAATGGTTTACAGTGGACAAAACACTGACCAACAATAGTAAGTTAGGTAACTGCAGGGGGGGAAAGTGAGAACAAAGAAAGACAAACCGAAATACAAACAAACAAAAAAACAAGAAATAAACACAACAAAACAACAAAACAAAAGCGTAAAACGATAGTTGAACTTTCAACACCTATTTTTTCCAGTTGTTAAAGGGGTCTGGGCTTGTAGATTGTAGAACTAGAGGGGAGCTAGAGGGGTGGGAGGGGCTGACTGAGTCTGGTCTCGGTCTACCTCTATTCATTGTAGTTAAATGCGATAAACACTGTTTAGACAAGGGGAAAGATTGAAACAGAGAATTGGACATTGAGTAGGGGAAGGGGGGGTCAATGGGGGAGTGGGGTGTAAGGTGTCTCACTTACCGGAATAACACCAGGCTGGCCATACTACTGTTGTCTCGGTATCAATTTCCTTCATTATGGTGGGCTCAACATATTGTCAAAACCGCACCGCACCGATTTGATTTGCCGTCTCCTTCTCACTCGCTCTCTCTTTCTCTCCTATTAGCGACTGCATTTGTAGTCCGGAAGTAAACCGAGAAGAAAGAAAAAAATAAGTGAAGATTAGTTATAAAGTTATTTGAATGAATTTTTGCAGTTATCATTGCGGTTGTTTTTTCTCCCCTCTCTCTGTTTTTTTTTGTTTTGTTTTTTGCTTAGCCAATTTTTCAATTAAGTTAAAGGCAACAGGTTGTTGGCCATTTTCATGTCGCTAATTTGTCTTTGTATTAGAGTCTGTTTATTTTTTATATTTAATTTTTTGCCATCTCGCCTTAAGTTGTCGGCGTTAATGTCTTTATGTAGTATTTGGCCTGGCCATTAAATATGGCTGCAAGCATGTCTCTCTCCTTCTGCTTAGGTGTTTCTTTAATTAATTCACTTGTTGTCAAATGTACAGCTGTTTTTCTTGCGCTTTGCTTTGCTGATGCAGCATTTAGTATACCCTGTAATTATGCAAGTGACTTGGACGGGTGTACAACAAACACTAAAAGATAATTTTGATATTAAATATGAAGATTGACAATTATTAAGCTATAAAATATGGAAACAATTAATACAATTTGAGAACACTTTAAAATTTTTAGGAACTTTTGTTTATTTTTATCAACTAATAGTTCTTAATTCTGTAATCTTACCTAAAATAAAAATTCTTTAATCTATTAAAATAATCTGAAAAATTACCAATGAAGTTTGCTTTTCTTATAATTAAGTGAAACTCAAAATAAATAAGTTGCATTTCATTCAAACTAATTATTCCGGTGTGCCACAGAAATCGCTTTCGCTTTAATTTCACTTAAATTTTTATGAAATAACCGCGAAATTTCATGATTCTGATTTAAAAAAATACTTATCATAAATGTAATTAACAAAAAATATATCCACAATTGTATATGAATTGATCAATTTCAATTCTAAATAGTATACATTTTTATCCATTTCCCTACATTTACCCTAGGGTATTCGTCTAGTCGAGCTAGCTTCGATTTATTAGAGTTCTTGTTTGCTTAGCTTGATCTTTGTTTAATTGAATGCTATTAAAAGCTGTCAAATTGTGTTTAGCACACATATACTTTTATTTATTATTATTATTTTGTCTGAAAAGTAAACACACCGAATAACAGTCAGTGCAGTAATAATTCTCAACCGGTTTAAGCGCTGTGAACGTGTTTCAAATGTTTAACATTGCCAAAGATCTTCCGATCGCGATCGTTGGGATAATAATATGATTTCTGGATTAAATTCAATAAGTTCGGCAAACTGTATTGAAATTCGATTAATCCAAAGCTCACTTTGATGCCAAAGACTTGAGACTCTCGAGAAATCAAATAAAAACTGTAACCTTTTTAAGGGGGAAACAAACAATGAAATATATATAAAAAAAAGTTTAAGGTCGCGATTGGCTATCAAATATTTAAACAGCTTTTTTGCATTTGTATACAAAAATTAAAAAAAAAACAACGAATTTGAATTTACCTTTTTTTTATTGATATTTTTTTGTATTTGTATTTTACGTCGATTGTTTCACGTTGATTGCCGCCAACGACTTCTATTGTTATTATTGTTGTTGTAGTTGTTGTTGCTATTGTTGTTATTGTTGTTATCGTAACCGCTGTCAATTTGTCATTCCAATTGACAAAGTAGCCGCAATAACAAAAACAAAGGCACAAACAAAAACAAAGTCAAAAGCCGACTCTGCTAATTTTTCCTTGTGTTTTTAAGTAAATTCTATGTGTTTTATTATTATTATTATTAATTTTAAGTATTGCAATTACATATTTTAATGTGCTTTGCGAACTGAACTTGTTGTTTGGCTTATTGACAAAAAAAAACGGCTTAAAAAACGGCTTAAAAATCACTTCATAATTTTCCTGCTGCCTTTGTTGTTGTTGTTTTGGGTGCAGCTTTTTGGATGCACTTTTTGCCAGCATTTGCACTTGTTAACTGTTGTTGTCGTCGTCGTATTTCCGCTTCAAAAATGTATTTTTCAATAAATTTTTATATTCTTTCAACATTTTTTTTTTGTCATTTCATTTTATGTTTTTTATTTCTTTTTTTTTTTGGTTAATGAACAACACACGCGTTGAGTTTTGACTGCTTTTGTTGCCGTTTGTTGTACAACAAACATCGACTTTATTTATAATTTGTGATGCTGCAGCTTTGACCTTTAAAAGAAACTGAGCTCAATTCTTACTGGAACTTTAATCCAATTGGCATTCACTTTTCGCCTGATTTGCATTTCACTTTTGCACTTTTAGCCGCTACTTGTCAGGCTGTCAGAGATACTTGTATCGCAAAGATACATTCGCTGCTCTCTTATTGATGCTTTGTTTTAGTTGCTGCTCTTATTGTTATACTTATTTGTTTAGGTTTTTGTTTTTGTTTTTGTTGGCTTATTAATTGCTAGTCACGTGCGTGTTGACGTTTGACATCATCGCACAGATTTTGTATCTCACAACTGTTGCTGCTGTATCTTTTGTTATGCGGCTAAACACGTGAGTTTGCCAGCATTTTTTGTATTCCATCAACTGTTGCCGTTGCAGCTTAATCCTTTTTGAGCCTTTGAGCCCTTGCACTGGTTGACGCACGTTGTGTTATTACATATTTGTCTAATTGGAAGTTTGCGTCTCACTTTTTTTGTTGTTCTGCGCGCTTTAAAATATGACAATTTGATTTAAATTTTATTTTTTTAACGAAGTTTTTCGATCGCCGCCGACGCCTGCAAAATGTTTTGCTTTTCTTTTAATCAGCGAGCGCAATTCGCACGTCTCGCAACGCAAACGGGAACGTACTGAGCATTAAAGCCGCAGCAGCGCCCCATTGGAGCCGCCGCTCGTACATACAAACACCAACACACAGACACGGTCATTCCAAGCAACAGCAAGAAGAGTGAGATTGGGTGAGAGCAAAAGCGTTGAAGAGCGCGCGCAAGCTGAAAGAGCAATCGCTTAGCAAAGAGTGCGCATTAAGCTTTATCAGTCAGTGCAGGCGCTTGCTTGCTCTCTCCCGCTCTCGCTCGCGCGCTCTCTCTCTGTATTTTTGTTGTTGCTTGCGTTGTGTGTGTTGTGTGCAGTGCGCGCAGCTGAAAAAGGGTTCAATGAAGGTCAGCTGGTTCAGAGTTCAACGCATACAAAAGCTGCACTTAACTCAGCTCGCAATGTGTGAGTGCAAGTATGAGTGTGTATGTGTGTGCATGTGTGTGTGTGTTTGTGTGCGTTTACTTATTTCTCTGACTGTATCGCTGGCCATTTGATACTTTGGCCTCGTCTGTCAATTGTTGTTGCACTTTTCGTATTTGCCCAGTTGTTGTTCGGCCGAAGCACTGTCTGAAGCAAAAAACATATGCATATTAATTGCAATGGGGCATATGTATATATTCTGAGTAAAGCTACCTCATATATTTACATATACAACACGAGTGCTCGTCATAGCCATAACAATAATCTAATTCAATGTAAATCAATAACATTTGATATCGCAGCGACGACCCAAACAACCTTTAAAGAAAAAACGCACGTATACGTACCGACATATATCTATATTGGCCCAAGATACACAAGCTACACCAAAAGATACAGATACAGATACTGTGATACAGATACAGATACAGATACAGATGCGCCGCACACTTAACCCAAACGAGACCAAAAGCGAACAGGCGGCCATCGCGACCGACCAAACGACCGAACGACCTGAAATATTTTTAGAACTGCGACAGCGACAGCGACGTCAACGACGACGGCGACAGCGACGGCATGCATATATTGTGGCTCTCCCTCTCTCCCTTAGAGCACCCCAGTCTGCCGATCGAGACAGCTTTTTTAGTGTCAGGCCGCTCCACATCCCCACCCCCCGTGCGCCCCACACTTGTCTTGGGGTTGCGGCTCTGACGGGACGACATTCGCCAAGAAACAGCGCAGACAGAGAGACAGAAAGAGAGCTGAGCGAGATGGCTAGAGAGAGTGAGGTCAGAAGGTCTGTGATCTTTTCTGCGAACTGCAAGAACAAAGCGCAGCAAAATTAAAAAAAAATAAAAAAAAAAAGGAAAAGCAAACAAAAAACGCGACATGTGCTATGCATACTCTTATTCCTTATAGGAATTCCCTCGGGTTCTGCTCCCCAAAGGCGATTTCGGGACCTACGAAATAAGATATCTAATGCATACTTTAAAATATTATATAACCATATTATCTAACATATAATTAAATTTAACTTTATTTTTAACTTATTTTCAAGACAGTTTTTAAAGCTTTGAAATGTTATCAAATTTAAACTTTAAACTGCATTTCATTTGTTTATTAAAAACTAATCTAGAATAGAATGTTTAATTTAAATTGAAAATGAACAAATCATTCCAAAATCAATGAGATATTTTAATTTGATTTGCGTGCGGTTTCCCAACATTTTGCGGAACGTCATTTCATCTCATACTATATGATATATAAGATATATTTCGATATGTTTGAGACGGTTGATGTGTTGGCACAACTTTGGTTCGGACATATTTAAGCACTCGATCTCTTGGCCAGGCAAAAGCCAAAAAGTCAAATGACAAGACGCAAAAAAAAAACACAAATAAGAATATAATGAACAAGACTACGTTACTTGAGAATACCCTGTAACCAGTTACAGAGTAAACTTAAATTGAATCTTGACATTATTATTTAAAAATTTACAAGTTATAAAGATCAAATATTAACATACAAAAATAAAGTGCTTAATAGTTTTTTATGGAATAAATGTATAAACGTTTATAAAGCCATAAGTTGCTGTATTTGAACTTATGTCAGCATATACTCGTTAAGTACTGTTTAATTTACAGGGTATTCAAGAACAGCGCAGGGTAAATATGTACCCATAGGTGCATATACTCGCAGAAACATACACACACACACGCACACACACAGTATGAACGACATCCACGCAGCACATCAATGAATCAAAAATACAAACAACAACAACAACAACAACGAAGACGACGACAAGCGGAGAACGAAGAAGACAATGAAGAAGCAGAGGCACAGAAGGTGAGAGGGCGCAGCATCTTTTGACGTTGACAACGCGACCGAAACAGTCGCAGAGTGAGACGAACAGAGATGGCGAGAGGGAGACAGAGAGGAAGAGAGAGATGCCAAAGTTTGGCTGATGGAGGGGCACCCAAAAGGTGTGTATGTATGTGTATGTGTGTGTGTCAGTGTGGGACGATCCGCAATATTGCAAAAAAAAGAAATGAAAAATAAAAATCAACAACACAACGCGTTGTATGCTAAGATGTTGACTTGTTGTTGTTGTTGTTGCCTTTTTTTCATCTTTTTATTTGTGTTTTTTTTTGTTGCAGACAGTTCGACGGCCACACAATTGACTCGTTTGCCAACACGCGTCAAAATGTTGCAACAAGCTAAAGCTGCAACACACACATAAACACATAAACACACACACAGATACACTCACACACATACTACAACATTTTCATACTTTCATTGGCAACCTGTCAGTTTATGGCTAAAAAATCGTTCTCAGTTATCAAAAGGTGCATCAATCTGTAGATCTAGAGATTAAAGATGTTAATGAGCTGCCTTATAAAAAGGGGAGTATCTCTATAGAGTGAAACAATATAATGCGATGTTACCCATCAATAACCAGTCAGCTGTCAAATCTTAGGTTTAACTTTAAATATTTTTAGCTAAATAGAATCCAAGCTGATCCAGAAGTACTCTAGAATACTAGAATTTCTTAAGAACTTCATAAGAATGCAATCAAAAATGTTAAGAAATATGAAGTAAAATTTGTTTAAATTTTTAAAAAATATATTTCAAAATTACAATATATTTTGGAAAGATTCACAATAACGAACAATTGTAAATAGAAAGAAAGAACACGCCTTGCAATAATTAAGAAACCTAATTGCAAATATCTCTTAAAGTATTTAAGAGCAAAATATTATACTTATGTATGTATTTACATACATTTAATACTTTAAAATTTAAAGTTTAAATATTTAAGAATTATAAATTATAGAACATTATCAGGGGTGCCACAGAAATCGCTGTCGCTGGAATTTGACATAAATTTCATGCAAATTAATGTCAAATTCAAGTGGAAGAGATTTCTGTAACACACCTGTATAATTGTAGATCACTCTGTTAAATGGATGTTCCCTTTAATTTGTATATTAATTTGAAAACTTTTTAAGGCATGTCTTGAGTAATAATATTGTATTGTTTCTCATGAAGTAAGCAAAGCTTGAGGCGACACAAGCATACCAAAAGTTGACCTGCATTCCATTTTGGAGACGCATGCAGGTGTCACTTGGCGAGTACAGTTGCCACACGACCTGACCTCTTAGCAGCCACTTTGGGACCACAAAGCAGCTGAAAGAGTCAGAGACTGGGCCAGAGACAGGATAGGAGACAGACAGAGAGTCAGTCAGCGTCGATCTTTGTCGCAGACTGTGCCATGTTTTTTGTGCTGTTTTTTCGGCTCGGTTCGGTTCGGTTCATGTCCCAGAGACAGGCCTCAAGCATAACTGGTGCAAAGACTCAACACGCGCGCGCTGCCCACACGCCTAACTTGCGACTTGCGACTTGCAGCTTGGGACTTGCAACTTGGGCCTGGTACCCGTTCCTGGCCCCCTTGCGGATCCTCCCGTTTGGGCCACCAGCTGCAGTCACTCTGACTGTCTGTGACAGAGTTGAGTTGTAGTTAGTTGAGATCGCAGGCCAAAGTAAAAAACAAAAACAAAAATCAAACCAACAAAAAAAAAAACGAAACTTTCGCAACGAGCACATAAACACATATGTATATAAAGATCCTAGACAGAGGTTCGCGTACAGCGTGTGCCATACTACACTGAACAAAATTAGCTGTTATTTATTCAATGTTAGTCTTAAGCTGTTTTCACTGAACTAAAGCATTAAACATCTTTCAAATATACCATCAATGTTTGTAAAATTTAAAACGATGGAAAGCGAATAGAATTGAGAACCATTTTCTGATTTCAGCAAAAAATTATAGTAGAAACCTGTTTTTTATTAAACTTACAACTTACAATTTTCGAAATGTTTCAAAAATTAATTTATTTATTGTTTTGTCAATAAAACAATCTAACATTACCTTTTTTAAATAGATCAAGCTCACATGTTTTTGACTTTTCTATTTCAGCTTCCATTTCTTGATATCAAGACAAAACAACTTTCCCAAACTGCTTAATATTCATGAATTTCTATATATTTGTCTGAGCAAATGCAAGTGAAGCACTTGAAAATCGGACAGACCTTTGTAAATGAAAGTGAAACAAGGTTAAAGAGGAAAAACATACATATTTTCTTTATCAATTTACAATTCCAATTAAAATTTGTCAAATTAATATTTTACAAGGATTAATGGCAAATGGAACACTGAGAAATGAAACCCAGACAAAGTTCAATAATTTACTAGGGTATTTACAAAGTTTCGCCTTGCACAAAGTCGCGATTTCAGTCTATTGCCGTTTCGAGGAACGGAAATGGAAAGCTATATAGGCTACAGTATCATGTTAACCAACACTGTCTCTGTTGTTTAGTTTTTCTCAGTGTAAGTGAAGTAAATATATGTGAGGAGAGTTTGAGACTATATTCAGATCGGTTCAGTGTTCAATTTTCAGTTCAACCCAATGAAATAAACTCGACGCTGTTTGTCGTTGTCATTTTGGACTGTGCGTATAAGTGTGTGTGGCTGTGTGTGTGTATCTGTGTGTGTGCCAGTGTCTGTGTGAGGGCAAACGGGCGTTCGTTTGAGGTCTGGCATCGGTCGACTCGATGTCGATCGGTCGCTCTGTCGGTCGCATGGCATTAGCATTTTTCAGTGTTGTTTTATTTTTAGATGCGCGCAAAAAACTCACACACACATAGAATTGCAACTGTGTTTGTGTGTGTGAGTGGATATCTGCGCCAACGCTTCGATGCTTGGAGGTGACTGACAGTCAGTCAGACTGACTTTCGGACGCACTGACGGCATTTTTTCCTTTTTTTTTATTTTATTTTGACAAACGGCTCTGACAGCGCCCAACGACAGTTTGCACCACATTCACAATCACATTCACATTCGTATTCACATTCACAAACACTCGTTCATAATATACATATTGGTTGGCAGTTGAGTTCAGTTGGCAGAAGATTTAATCCTTTTATTAAGTCAAGTTCAACTAATTTGAAGCGTAATAGATCAACATATCTTAAGTCAAAATGTGTTTCAACTTACTCTACTGATGGTTATATCATTTCATGCTACTCAATGCGATCGTATTTACTTTCTAGTAATCGTATTATCTTTCACCGAGTTCTTTCCGTAAAACAATTACAGTTCTGTTAATTCAGCTTTGTTCCGGCTTCTCGTGTTGCCGTCAAATTATATGGAAACATCTTATCAGCAGATTTACGTGAAGATCATGTGATCTTTAACGTGTTCTTTAACTTTAAAGCTTACTTTATGATATTAAAGAAAACCATTTTAGCAGTCTAGCTTAAAGATTTTATTTTATCCACCCGATCCTTAAATGATCTGATCTAAGAATTTTATTTGACCTATTTGCATGATCTTTACTAAGAAGTTTTTACCAAAAGAAGAATCAACTATTGTCACAATGTTTGTTATTCTATATTATTTAATTACATGTATGTTTATCTACGATCTTGACTGATCGCAGTTGTGGCTTTAGGTTTCATTCCACAATAGAGATCAGTTAAGCTCCTTTATTAATTTGTTTCTCATAATTTGAGTTGCTGCTTGCAATATTCTATATTATGCATTTTTATCTTGATCTCCCACTATGATCATAGCTGATCAAAGCTGATCTTGGCTTTTGTTGTTGCTCGTCGCAAAGTTCACATTTTGAAAATTAGAAAAAAATGAAAAAAAAAACTTTTGTGCGCTTTAATTAAAGTTCAGCACCTACTCAACCCACTCGGCAATATCACGACATTTGCAATCATTAACAGCGCCTGACTGAACCAAGTTGAACTCGAGACGAGTTGAGTTGAACCGATCTCTGAGAGCTGAGAGTATTTAGTGTGGGCAGACAACACTGGCAACTGGCAACTGGTAACTAGGCAACACTGACAACTCAAAACTGGGCAACTCGGCATCTGACACAACTGAACAATCATCAGCAACTACGAAATAGTTTTCGTGTTTGAAAAATCACCGACAAAGTGGGATGCTTTATGGATTTATGATTTCATTCGAGCGGCACAATTCAAACGAAACCAAAGCAAATCAACGAAACTACACAGCGAGAAATGTTCAAGCTAAAAACTAAATACCTTTTTGTAACAGATAGTTATTCAAAAATCTGATATATGACTCGTTTGTTATTTTTTAAAATTTAATTTAATTTTATAATTCATAAAATTTTTGTACAGATATAATTCTTAACATACTTAACTTAAGATAATCAACTACAAAAAAGACTTGACATTATTTGATTGTTTTCGTTTAATTCTCCTTTTTTTTCAAATTCCATTTTCATTTCATTTCATATCAAATAAACTTGGATTTTTTTTGCTATGTGTATCGCAAAAATTTGACGCTGCGGTCAGCGTCAATGATTAACCCCCAACCGAACCGAGCACAGAGTTAATAAACAAACAAACAAAAAAATAATTACTAAGAATTTTCTAGTTGAACGTGCTCTACTATCAAATACCCTAGATAAATGACACAATTAATTCTATATGAGATATTCAATATAGTTCATAGATGATATTTTAAATAAAATGAAATGTTTGTATCTCACATTGTTGGGGGACTCACCAGACATATATCACGGAGAACTTTGATATACTGTACTTAATGGGTTCAAACCATTCACTTGTATTATACCCCTTTTAAATCACTTTACAACTGAAAGGGTATCAAAGAGCAACGAAAAAGCAACGGTTAACCGAACGATCTTTGATCTTTTGTTGAAAAACTGTCAACGGATCAAATTATAAGAGCATGACAAATGCAAGATCAACGCAAACGCAACATATCGCAAGTTATAACGAGTGAATCCGTTGGTCGATCGCTCGATCGGTCGATGGTCAATTACGAATAGTGATCAAACAAACTGTGACTGTGATTTCTTTGCTTTTCCTTTTATTTTTATTTTTTTGTTGTCTTTTGCTTGGGGTTTGGCAGTAAATAAAGTATGAGAAAAAAGTGCTGTCAGTGCGAAGTGCGAGTACATAAAGCATCGTCAGGTTTCAGTTTCAGTTGGGAGGATCGTCGGCGATCGTCGCAGTCGCAGTCGCAGTTCAAGTGACAAAAATGTCGCAGTCAGCGCAAAGAAAATGAAAAAGATCGCGATATTCGGTCTCATCTTAAAGCACAATGTTCACAATCTTCCAGAGACAACACCCCCGCTCATACCGCTCCTCCTTGATTTCTTTCAGCCGCTTCTTCTCCTCTTGTTGTGTTTTTTTGGGGGAAACGAGTTATGATGAAGTTTTGTGTACGTTCGTTTGTCTTCGTCAAATATTTGCTTTAGAGACCGCTAATGACATGAAACGGCAAAATGTGAGGCACTCTGACTTCTTCTCGTATCTTTCCCTGAGTCCCACAATAAAAGGGAGAGAATGGAGCAGGAAATTGTTGAATTTGTTATTATTAGCATTTATATTAATCTTTTTTTATTTCTATTTTTTTTAAGAGCTCTGAACCTATCAAGTAACGTTGAGGACGTGTGAGTTAGGCAGAAATATTATATATTTTTATTATTATTATTATTGTATATGATAAGACATATCTGATATCATTAGGGAGATACCTTTTATGCTGACCACTTCAATTCAATTCAACAAAGCGAAAACGGAAGTTATGCTTGGGTTTTATTTGGGGACAAGAGTTGGAACCTTGCCAAAGGTCGTAAAGATGCGTGCATACCAAATTAACAAAATTTCGCACCATTTTTAGTCTGTTTTTTCATCAGTTTGGATATTTACGACCATTTGCTGACCTGCCAAAATCAGACGCACGAGAAAACAATCAACTTTGATACGGAAAAAATCAAAAAATAAAAAAAATACTTAAATAAATACTCGTCTAACCTGTCACAACAAATAAACAAATATTTGATATTTGGATATCGATTATACAATAGACAAATCAACGAATACAATGACAATGACATGCACTAGAAAATATATGATAAACATTTACGGAAACTTGCTCAAAGTAAAATTTATTATTTAAACAAACTCAAATGACAACAACAAAAATAATTCTGCAACTTCATTTTGTGTTTTTGTTTATTTTTCCCTCAGTGTACGAAGAGATAATCTAAATGCTAAACCTTAACCATTCAAATTCTAAAACCCGTTGACCCGAACTTGTTGATCCACTTTCCATTAGGTTGAGCCAAAATCCGAGAAGGTTAGCATTCAGTTTAGTTTAGTTTATCAAGGCCATAGCTGAATATTTTTGACAAAGTTCAAAAATTACGTCTGTCACAAGATTACAAGTATGCTAATCATTGACGTCCAAACGAATGCTTAAAAGGTTAATTTTCCAATAACAAAAAAAAAAAAATAATGAAAAAACGTATCACATCTATTAGGTCAAAAGATCGCTGAAAGCATTAACATAATACTCAATATGCCCTGCAAATATTTCCCTAATAGCCATAGGCATAAGTATCTCAATAGCCCTCTATTCAAATCAGTTCGTAGTGCTCTCAGGTTGTTTGTTTTCATTAATAGTCTTGTTTACCATACTCGAATTAGACAATATTATGTATGTAAATTTCCTGCATATTAATACAACATTCATAAATAAAGTTCTCTAATGCTTAAATCAATCTAAATGTGTCAAAAAGAATCAAATGCCAAATGACGATTGAATCTATTTACAATATATGATAAATATTAAAATATTATGAAACGATGAGAATACTAGAGGAATATCATACCAGATAAAAATCCATTTTATTTTTAAAGTTGTAAGCTAAAACTATTTATAGATCTTTTCTATAGGTTTCTGTTCTCTAGTCTGTCACGTGCTCAGCCTATTACATATAAATAACTATATTTTTATATAAATGTGTTATGAACTGTGTCTTAAAAGGCTTAAATATACATTTTTTAAGAGATTTTTTAGGGTTTATAGCCGAAACGTGTTAATGTCTGCATAATTTGGAATCCAATTATAAATATTTATATTAATTCGGCTTTTGTCTGAGCTAAATGTTGTGAGCCGAGCTTTGTTTTTGATTATCAGGGCGATATTTATGAATGGACACACGTCAAGTTTATCTGAGAAGCGAATCTCTGAAGATTTTAGAGAAAGTGTTAAGAATTCAAGATTAGTTAAGGGATTGGTGTAGTCGGCTCATGTAAACTTTGTAAAATGAAGGAAATAAAATTAATACATATTAATATTTTAACGAGCTCAAAAATATTTCTTATTGACTATCGAAGCTTACACAGCTTTTTAGTTTATTTGGCAGCTTTCGTCCTGCGCGTTTTATCACTTGACCGCGTTGTCAGACGTTCGCGCACCACTTGAAAACTGCACAACAAACAATTCACTAAATAAAAAAATATGTTTTGCTAGACTAAACACTCATTACACACACACATACACAGACAGATGCACCCTTCTGTGAGCAATTTGGCAAAAACAGTTGCGCATTAAGCGCCCTGAGAACTGAATCATTTGGTCAGTACAAAAGCAAAAGCAACAAGTTAACTCGCAGAAGCTGCGACCGAAGAATGCAAAAGAAATGTGCAAATAAAATTCAGACAGGTAGCGCACATACAACAACAATAAGAACACGAATGTAACAATAACGGCAAGAGACGTAACTAACCACAACAAAAACAACACCAACAACAGCCAGATGACGAAGAAGAAGAAGCAAAGCGAAAGAAGTACGCTTATCAGACAAAGCAAACGCAAGCGCCGGATATGAGCGCCACTTAAAAACTGTAAAAACAACACAAGCAGCAGCAACAAGTGTGTGCAAAAGAGAGTGACAGAGAGAGAGGGAGAGAGAGGGTAAGTTTGAATGGCACTCGAGAGCGGGAGCAAGAGAAGTGTGCTTTTTGATAGCAGTAACAAAAGCTGCCGTGTCAGGTAGCCTGAAATCGCCGTCACAGTCGCCGTCACCGTCGCCGTCGCCGTTTTTACACAGGCCAATTAATGATAGCGACAAAATGGCAAATAATAATAATAATAATGTGAGGGGTATGTAAAAGGCGTAAAGGCAAACACGTAACAAATATACTCTCACACTCACACGCACACTTAAACGGTGACACTGCAAGAGAGAGAGAGAGAAAGAGAGAGGAGCAATAGTGCAGGCATTTTAATTTTTTTGATATCTATGCGCGTGCTACTTTGTAACAACAACTGCGTCGGCGTCGGCGTTGAAGCTGACGTCGCTGTTGGCGTTGGCGGCATCGATAGCAGCAGCAGCAACAATAATAATACGCAGACTAATTGCAAACATGCGTTCATTTTGATTGCTGGACAAAAGCTTTGTCACTGATGCCAACATCGACGCCGACGCCGACGCGTTGTTCAATCAAAGCTGAGCAGAGCAGAGCAGAGCAAAGAGCTGCAAGTGTTTTTACAATTTACAGTTGTTGCTGGCGAGGAGCAACAATTGCTGAATCATTTGTTTATTGCCAAATCAAAAGTATGTTTGTATTAATTACCGTTTTAAGCCGTTGTCGTCGTCGTCGCTGCTGCTGCTGCTGTTGCCGTTAGTTTTATATAGTTGCTGTGTCGCTGCTGTCAAACACTTCAATGAAATTTTATGTGGAGCAATTGATAAAGCCGCGTGCTCATACACAAGCACTCACACACACACAAACTACAGCTACAACTACAAATATATATATAGATATATGTATGTAAACACAACTACACACATAAACTCACTATTTGTACATAAAAATTAAGTACAATAATTCACTGGCACTTGTTGCTGCTGTTGGTTTTGTATAAGTTTCATTGATCGCCGCGTTTTGATTAATTGTTTAAATTACGTTTATTATTATTGTTTTGTTTGCTTATTTTGTTTGCCTCTCGGCACTCGTGTGAAGCAGACAAACTTGATAGAAAGCTCCGGCAAAAAAGCTTCGCCCATCCAACCGTTAACGACCCGCACTCGAGAGCGTTGCAAAAATAACTGACTGTCGATCGTTTCGTCTCTATCTATCTGTGGCTACTTTTGGGGCCGGCCCCATCACGTTCGGCTCGTGCTCAATGCACTTCGTCAAGCGTTCGTGTGTAGAGCGAGTGTCGGTGTATGCGTACATTTTATATGAATGAATTTGTGGAGTCATGCTTAAGAGCGCTCTTTTAAGAGATCACTTGTGATTGCCTGCCTGTATGTGTGTGTGTTTGTGATGAACAAAGAGAAAATGTTATGTTTTAATCTAGCAGGTTGTTTGCTCTGTGAAGTGATCAACTTTTATTATTATTATTATCATTATCATTATCATTATGCGTTACGCTGCTAAATAAAAATAAAAAGAAATTTGATTTGTTTTCAATTAAGAATGATGTTGTTGAGAAAAAGCTTTTAGCATGGGAATTTATGTGTGTACTGCGTAGTGAGTAGTTAATACGTGGCAGGCGTTTATTTACTAGTGAAAGAACTTAAAGCTCAGAAAGAATTAGATTGAATATTATGTGGTATTATATTATTAAAATATACAATATTTCAGTTAGTAAATTATCACGTTTTTATTAATATTTTAAAAGATAATTCCTATGGATATTATTAGTTTTTTAAAATAATAATAAAATATTTAAATAAACAATGAATGCGAATTTTATATTTTGTCGAAACAATTAATTGACTAGCCGTATTAAGTCAACCCACTCAAATTTCTTGCATTTATCCGACAATCTGCTAATTCATTTTCCATTTCCAACTATCAAAAAAAGATTCAAACAATTAAGAAAACAAAACGACGGCGCCTGTCGATATGCTCCGGGCAGATAGAAACTGTCAAACAAAACAAACTACAAGATACGCCAGTGCTGAAAGTGTGCTGTGATTTCTTTTCTCTTCATTGTTTTCAGCTTGTTTCATTTTTTTTATAAGGTTTCTTTTGCATGCAATGCAAATGGAGCTAAGTACAAGGAAAGGCGTCAATGACGACGCAGCGCAGCTACTGCGCAGCTGTGGCGCTGCAGCGACGCGACGCCAGCGACGACCTTAAACTGAGCACATCAAAAGGAAGCAGCAGAGGCAAAAAGCTCACAGTGCGAAGAGTGGGAGAGGGAGAGAGATGGCATCGAATATAAATTAACTGGCATGAACGAAGTAATGGAGCAAAAGCAACAGCAACAACAACAATGGCAAAGGCAAAGGCAAAGACAACGAGGTAACAATGAAGGTTGCACAAAAAGCCAGAAAGCAAAACGGCAAAACTGCAACTGCAATTTCGCTGCCAACGTCGCTGTCGCCGTTGCAGTTGCAGTTGCTTGTGGGCGTTGTCGTTGCCTCTCCCATTGCTGCTGCTGCCTCAGCTGCTGCTTAATCTATGCCTGGGATCGACCAAGTACAAATGGTTAGAGATGCAGCAACAGCAGCAGCAGAAGCAGCAACAACAACAACAACAGCAACAACAACAATGATTGTTGGCGAGGTCAAACAGCAATCAATAAAGGTCAGCGACTACCGCCGCGGCACGCCTGAGTGCCTGCTGCCAATGCCAATAAAGTGATGGGCAGGCAACCAGGCAGGCAGGCAGTCAACCCACGCCCCACCTATCTCCCACCTCCCCTCCTGCCACACACCTCACCTTTGCCGTTGCCCATTCATGCGGCCCACGATGAAGATGCTTTATGTTGCAAATTGAAAGCTGGACGTCCAATAATCGAGCCGACTGCTGACCAAGTTGAACTCCACACCGGACAACACATCGCTGCTGCTGCTGCCTCTGTCTCTGTCTCTGCCTTGCTGCTGCCTCTGCCACTGCGCCAGCCTCTCTTGCTGGGAGCAGCTGTAGGCAGCCAGACAAATGTAGACAGTTGCGACTGCGCAGCAGCAGAAGCGTCGGCCTAGACGCAATCAGCTTAACCCCACAATGTTCACCAACAAAGTAAATTTACTCGGCATCATAGAGTGTAAGGATTGGGGACTTAAGGAAAAAATGCATTAAGTTTGCTTATTTAGGACAGTTTAATTAAATACCATAGTTAATATTTATACTGCTTTAAATCAAATTTAATTTTTTAAAAACTTTTTTTTATCTTCTAAATATTATTTGTTTTTAATTGAATTTAATACCCGTCAACAAAGGGTAGTCAAAAAAAGATTAACTAATTTAAAAATGTAATAAGAAAACCTTAATTACAATTAACACAAATTTTAAATTCTAAAGAGTCTTTAAAATTTGCATATTATTTCTTATAGTTTATTTTTAGAGCTGATGAGTTATTAAAATATAAAACATTTAGAAAATTTACCTAAGGAATTAAATTAATTATACTCTGATTTAATACAGAAAAATTAAAGTAATTTATAATTAGTATTTCAAAGAGTTTTTAAAGTATTTTATTATATTTTATATGATTACATCGAACACTTATTAAATAAAATGAAACAGTTTTAATAAATTCCAACTTATTATTTACTCTTTAATATTAAACATAAAATTTGTAGTTGGGTTTTTAGTTGTTGTGTAAATGAAATGCATATATTTTATTAGATTTTAAAATTATTATTATTATAATAATATATATTAAATAATATAAATTGAAATATAACGATATTATATTGCATTGCATATGTAAATCTGCCTTTAAATTTTAAGGCTTAAACAAATTTTTATTTTATTTGTATGTCTAAAAGTTAAGCACCGAGAAACGGTTACAAATGTATGACAGCGATTCCCATAGGGGTTAACAAGTTAAATGGCGGATGTCGATGGCAGTGGCATTAGGCGTATGTTCGAAGCGCTATCCGAGCTCTGCCTGTCCCGCCCCCTCTGTGCCGCCCCCGCAGCTGCCGTATTGCCAAGTCGCCAAGTAGTCAAGTAAGTAGCTGCCTGGCCTGGCTTTGTTGCATGCCCCAGCCACAGTCTCTGCCCCTGTGTGTGTGTGTCTTTCGAATGTATCTGCAGCATTGTGGCATCCACAAGATATTTTTAATGGGGCCGCTTCCTTTTAGCTGCGACTGTTTGCTTCTTTTTTCGTCAGATTTTTGTGAATGAAGTTGTTTTTAGACACAGAGCACCATTATCGCACTGACATGTCTGGGGATATGCCATGGACTGCACTGGGCATGACTTCAAATAGCTTGTTGTTCTTTTTCTCCAACTCCCATTCCAACTCCAATTCCAATTCCAACTCCACTTGGCGTCCTCCACCTGCTGTCTGTTGTTGCTCTGTCACCTGTTGATGGATTTCGTTGTTTGATTAACATGAAATGGCATCGATGCAATGATGTATTGAGTGGAGTGCAGCTACTCAGACTTTACATTTAAGTGACTTTATCTACACTCGCAGAAACTATTCTCACGCATTTTACAGTCAATGTAATTTGAATGACATGATTGAAAATAAAATATGCAATTGAATCAATAATAACAGACTATTTATTTATCATATTTTAACTATGTTACAAAAACTTTTGATAAGCCGAAAAAATATAATATATTAAAATTATATTTTAAATGAAATCTTCATTTAAGTGACGTTAACTACAGTTAGAAAATATATCTCTGGAAAGGTATAGTAGAAGTCTAATAAAGTCTTTCTGTGTAAAACTTTTAAGCTGCAATTTCATTTTATATTTTACAACACAAATCTGTTTCTTAAAAACGGTTTTTAATGAAATATCACTTGATACTATATAAGAAATGTTACGACAAATTTTCAGCCGGATAATTGTAAACAGGAAACTAAGGAAATATATAAAAGTGTCCACAATCTTCAGTCCAAAAGAAATCTGAATCGGAATATTATATTATTGATATGAATATTCATTAAAAAATATCAAGCATATTCTATTCTTATAAAGAGCTTATTATTTAAGGCACTAGTCACTATTATAACCATTGATTTTAAAATAATATTAAGATTAAACAATTTACAATTGTTAAAAAGATGGAAATAGTAGCAAATTGTAATAATTTAAGATTTGGTTTTCAGTTCTAAGATAAATTTTCATTTTAGTTTACAATTTTCATTTTCTAAAATCTATTGTGTTGATGAATTATTACTACTATTATTATTATTATTATTTTTCTATTATTTTTAATTAATCTAATTTATTTTATTTATGTTTAAATTTTATATATTTTACTATCATATTTATTTTATTGTAGTTTTATTTTATGTATCTCTCAAAAGTATTTTTAACTTGTCCCTAAAAAAGTTTGCTTCTCTTTAATATAATATAATAAAATATATTAATTTAACTTTAAGAGCTGATTGTCTTTAGTCTTTAGATCAAAATAAGCAGTTTAATAGGATATAAATAGTATTCTATTGCAATCTCTAACAATCTTTTCCTGATTTGGCATTTGAACAATGAATGACACTTATTTTAACATTTTCAGTATATCTCAAATAAATTATGATAACATGCAAATATTTTCTTTACTAGAATTCGCTACTTGAATTTTTCTGAGTGTAGTTTGAGGCCTGCTAAATCGCTGGGTGGGTTGCGGGCTAACAAGCTAGCGTCTGGTTTGGGCCAGTTTACAGGTAGTCTAAGCCAAAGTACAACCCGAGTGCAGCTGCGACCATTTGCAAATCCTTTAAATGGTATCATTAGAAATCGCTTAACGCCCGCGCGAAATTTGTTTACCTGCGCTCCATATAAAAGCCCAAACTGTCGACCATATTGAGGCACATTTCAAAGACAACTGTCAAGCGGCCAAGATGTCAATCAACAAGCTGAATCTTTTACTGTTGCAGCTACTGTTGCTCATCATCAGTCTGGGAAACGGTTGCTGGGCGCGTCCCAGGCGGCAACAGCAACAACAACAACAACTAGATGCCGCCCTCAATGAGGTGACCTCCCGGGAAGCTGACCAAATACCCAATGATTTCATCGAGGAAATCTCCGCCTTGCGTTCATCTCTTGGCTACTACAAGAAGCGTCGCTCCTTCTACAATTCTCCGTTCTTGCAACACAGCCAATTTCGGGGGCGTTCCTACTACAAGGTGCCAGCTGCCAGGTATCCAGAAGTCGGGGTCATTCCGCCCGGCGGTGCCAACTACTACAGCAACGAGGCGTTGCCGCTGTCCATCTACGAGATCTTCGAGCCGGAGACCGTGTATTATTAACTGGCTAAACTTTTGCTCTTTGCGGACAACAATTAAATTGTGACATACTTTTAAGAATTTTTTGGCCTATGAACATTTAAATTTAAATAAAAAATTTAAGAAAAAAAAATTTAATTAAAGTCTTTTAATCGTATATTATCTCAATTATTCTTGCTACTGTCAGAAAAAGTATCTTTTATAGCTTTAAATTAGTTTAAATTTAGAATTAAATGTATTTTTTTAAAAACAAATTTAGCTCACAATATAATTTGGAATAAATTCTATAATTTGTATCCTAAATGTATTATTTTAAATAGCATTTAAACTCAAATGTTTGTTATTTAATACGCATGTTAAATATAACTTTGAGAAAATAAACTTATTTACAATTTTCGAACTAAACAAAATTTTTAAGCGTTTCTATTTTTAACTTAATTTAAATTTAAACAAATAAATTATTGTTAAATACAAATACAATCACTTTTTAGTTCATAATGTTGATCATACGTATAATATATATTTTATAATATTATAATATTAAATTTCAATGGAATGAATTTAATTTGAATTGACAAAGCCTCTCAAAAATACATAGAAAAAATATATAAATTCTTTTTTTTTTTCTTGTTTTAATTTCACAACTATTTTTTCTTATTTAAAATAGTCCTTGATTATTTTTTTTATTTAAATATATATTAACGATAACTTACCCCATATTTATTTTATATTATAGGAATAACTTTGAAAAGAATGAATTGAATTTAAATTGAAAAGCTTCTCGAAAATAGAAAAACATTTTAATTAATTTTTTTATTTTTAATTTCATATTTTTTAAATTTATATTAACGATACTCAAATAATTGTAAAGAAAACAAGTTATGATTTCAAAAATTCGTATTTAATCCAATTATATTGCTGTTGTTAGCTCATAATATACTTGTCCTTAGATAGCGCAGCAAATCTTATAAAAACATTCATCTGAAGCCACACACACAAGACAAACACACACTCAATCAGTTGCTTCGGTGTAATCAAAGGCGAAGGCCTTTGCCCACCTACCGCATTATGTTGCAACAACAATCAACACTCGAATCAACAACAATCTGAACAAACTACAACAACATAATCACAAATGCTTGAAGCAAACGCAGCAGCAACAGGAACAACAACTACAACAGCAGCAGCAACAACAGCAACAGAAATAAATGCGAAACAGAAGCCAAAATGAAGTTGAAAGTCGCAACAAAATAGGTATAAACATATGTATGTGTGTGTGTGTGTGTGTGTACACATCCCCAAGGAATTATTCAAGCGACAGGACAAATTCTAAAAGCAAAGGAGGCACCAGAAGAAGAAGAAGAAGCAAAAGCAGCAACAAGTGTTCCAAATCAAAACGGAAGCCAGAAGCAGCAGCAGCAGCAGAGGTAACTGCCACAGTCGAATGCCACATATGTACATGGGTTTTTGGTACGACATGGCAAAAGCATTTGGAAAATGTAATTTACAACGCGCAACAGCAGCAACAACAGCAGCAGCAACAACAACAGCAGCAACAACAGCAGCAACAACAACATGGCAACTGGTCAACCGGGCAACTGGGCAACTCACCTGCCACCGATCTCACACTGTCAGCTTTGTGCAAAAAGCCATCAAGTCAGCCGGGAGCCAAGTTGCTCAGTTGATGTTGCAGGCAGCGTTGATTTTAATTTTAACCTTTTTGCTGTTGCCGTTGCCGTTGTTGCTGCTGTTGCAAAAGTTTTTCCTTTTTAATTTGCTGCTCCGCTTCATAGAGCATTTTTCATTAAATTCCTGAATTAAGGCATTCCAGCGACCCATACAAACGATGCAACATGTTGCTGTTGCTGCTGCTGCTGTTGTTCATGTTCTGAAATAAGAGCAACATTGCTGGCAATGTCCAGAGCGACGACATGGTGACGACGACCGCGAAGACGACGCCGCCAAAGTCTAGAGCCACCAACAACTAACAGCAGCAGCAACAACAACAAGCAACAGCTAACAGCAACAGCAACAACAGCAGCAAGTAGAGCTGCAACAACAACAATAACAACTACCGGTTAGCTTCTTGGCTCTGTTGGCCCCGCCTTGGCCACCTTAAGTGTCCCGCAGTTGCTGGAATTTCATATTTCTGCTGTTGTTGTTGTTGCAACGTTGTCGATTGCCCTTTTGTGGCAACTCGTGGGCAATTGGCCAGCTAGCTCTTTGAACCTGCAACCAAAAAAAAAATAGAAAACAGAACCACAAACAAAAAATCGCAGTGTCAAGTTTTCGATTACCCGCGATATTTGTTTTAGCCCCGAGGAAAAGGTGGAAATTGAGCCAAGAGTGAAGTGAAAAGTGTAAAAGAGGATATATCAATAAACAGAAATGGCAAGGGAGAAGACAAATCTGAGAAAAAGTATCTAAAAATTCATAAGCAACTCAAAAAAACTCAAAATTTATTAGAAATAAGAATGGAAAAGACAAGGATAATTTTAGATAATGAATAATGTTATGTTATTATAATTGATTAATTATAATTAATTAATGTAACGCATCCTTCAGCATATTAATAAAAAAAAAAACAATTTAAAGATCATTCGAGTATGAAATTAAAATTATCAATTACACTAGGAAAAAATTGCACTTTAATTTCTTTAACTTATTCCAAAATCAAATTTTCGAATATAAATATTTCATTAGAATAGATGTATATTTATCATTTATGTACCGTTAAAAATCAATATTAATAGTTTTTGAAATACATATTTTAGACTCAAGAAAACTGTGATATTTGTGATGAATTTTTACAATTTTATAACAATAAAATTCCAGAATAATACGAAAAAAGATTCTAACTATTTCTTTCATTTTTATTTTAACATAGATGCAATAATTGGGCGTCATTTGAGATACTTAAAATTAATATACCGGAGTGATTGTTAAGATATTACCATAATGTCAAGTGAAGGTTGAGTTTTGATCAATCGTTCCCATGATAAATCTTTCCGATATCTAACAAATTTAATCAGGATGTTTAAGGCAGTACAAACTACACAACTACGCAACAAGAAACTATTTTGTAGATAGTTATTTAATGTGGGAAACTGTTAGAATTTGCTTATAGTTATGGTAGGTATATAATTTTAAAGAATTAAAAGAATTGCTTTATTTCGTGAGACCAAAATCGCTACATCTTCTCTTTTCTTTAGGTCGAAGCTTTAAGAAGAATATCATACATTTTAATAACTTCCAGAGTCTCTGATTCCACCATTCCATATAAGTACTTGGAGTTGAAGAAGGTGAAGTAATATCATTATTCTAGCAATCTTCACTCACTGCAGTTCTGTTGAGCTAGTGGAACTAAGTGGAGGGCAGGAGACATCCATCGTCTAACCATACAGCATCCAACATTTCTCTGGCTTTTGCGATCTGCAATCAGTTCAAGTTGGAGCCAAATGCCAGCGCCAGTTGCCCACATGAATTCAGAGCATTTTCTAACTTCCTTTGGCCAATAGAATGAAAAACCAGCTAAAAACAGATGAAAGAGGAGAGGAGTTGGAGAGGCAATCGAACTGTGCAGAAATGGGCGCAAGATCAGAAAGAGAGAGAGAGAGATAGGTGCATGCAACGGGCGGTGGCTGCCACTGCTGCGGTTGCACAGTTGACCAGATCAGCCGAGGCAGGCCAGGGCCAAAGCCAAAGCCAGGCCAAGAGCCAAGAGCCCGTCGAGCAGGCCAACAACTCGTAGATACAGATATGCGCGTCGTGTTTGCAACTGTGGATGTGGAAGCTGCGCAGTCGCAGATACACTTTAGGGGCCATGACATGACTCGCATACGAATTATTATAAACGATCTGGCGCAAAAACTAACAAGCTCCCTCCCTCCTCTTCCTACACCTTAGAAGAGGAGAGAGACAGGGAGAGAGAGAGAGGGGGAAACGATGCGATGCGATGGTCGGGGCTAAAAGTTATGGTGGCCAATTGCAAGTTAATGGAGTTTGGCTACTCCAGCAGCGAGCAGCGACGAGGCGGAGGTGCAACGGATGTGGCAGCTACCGGACACTGGACACTGGCAAACTGCACTGAACTGAACTGGACTTGCCGCCTTGCCCACTTGCCACCTTGCCGCGCTTTGGCCAAGATTGAACTTAATTTTGCACAAATGCAATTTATAGAAAATTGTTGCCACTTGTTTTTACGTTGATGGCACTTGAGCCAAGAGAGCCAAGCGATTCAAGAAGCTGCAACATGTGGCAAGCAGGTATTGCTAGCTGCTAGCGAGCAAATGATAATAAATGCAGGTAGCCGCGGCCTGCAGCGCATCCATTATTTAAATTTTTGCAAAATTAACAATTAAAATGTCTAATGGTTAAATGCGTCGCGCGGGCCAAAAGAAGAAGAAGGTGCAGAGGCAGCAACTGTTGCTGGAGAATCATAAAATTCAAGCAGGGTCGAGAAGCGATTTCTTGGAACTTGCAACAACTGCGGCTGCTGCTGCTGATGAGGCAGAGTCCAAGTTGCATCCCGAAGTAACTGATGATGCTCGCAATTATTAGACATAGTTGACTGGCTAATCACGAGACGTGGCAGAAATAGAAGAAAGAGGAGGAGAAAAGGAGGTGAAGCAAACAGACGGATTTGTCTGCAGGAAGTGGAAATTGCCAAATGGATTAGCGCAGTTTTATTAGCGGATACCCTTAAATCCACGAATTTTTCAACAAACAATAGATGCTTCTCGAACTACCTGGCTGGGTCATCTTACCAAATTCGGGCTATAAAAGCCAGGTTGCCTCAATGACTGACCCACAGTCGGGTTTCGAAAATCAGGCAAAGCAATTGCAGTTGCACAAGTATTTTAAATTAAAAAAGTTTATACTTTTTAAACCTTTCTAAATATATAAAGATGCTTATCGTACGTTATCTAATCGCCTTGGTCTTCTCCGTCTTTATGATGGCCACCTCGCTGAGAATCGAGGAGCGTTCAAAACGTTCTGCAGATTATAAGATCTCAACTCCGGATCGTTTGGTGTTGCAAATGCAACAACGTGCGGAGCAGGGAGTCCAAGTCAGGCAGCTGGAGAAAAGACGTTTGGTTGTTTAAAAAATGGGCAAAGAAATGTGATGAAACTTAAAAAGATGCAAATCTACGGCTGACTCAACTTTAACACTAAGTGATAAGATTAGGAACCAAATTTCTTTAACTCTAAACAAAACTGTGACATTTAATCAAGAAAAACAAAAAATTGTGAACAATGTGTGACAAGTCTATATATTATATATAGAAATAAATTAAGTATATCTGTGAGTTTTAATCAAAAATAACATTCAAAATAAATAATGTCTTTATATATTTTAAATATTTTAAATTTAAGTATTTGAAATGTCTTCAAGCTAAAATATGAAAATTGTATTTTGCTTTAAGTTTGTTTGTACTTTGTATTAACCAAATAAAAGGGAAAATAAATAAACAAAAAACATTATTTTTATTAAAAATCTAGGGAAACGAAAGTTTTAAAATATTATAATAAAGAACTGCCAAATCATCGATAAAAATGCATGCAAATAAACAAGTTATATAAAAAAAATATAAAACAATCAGGCCTGTTCCGGTTTTCACTTTCGGTAAGATTTTGCGGAAGTGAATTTCTTTAACCTGCTCTAATATCATTTCGGCGAAGTTCTACGGACTTATTTCACTTTGAGGTGATGAGTTTAAGTCCGATAGAGTGAAAAACGAGCATTTTTAAATACTTAGCCTTAATGGAAAGTGAATAAATGCATTTCACTAAATGCTATAAAATAAAAAGTGAAAACCGGAACAGGCCTGATAATCTTTTTGTATTATATAATGTTTTAATCATAGGGATAAAATAGGAGGAATCTATTTTGGCCATTTCTACAACTAAGCAAAATAAGTTTAATTTATAATAAATTTTCTTTGTAAACTCTCAGAGCTAAAATGGATCCAAATTTGGAGATTCATTTAACATTATTTCGAGAATTTCAAGTCTGATTCCCGCGACCAATTGAAAAACATTTCAAAATAACTGTTTTTAAACATTCACGTGCTTTTATTTTAATTATATAACATTATGAATAGTTTATTATATTACATCGATAGGTTTTAGAGGTGTGACTTTATGTCGTATGTCCTTTCGATTTCAATATATGTATATTACAATAGCTGAAACATTAAATTTACAAAAGGAAGTTTGGATTTTGTTTCAATAATAAATATAGTGCAAGCTTTTCATAATAAATATAAGTATTTTTGAATATTATTTTACCACACCATATGTAAGCATTGATTAAAAGAAAAACTAAAATTTGGAAACTGAAGAAACATATGTAACAATTCGTTATGTGCAAAGTTTATTCTTTGTTGAATAAGTATTTTTAAAGTTGTTCTTTGAACTACAATGAAGCAAATTTGTGGTTTAATAGACATTTATATAGTTTGAGTCTTAACTTAAGTTAATTTCACTAAATATTTTCATTTAAGATTTATGCTATTCGTTTATTTTCATCGAAATGTTTGAAATGTTAATTTATCAAGGGCTGTTTGGTTAAATATTTATTTTGGTGGATTTGCTGCTGTTTTTTGTTACTTCAGATCGAGATCTAGGAATTTACTTCCTAAAGCAAGAGATGGGATTGAAGTAGCACTGTCGGTATCTCACTTGGCGTTTGCTCTCCGGCAGACGATACAGCTCATTCATGTTGCCATAGGACGGTGAACGTTGATAGGCACTGTAACTTAAATATTTTGAAATTACTTTGAAGAATTATTCGATAACAATTTGATATTGATATCTTACGTTGGCCTGTACTGCGCGTAGAGCATCGCCAAACGATCCATGGGTATGTTGGGGTATATAGCCTGGGCAGGCATCTCATAGCCAGTGTAGGCTCCACGCACATCATCCACATCCGGTGTCTCCAATGCATCCGTATCCTTGAGTATTAGGAGTTTTAGAAAAAAGACTTAACTTCAGTTGGTTCTATACTTACGGCAGCTGCATCATTGCCGGAGGGTCGTGCCTCGTTCAGGGCAAAGAACATGGTCAAAAGCAGACCATAGCACAACAAAACCTGCACCATTTTCATCATCTTGATTTCGAGATTGAGCTAGAACTATAAGAAGGATTTACAAGGCATCATTTCAAATTCAATTGGGACAAATTAATTATTAATGAATTAAAGAATTCAATAGCTGTCATTTTGTGTTTGGTTTCTGGATAACTTGGAAATTTATTTATATTTATTTTTTATATTTTTTATATTTATTTATATTTATAATATATTAATTTTATTAAAATATTTTGTGCTGTTTATCAATAAATGAATGCGAAGAAAAATTCAGAATATTCTCTAAAATACACGAAAATTATCTGTTGAAATAAAGTTACCCTGGAGACGGGTTAAAGTATTTTTTTGTGGAATCAGAGAATAGTCAAAACGAATAAAGATTAAGAAATCGTTTAGAACGAGCTTTGATACCTCAAAAAGAAGTAAAGTGAGGAAGAACATTAGAAAAACGCAATTTCTAACGATTATTACCAATTAAAATTAAACCAAATATATTTTTCAATTCACAAATATTTAAATTTCCAAAGAAAACAATACTTAGCTCGTATTCGCCTTGCTCAAAACAACATTATTAGTGCCATAATAATTCCCTAAAGAAATGATTTTAATTAAAGGACACAAAAGCTGCCTTTGTGACTCAGCCAGGATAATAGGCAATAACAAAGGCAGCTAAAGTGAACACAGAAACTGAACACTTGTTGCCACAAACGTGACCCGCATGCCATTGTATAAGCGTAGCACGTTGGCTGTGGCAAGGAGTAGGGAATGGGAATGGGAATGGAAATGGGGAAGTGGCATGCACACTGGCCAAAGTGCATTTCCGCAATTAAAAGCGGATATGAACTTGAATTTTCAACAAAACGGAGGCACGAAAGTGCAAACTGCAACGTGCAACAAATGGCAACAATGGGAAAAGTGCAAAACGAGCAATGAAATCGTTTATAAAGTTTAATTGAATTTGCACAGAGTGTGTGTGATTCAGGATTTCCATTCAGAACACCTTGAAATAGCCTTCAGTTATTTTTGGGCCACATTTCGATTACACATGCTGCAAATATGGGCAACAATTTGCATGCAACGTTCGCAACAGCTGTGCAGCATATGTTCAAATTCAGTCAGACCACGATTAAATGAATAACTAAGTGCATTTAATGCATACACTTTTAGCTCGACTCTATCAGCTGTGACTATAAATAAAGCTCTATTTAAATAATAGGCTGCTGAATCAGTTCCATGAAAGTAAAAATCAATTCTTTTCCTAACTCTTTGAGAATTAAATTAATAATAAAACTGATTTTTTTAAAGTGTTACTTCTTAACCTAATTTTCCTATATATCACAATATCGCAATTATTATAATCGACGTACTACATTTTTAAATTATATTTGCAAAAATTTAAAGATCATTTGGGGATTAGATAAAATAACTATAACTGGAGATGTATAGAATGTTATTAAGATCTTTATGAATCCGTATATACGATTTTCAGACTGTAGCCCATTTATTTCCAGAGATTCTTTATATTCCTAACTCTTTGTCGATCCACAAAATATCTTAGGCTGAAACTGCAAAATGGTGTGTATGGGATCCATTACGAGCATCTTACAAAATTTCCCTAGTCTAACTCTTATGTTTTCAGAGATTGACACAGAAAAAGATGAAAGAATAGACCAGCGGTGGGCACGCATGGGCTCCGGGAGCTAGCGGCTGCTCCCGAATTCAGGTTTCCTGCCCACCGCTGGAATAGACTACTTTTTACATTGTTGACATCAAAGCCATTCATTTATCATATGATGATTCCAATCAAAAATAAAATTATTTATTATTACAGATCATCGACTTCAATATTATGGCTTTCCCTTTTCCAAGACCATATAAAATTGCACTAGAACAATCATCCAGCTGAAAATGCAGACAATGTTGCTCAGCAAAGTCGATCTTCCACTCGCATAGAGACCGTAGGGTTTGATCTCAAGTGGAAAACAGGCGATTTGCAGCACAAAGAGCTCACACTGAAAGAAAGTGGTGGTAAGTATAAACATATTTCAATCGATTAAAAGTTCTACCCCTCTGGAAAGTTGTGTGTCTGAATTGACCAACTCATTGGCCCGTCTAAACTGCCTTGAAGTCTCCCGATGGGATTGTATAGTCAGATCATAGAGCAAATCAAGGAAATAGCAATCCAGACAAATCATGCCATATAAAGCAACTGCCGACAGCGTATAGATCAAATGATATTCCAGGGAATGGAAAATAATGAGATAATATTCCAAGGCGACGGCTGTGACGATCAGGAAGAAGCGAGAGATGACCAATGTGAAATTATAGAATACATTTAGGCGCTGCATGAGTTTCGTGAGCTGATAGTGTTGCCAACGCAAATGATGAATTTCCAGGGTGACCGTAGCGTCATTTGTCTTAATCAATTCGATAATGCGACTGTTCAGACACATGAAGAGTCGACAAAAGCGCCAAGTAAGCATAAAATGCATATGCATGGTGATATCCTGACCGTCGAGGATCACCACATAAAGTAGCACTCCAATTCTTCCCAGAATGGGTCTCTCCAAATCTCCAGCGAGCACACCATAATTTATCAGCATGAAGCTCAGCAGAAAGACAATCAAAACCCATATCAGACAGTTCTTCAACAGATAAAAGCGTTCCATTTGTAGCTCCCATCTCTTATCTCGATTGCGATAACGATAACGATAGATGCGCTGTAATCGTTTCAGCTGCTGGGAAATTTCCTTGTTGGCATTCTCCCTCGGCACACGCTGCAACACGAGCAGCAGGCAAACGATATCGTGGATAATCGTCTCCAGGCGAATCGTCAATTCCGTAACCCAATCCAAGTTGAAGGTCTTTGTGCTGATATAATAAATATCCAAGGGTAAAATCACAATTGCAATAAGATTTGCCAAACTGGCGACCAACTGCGTCCATTTTGAGTTTTTGTATAATTGACTTTTGTAATCGTAGCGATAGCTCGTGACACCGATGAATATCGCATAGTAGCCGCAGAGCTCATAGAGCAAATGTTGAACTTTACTCACTGACATCATAACTTGAACTGTCGACACTCGCATTGTATCGAAAATCAATTAAATATCTTCAATTTGATATGGTTTTTTAATCGTCGAAAGGGAAATAAGGACTTATTCCCAAGGGAATTTCTTCCACAATTAATAGATTTATTAGAATAGATATTCACAATCACGTTTATCGCATTTGTGAGCGGAAAAATAAATTGGATGACTGAAATCCCACTGGATATACATATATGTAAATAGATTAGCTATAGATTAATAAAGAACAATTTAAAAGTTTTTACTTTGCTTTCAGGTTTGTTTTCAGACATGTTCTTAAACCATAACCATTATAACGATGTCTTTTATAAATCGCATAAGTTTTCTATTATTTTAGAATTTTTTAATTATATATTCTTTGTACAAATTGGAACTTCTATGGATATAATTATTACATTTCTAATATATATTATTAAAGCATAAAATAAATAAATATAATATTCTATAAAACAATTTCACAAAAATAAATTTAAATTTATTCTTTATTGTGTTTACTAAATTATTAAATTAATTTTTGTCAGCTCCTGAAAATTTCGCTCTCTATAATAGTTCCACATTCTATATTTAGAATTTTATTTAATTAGGTTCACGACTCTAAAGGTCAAACTGAAAACTCTTTAAATAATTAAGTAACTAACTCAAAGTTATTTTAAGTCATCAATTGGAAACAAAAAACTAAACTCAACCAAAGATCAAAGTGAAAATAAAATGCCACAAAATGTTGACCAGTCGAATTAATTATGCAGACAATTTGGCTGGCAAGTGGTTCAAAGGATACACCAGAGATTGGAGTGCTAATTGGAATCCCGAGGCCCAAAACAGGACTTGACTGAGATGGAAGCATGTGCAGGACATTCGCATTTATCGAAGCTCCGCAATCCGCCTAATTAAGGGCGGCATAATGACATCATCTAATGTGTGGGCGTGGCATCATGAATATGTAAGCAGCAGGAGCAACAGCTCATAAATCGAATGGGGCGTCACTCAGTCATGCAACAGGTAAATGAGGGCTGAGAATGGGGCACATAAACTGTGGCAGGATCAGTCGGCAAATTCGAAACCGAAACCCAATGACGCAAGTCGTAAATGTTAATGACTTTTGCTTGAGCTACAGCAACAGCCGCAACTTGCCACCTTTTTGTGCTGCTGCAGCTCATAAAATGTTGCGCCTGCCACATGATGTGGCATCTACATACAGTATAATACGAGTACGTCAGCCTGCCAGCAGCTGTTGACTTCATTTTGTGCTTAGCACTGAAATTATCTGATTTTTTTTATGGCTTTGCATTTTTTACGCTGCCATTTGAAGGTGACCAAGCTATGCAGATAGACTGGATGAATATGCCATTGCCAACTGCAAGGATGTCACAAAATGCCGCAGGATTCGCTTGTCTTATGCACACTCAAATTTCAGCCGTTGGGTACTCAGGTAGTGGAAACTTGTTTTAAATTCAAATGCAAAGCGTAGAAAATAGTTTGCAAACTTTAGATTTATAAGGCAGATTAAATTGAGATTGAAAGCAAATTAACTAAACTTATTCAAAGTTTTGTATGCTTGTATAGATTAACTACTAAAAGTTAAGATACTTGCCAGGCAGTAAAATGACTTTTATATCATTAAAGTTATAATCTTATAATTTTTCATGAAATTTGCACAAGAAATAACATTAAATTAAAAAAAAAATATAGAATTGCACATTTTCTATATATTTTCTCAGATATTAAGGAAATGATTTTAAATACTTAAATGATAGTAATAAACTGTCAGGCAGATTTAAAAATAGTATTTTCTTATGCGGACTTGTGGTTGTCAGCGATTTTTTAATTTTCTGTATTATATATTAGATGTTTTCTTTATAAAAATAACTATTGTAATTAAATCCAAAATGTTGTGTAAACTCAATTTAGATAAATTATCTGTAACTATTTAAATTTTAATATTAATGATGTCAAATATAATATCAGTGTAAGTATGAGTTTTAGACAGACAGCAATTGACACTTAAAAAAATCTGTTGCATACTTATGAGCGCCAAAAGAAATGCTTTTAGACTACAATTAAGGCACTTTATTAATTTATATTTCACTCAATGTGTATAGAAAAAATAACGTAATCAGTTTAACACAACTTTGCACTGTTGGCCTCTTTAGCTGACTGAATGTTTTTTTTTATCACCAAGTGCAGAAAAATACTTTTACCTTGCTGTAAATTAGCCATAAAAGTGCAACCAAAAAGGCAGCCACAATTCACACATCAGGCAGTTAATACCTGAGGCATTGATAATTATAATACCCCACAATAAAAGGTAAAAAGCAACAGCTAAAGCAACAACAACAACAGCAACAAATGGAGCAACTCATAAAATGTTTGATAGATAGATTAAGTCAAAGAGCGGCAGCAACAGACTAACGGATTGTCAGTCCATCGTTGCCGCAATAAATAAAACTAATAACGTGCCGCATGGGGCAGGGGCAGGCACAGGGGAGGGGGGCGAGGCCCAGGGCGTTGGTAAACAGTGTACGGTAGTCAGTTGCGAGTGAGAGATCAAATGGAATAATAAAGCTAAGGGAGAGAGAGAAAGGTAGATAGTGAGAGAGAGGGAGAGAGACATAATCAGGACACTTTTATTGCGCCTGATAAATAATGCTCAAATGTTAATTGGAAATTTAATATCAAGCAGCACAACAACAAGACATTCAATGGGAAAAGGCAGAGAGTGAAAAAGAGCAATGCAATGTTTGGAAAAATGCAATTTTCACGTGTCGCTCTACATTTTCCACCTTCACCCTCTCCCTCTCGCTCTGCATCCTCCTTCTGCGAACTCTTTGTCTGCTTACAGCTTACACACGGATTACGCATAGCTCTCGACAACACCAAACAATCAGCTTAGTTTGCGTTTTTCACAGTTTTCCCAACAGTTTTCACGACAGCTTTTCCGCTTTTAAATTAGGCAAGTTAAAGTCCTTGGGACTGTTGATTTATGAAACGTCTCAGACCGTCACTTGATACCAAAAATGCTGATGGTAAATTACAATTTTGAGCCAAAGCCGCGCCTTGTGACAGCTTTTCTTCCATCAGGCAATGGAAATTTGTGGAATTCACCGTTGTAAGTTAATATTTTAGCTAATGTTGCCTATGTTTTTAGGAGGGTGGGGGGGGGGGCTGTATCTTCCCTAAAATTCAAGGCGCACTTGAAGTGCTATCGCATTACTTGACTCCCTTTGCGGTTTTTGAGGCTTTCCGCAAGTGCATTGTTAACAATTTGGACTTCAAAGGAGATCATCGAAAAAAGAATCAATTAAAATTTAATGTTTCGAAATTGTTGTCGTTTTACTTCTTGAAAAGGATTTAAAAACATGATACTAAAAATGCGCAGCCCACAAATCAAATAAAATCAGGAAACGGCAAGTTTGGATCAAATTTCAGACAAGTTTTTTAGAAACATCATTAAAATGCAGGTAAAGCTTGCATTGTCACAAGGTAGATATTAATTCCATTATGATGAGTATTTAATAGCTTTATATGCGTTATTTCGCATCGTAAATGCTCGATTGTTTTTATTGTTTTATGGTTTATTGTTACAAAAAATTGGAGAAATATTAAGATTTAATAATAATAATTTAGTTATTGCTTAGCGTCAAGCAAAAAAGGCTATATTCGAGTTGCCGACTATAGGATACTCGTTACTTATTCAAAACGACATAATAATATATATATTTTATTGCATAATTTTAGGAAGTTATAATGCTTAAAGATTTGAATCCGTCATTTCTACAGTTTATTTGGCCAATTTTGTTGCGATTAAGTAGAATGATAACTTTCAATATTAGATCTTGATCTGTGTGGAGCTTATGGAAATCTGTGTGTAAAATTTGGTTGCTCTAGGTCTTATAGTCTCTGAGATCTAGGCGCTTAACAATTATTTTTAAATTTTATTTAAAAAGTCAAAAATAATAATTAAAATTCAATTTTTAATTAAAAGTTGTGAAATAAAACTGACTAATTTTTTCAAAAAAAATAAAATATAAGAGCTATTTTATTATTTTTAAATAATGAAACCCTTTTCAATGTTAATGTAATATTAATGTTTTATTTAGACCTTTCCCTTTAAAATTTCTTTTTTTATTATGCCCTCCAGTCTCAAAAAAAATTATATGTTACAAAATGTTTGTTTTTATAAGAACGATAAATATTAAAAAATATTACTAGTTTTTTGCCGACAAATTGAAAAATTGTTAAAAATTCCAAAACCCCAAAGCAAAATCTAATTTTATTTCCCAACTTTTGCTGTTTTTTTGTTGTACTAATCAATCCCCCGTCTTACTTTTTTCAATTGAAGCTAATAAATATTAAATGCAATATTATTGCGGTTTGGTATCGAAACAAACTATGCAGCATCGGTTGGAGTTGGAAAAAAGCAAATGTAATGTGTGCTCGGTCTTTGGCATTTGCGTTTGGATGAAAGACGCAAAACAAATGATGCGAACTTTTCTTTTACACATCATAAATAATTCACATTATTTTCAATGAAGAAAACCCACGCAAAAGGCACCTGTAGACAGATTTTTCCACTCCTTTTCCCAGTTATTTTTTCCTTGAGTAACTTTAAAAGGAGTTCTCCCATTTTATGGCTTAGAACATGAATTTCAATTTGGGCATGAAATGCGTGGAGCTAGGAAAATGTAGCTGTTGGTGATGATTAATTGACAAGCATTTGTCAAAATTGTGAAAACAGCTTAACAAACTGATTTTCCTACGCACCTAAGAGATCTTAGTGTCAATCTAGTTGACAGGTCATTTTTAGAATATTAATTGTATTTTGCTTTAATATCAAGTAATTTATAAAAGAGCATTATTGAAGTCAATAATCCAACACTTCGAATTTATAGACATTTTTGCAGAAGAAATTAAATGGCGAAAGGAACAAAATGTATTGAATTACAGACAGCAAATTTTTCTATATATAGCATTCTTATTGGAAAAAAATTTCAATGAGTATTTTCTAAGTGTTTAAGGTAGTAAATAAAAATATTTTTCTGGGAAGTTCAGAAAACATTTAAGTTAAACACTTTTCAATTTAAAGTCGTTGTCTATTACCAACAATAAAGCAAATATAGGAAAAGATAAATAAAAATTGTAAAACTCTGAATAAATAAGAAGGTAAGATTTTGATAAATTTGGCTCATGAGAATAAAAAGATTAGAATCTAAATTTTTTTCAATTGTATTGTAATATTTCTTTATATTCTATTATTTTTAACATTTTATATAGTAAAAATAGATGCACATTTTTAAAACTCTAATAAAAAAAATCTAAAATATTTTCAAAATAGATTAAAATATTTTTTTAAATGGAAAAACATCTAATTTTTATGAAACAAATTTTAAAAATTAATTTAGAAACCGATATAAATTGTGCAACTGCTTAAACCACTATTATTTTTTGGCTCACATTGATGTCATTTCACTGAACACCTTTCACAACTAATTACCAAATATATCAATTAAGGTCGGACACAAAACAAATATGAAATCAAATTAAGCGAGGACAATAAAGAGAGAATTACTCACCGCTTTTAGCACAAGGATAAATTTGATTTGGCTAAACAAATAACGTTGGCAAAAATTTGGCAATAAGTGCGGCGCCAAACGTTGATTTATAACGCGTAATTGCTTAATTTATGGAACTGCAAACAACTATGAATTGGCGAGATGCTATGAACTGATTGTGGATCCTCTCAGAGAGCTCTGCCTGTTGCCTGTTGACTGTTTTGTAGCTCGATGTGAACGCCAAGAAGTGAAATTGTTAACTCGATGTTGGCTGTGCACAACACTCGGCTTTATATACAAAACAGCAATCGCAAACTAGACGACGACGGCAGCAGCAACAGCAACAGCGACAGCGACGACAGCGTTGCCGGCAGCAGGAAGCGCACAGTGTTGGCCATGGCCAAGAGTGGAGAGTGGAAAGTGGAATGGTTAACTTGGCTTAGGAGTGTACCTACATGTTGTTGTTGCGTGACACTTTGCCTCAACCTCCTGTTGCCGCTGCCGCTGTTGCTGCTGCTGCTGCAACACTTGTTGTCGTGCTGCTGCTGTCGTGTCGTCGCTGCCAACGTTGCGTATGAGCAACGTGCGGCTTAAGAGCTTCATAATTCACCACACGCACGCACAGCACGATAACTTCGTGTGCGTGTATGTGGTGAGTACTGAAGTCACCTGTTGATTAGCTGAACTTGTTGCATACTTTGCGGGGCGCTCGAACAATGACGTCATTGCGGCCAAAACTTTGATTTATGAGCACCGATTTGATTCGATAAGCGACAACGTTGATTATTTATTTATTTATTTTTTTGTGTCTCATCAGCGAACATCAATTAACAAACGGGTGCGGCACATAAATTTGTAATGCAACAATCATTAATTTACCATATTGGCCAATAAAACTAGCCACTTGCAACTGCCAGCAAACAGGCTATTAAACTTGGCCATAAAGTCAATTACGTGCGTTGCCCACGCAATACGATCAGGTCAATTGACTTTATATAGTTGGCCATAATGATATGCATATTGCCGACAGCTAACAGCCAACAGGCAAATTGATGGCTCAACTTTGTCTTAACTCTTCGGAGTGCATCATTTGCATCAATCTGTCAGGTGGAAATAACCTTGAAACACTTTGACTATTGCAGCGTGAACTTCAATTTCTGTTACTTTTCAAACTATTTAACTCGTTAACTACAGCAAATTTGAGTGGGAAAGTCATCTAAAAGGAATTATGTGATTGCCATCGATTGTGGTCGACCAACAGATTCCCTGTAAACAGATCTAAAATAAATTAAATTGTATCATCAAAATTATATAAATAGCATTTAAAGCGTTGTACGCATTGTTAGCTTTGAACTGTAGATGTCGCCAGTTATGCTTTTCATGTTCCACACTAACTATGTAAATCAGATTGTTGCATAACTTCTGTGCTTATCATCCGATCGGGATTAAATTTTTAGTGTTAGCAGAAGAGATGATCGATCTATACCAGTGGTGGGCGCGCAGTGGCTCCGGGAGCAGCGACTGCTTCCAACTATTTTTCTGCCTATTGTTGTAGTTGTTATTGTTGTGCTCTCGAATTCAGATTTCGAGTCCACCGCTGATCTATATTATAATGTAGTATATCATCTATATTATAATGTATATTGCACAGTCAACTTTCCTAAAAAAAAGGCAGTTATCGTAATTTAAATTAGCTCTGAATGTAGCCAAAAGAAAATTTCAGGTAGCTTTTTTCCGATGCAGCTAAGTATCGAGGCAGCTAATCAAATTATACTATAATAAATTTTTCGACCCTAAAACAGATAAAACGAATGAAAAATTTTAATTCCTTTAGGGAGAACTGGATTGAAGGTTACATTATTTGAATATCTGGTCTTTCTTTTAACTTTTCGCAGTAAAGGAAAAATTTTTTTTTAACAATTTCGTTGTTTATTTTGTTATTTATTTTAGTTTCAGTTTTTTTTTTAAATGAAGTTAGGAATAGCCGTTTCCGTTTCGTAAGAGCATTATTATATATATCATATATAATTGTCATCATCTCAGCATTTGCAACTGAAAGTTTTTAAACACTTCAGTCTGTGAAGACCTCAATCTCAGAGACTATCAACTATTAAAATTATTCGGTACATAGTTTAACATTTTACCTAATCGTTAAACTGTTAGATTGTTCCTTTGAATAAGAATTGAACTTCCGTTTTGGCCAACCAAAAAGAATTAGTTGATGAGAGTTAAATTTACTGATACAAAAATTGAAATGATTGAGGTTTTATGGCCTTGCCAATCAATATTAGGCAGTGCGAATTAGCGTCTGGCTGTTTGCAGCCCACACAGCAACAAATCCCAGTTCATTTATGATTATGATCCCACTACCACAATACTTGCACACATTTACCATAGTTATATAGGAGATGGGAATATTTATGGACGATGAGTAGCTGTAAAAGATATATTTCTAGTTTATTTATTACGCAGTGCAGTACAAAATACTTAGCACAGCTGTATCGATATACACAGAAGTAATAGGTGTTGGATTAATAAGTTAATGGCAAGAGTTATTCGTACTTAGATACATTTATACATATACAAAATTCAAATTACAGCTTACAGTTGACAGTTTACAATTCATGTTTACAGATGATTTCAGTTAATTACGCGAACAACTTTCATAGCAGGCCAAGGAAACGTAAAGTGTTTATTTTTTTGTGATAAGCCAAATAATTGATGTCAATGGGTTATTCTATTTGTGTGTTTCAGTTGTTTTTTTCTAGATTTCAGTTGGCTTAGAAACAGCTGACGGCATTGAAATAACAGCGCCAATACATGCGACCACCTCCATTGGCAACGTGATGGATGCGCCTGCCACCTGGACCAGGACCAGCTCCAGCTCCAGCTGCAGCCGTTGAGCCGCCGGGCGTCGATGTTGCCGCATCCATGTTGCCCAGCAGAGCAGTGCCAACGCCGCCGGCTCTTCTCTGAAAGCTCTTTGCCATTAACTGAAATTTTCTTACACATTTGCTCGATGCTAATTGATTTGTTCGTGAATTGCAAATTTAGGTTTCAATATCCAACTTACTGTTTCGCCAGTCGCGCGATTTATTTGATTAATATCTTTAAAATCATAATCCAACATTCCAGCGCTCGGATCATCATCGCTATACATATGAAAACTGTTGCTATTCGATGGCATATTGACACCTAAATTAAAAACAAAAACAATTAAATATTATTATTAATTTTTGATAACAATTTTTAAATATGACCTTCTTCTGTTGGCTGCAGCTGTTCAAATCCATTCTTGTAGTCGATTGGCTTCATTTGTATCAAGTTTTTATTGGCATAGAAGTCTCCAATGCGATGTCCCTCCCGTTCGTTCTCCAGCGCATGATGCAGTGCAACCATTAGACGATCCAGCAGCAAAGCAGCTCGTTTAGGAACAACCATCTAATGAATGCAATAAACATGTGTAATTTGAAACTATTGTTCTTTTCGTTTTTATGAAGAATACTTAGAGAATGTTTGTTGTCTAAGAGAACAAAGCTAAACTAAATGCTGATAAAAACAAAACAATATTCTGAATTTCGTTCAACTGCCAAGCCAAGAAAGAGAAGACTCAAAAGATGCCATCCATTGGATCTCCCTACCAGCTTCCTTCATTAATATTTCAAGTAGTCTTTACCAGTAAATACTGTAAATAATATTGTTTAATTCCTTATCTGTATCCCCTGTGATCAATTGTTCTTTCCCTTAAATGTAAAGTTGCCACTAAAGGTAACAGAAAACTTGTTTTAATAAAATATACAAATTTTTTTGTGAAAAAAAAAATATATATATTAGGTGCGCAACTAAGTTCTCGCTGTTTTTTTGATGAAAATACAACTTTATTCCGAAAAAATGGTAACATTTGAATCATTGATTGTATTGCCCATCGCTGGCTACTACTTTTGCCCATCTTTCTGGCAGATCTCGTATACCGTCGCGGTAAAACTGTCCATCTTTTGAGGCTATCCACGAATCAAGCCATTTTTGGATGTCTTCATATGTAAGGAGCTGCTGGTTAGCTAGTCCATGTGCCATCGATCGGAACATGTGATAATCGGACGGCGCAATATCTGGAGAATATGGCGGGTGGGTTAAGATTTCCCATTTCAGCGTTTCAAGGTAGATTTTAACGGATTTGGCAACGTGAGGCCAAATCAGAATCACTTTTTCATGCCTCTCCGCGTATTGCAGCCGCTTTTCGCGCAGTGCTCGGCTCAATCGCATCAATTGAAGTCGATACCGATCCCCAGTGATGGTTTCGCTTGGTTTTAGCAGTTCATAAAAAAAAATTTTTTTCGAATGAAAGAGGAAAATTAACACTTCCCGCAAATGACGATTATTCGGCACAAAATCAGACATTTTCACAAAACGAAAAGTATATGATACAAAAACAAAATCACTAATGTGTCGAAGTAGTTTGTTTAGCATATGTATAAGCTTGGTTAATAACGTTTACGTTATGTTAGAATCGACTAGCACACACTGCTGGCAGCGTCTATTGACAAACAGCGGGAACTTAGTTGCGCACCTAATATTATTTTAGGTAGACAGAGAGAATTTATCTCTAAGAAATTTGTAGATCTCTGAAGAATCACTAGCAGGAATTTTTATAATTAGGAATTTATAAAAATTCTATTTTTTTAACATAGGAAAAGTAAAATAAAAATTATATTTAAATGTAAAAATAAATGAAGAAGGTTCAATAAAATAAAAAATCTATTATTACTGACTCAAAAAATATATAATTAAGAAAACGAATAAATTAGACATTTAAAAAATAGAAAACTTTTAAATATCATTGAGAAGAAAAAGTTTGAAATAGAAGAACAATCAAGCAGCAAAGTCTTATCCAAAGAGTAAAGCAAGAAGCTAGATTTTAAAATTTAAATTTTAATAAAGTAGTTAAAAATAAAAATAAATAAAAAATATAAAAAAAAAATTATTAAATTATAAAGTAGCTAAAAATTAAAATAAATTACATAAAACACATTAATAAATTATAAAAGCATATATTTTAAAATGAACACTGTTTTCTGTTAGCTAAACGCGCATACACAACTTATGAAAACATGGCGTATACGCAATTTGAAGATGCCCACAGGAATGTTTCATGACAATGATAAACGAATTTAAAAATAAATAAAGCTGCTTATCATTAAAATAAAAAAGCATTAAAAAATAATAAAAGTATACATTTTAAAATGAACACTGTAGTCTGTTAGCTAAACGCGCATATACAACTTTTAAAACATGGCGTATACGCAATTTGTAGACGCCCACAGGAATTTTTCATGGCTTGACATTTTCGGAAAATAAATCCAACATTATTTCGGCGTGTGACGTCAGCGGGGTAAGCAGAGGGCGGTTAAGAGTGCAGCTAGCCAGGAGAGGGCAGAGAGTTGGGAGTGCGGAATACGTTGCCCCCCAGAAATATCAAAGCAAGGAGCGCAGAACAAATTCACCTGCAGGGCAAGCAATCAAATGCAAAATATACAATTACACATCTTTTTTTTGAGTGCTGTAAGACGATACGAATTTTTGGGTTTGACCAAATGCCCACAAAGGGAATAGCTTTCCTCTGACAGAGTCACCGTCGTTACCTTGACCCCCGTTGGGTGTCATCAGTCAACGCTCAACACTCACCGGGTACTCATCATAGCTCATGTCCGGGGCATCGTTGGGCGCACTGAAAATCTCCTCCGGCTGGCCAACACTTGTCTCTGCCACGCCACGTTTCTCGCCTTTGGCCAGCGCCTCCTGCTCCTCCAACGTCCTCGGGCTATGCTCGTTGTTGTCCTTGAGCAATGAGTTGCCGCTGCGTCGCATCAATTGCCGGCACATGTGCAGCTCGAAATTCTGCAGCAACACCAGCAGCACAATTAACAAGCCTGGCAAATAGTTCGCCTTGCGACTACTGCCGATCCTCTCCAGCTGCTGGCGACGATGACGACGTTGCTTCTGATTTTCCAAGCGTCGTGGCAACATGCTACTCTCTCTCTGTGTGTGTCTTAGGTGTGTGTATGGTGCGGGGGGAGGTGGTTATAACTGGCAGGTGTACTGCACCTTCTGATAACTAATTAGAGTCAATATTTTTGGCTGCAGTTTTCCAATTTCCCAGTTTTGTCCGCTGGCCGAGCACACTTTGAAATTTCAACTGAAGCGTTGGCTTAATGTGCTGCCCGCTTTTATAGCGAGTTTTTCCTGAGCGTCTCCATTTATTTCATTTATGATTTTGCTGCTCATTTTTTACAATAATGAAACATTACAAACGCTTGTTAATCGTCCACTTGAAAAGGCGTTCAAAGGCACAGAGGGGGAGGGGCAGAGGGGCAGGAGAAATGCGTCAACAGTGAAATGCTCTTTTCAGACTTGTGATTTACGCTTTCCTACGACTTGTGCTTGTTGTTGTAATTATGGAACATAAGAATCCATGTTTGCCTGCAGCCAAGTTATTAACACACACACACATCCATACACAAACTCCCACACACACATCATTTTACACACATATGTATAAGTAGTTGTTGCAGCCCAATTGATCCGCCAGTGCTTTCATCTTTGGCAACTGCGTTTTTTGCCTCCTAATGAGCAAAAGTGGCCAGGCGAACGCCACAGGATGTCCTTTACTTCTTGAGCAACAGCCAAAGGATTTGCATTTCTCATTACTGCCCTTTTGACCCGATACTTAAGGCCAAGCTGCATTTTAAAAATAGCTTTAAATGGCCATGCGGCATTTTTAAAAATATCTTGCAATAGCTAAAAATATGTGAATGTTTTTTAAAGATATTAATGTAAAATTCGAATTAAGAAACAAATATTGAAACGGAGAAATCACATATCCTTCTCTTCACACACACGCATACACTCTGGACTCTGCGGGTAGGCTGTCAGCAAGTTCATTGGCCATAAACACAGTCGATGCGTTTCTTGACCCCATAAAAACATTCCAATCCCGTACAAGTTTCTCAATTAACCCACCGTGTGGCATTTGCAACATGCAAATCACAATAATCAGCCATAAAGCACAAACATTTAACAACTAACAACAAGTGGCAACAAGTGCTAAGAGTACCTCTTAAATGTCTGTGACTTCATTTTTGATTTAAATAAAATTACTTCAACACTTTGTATTACTTTGATATTGTCAAAATGGCAAAGTTAATACTTCAGTCATATTGAGATTTGGTTTTGTGGTTTTACAAAGGAATTGTTATCAAAATCTCTACAGACTTGTGGAACAGCCCTGTATATGAATTTACCAGAAACAATTAAAATTTATTATCTATTAATGAAATGACATAAATGCAGTTTCCATCTTTGGTTGATATCTTGATATACCAAATTTCATCATTTTGATTAAAATAAAATAAATAAGCAATTCCTTTTAGCTTTATTTTAATTTAAAAACAGCTTCAAAGTGAAAAATTTATTATAAGTTAATAAATAAAAACAATATTTTATAAAAATTGAATTTTAAATGAATTTTGAATCAAAGCCATTTGAATAAATAGATTAATTTATCATATATTTTCTTTAGCTTTCCTCAAACTAAACGGAAATTATTAAAACGAAAAACAAAGTAAAAAGAAAGAGCCTTTTAAATCGTATGGAAGTTGCTCTCAAATAAAAAGTCAGTAAATAAATTGCTTGCAGTGTACAATCCTGCTCAGCATCCCTGGCATCTGTCAAAATAAAGGTCCTGCGCAGTAGCCAATGCCTCTGGCAGCCCAGAAAACTGTCAAAACACAGCGAGCGTGAGAGAGGAATTGAGTGAGAGAGGGAGAGAGAAAGTATGTGGTATTACTTTGGCGTCCAAAGGGCAGTCAGAGCCCGCACAGCATCCAGTGTTTGGTGGGCAGGCAGCAGAGGCATCTGCAGCTGCTCCAGGTAACGAATCGCGAGGCATTACAAACTCGTGTCGCGGGGAGGAACGGAAAACAAACCCAGTTGTGTGGAAAATGTTTGATTGAAAGTGCAGAGAAAGCAGTTTGCCACAAAATGTAGCACACAAACAATTAACTTTTGATGCAGGCAAAAACAAAAAGTCAACAAAATGTCAAGGACTTAACACGGCATATATAGATGTGCGAGCTGAGATAAACCTAAGGATTTATTTGTAATACAAAAGGTGCTAAAATGCGTGCCTACTACACGACAAAGGATAAGCGAAAGTACGGCGACATGAGCTATGAGTAAGTACACAAAGTCTCTCCCTCTCTCTCTCTCTTTCTCTGTGTGTGTGTGTGACTGGCTGCAATAGCTTGTTTACTTAAAGGACCAACTCGAATGCCATTTGCACGTTGAGTTTCCTTTGCAAAATGCAATTCGTAGCATCAATTGAGTCGTTTGAAATACAAATAAATGATATGAAAATGGATTTTCGTACTAGCAGGAGTGCAAATTTACAGATGATTAAACACAAGTTGGTATGATGTCAGAATGTAGACGCTTTGAATGATCATTACAGTTTATCATTGCATACTTCAAGGCTGGCTGATAATAATAGCAAAGCAGATAACAGAAAAAAGAGAGCCTGAACTTTTAGTTGTTTTTTTTTTTTGTATATATCGAGCCCTTTTTGCGGATATAACGTAAGCGACGTTTTTCCGAAATTTGTGTTTTTTAATGCAAATGTGTTCATTAATATTAATAGTATCTATACTCAAAATATTAAACTTTAATTGTTTATATTTCCGGATATATTGGCCTGTCAACTATAAAGTAAGCGACACATGACACGAAGAAATCAACTTAACGAAACCTCAAAACCTTTCTCCTGTAAAATTTGCTTTTTGTCGCTTACGTTATATCCGCAAATAGGGATCGATATGTATTAATTATTTAGCACATCTCTCCTCACTTTATTTTTAAATATTTATTAGATTACGCGTTGAATTCGTACAATGCAAAAAATAGTAACAGAAGAACACAGAAAAGTAACAAATGCTGTGCAACTCTTTACTGCGAAATTTGCAGATAGCTTTCATTTATCACAAAGTGAAGAATATGTTTTCAAATGACCAGCAAGTTTGCCTTCTTTTTAAAAACATTTCTTTTAAATATTTTAAATTTGTAATTTTTTGAAAACAAGAAAACAACATATCCTTTTCAAAAAATTTGCCGATGCATTTTTAGTCATTGATGTAAATTGGTATTTTTATTCTTTTTCTAAACTTGTTGCCTTTAACTATCAGCAAATACAATTGGTAGTTCATATAATTGTTTCCTTAATATAATTGAAGTTATTGAAAACTTTGTGCTGACTTCTGAGTAAAGATACAGCTAGCAAGAAATCCTTAGCTGAATCCTCTTTCGGGCTTCTTTTTCCGGCTATAAATTTGCATTGCACACTTCCGAGCTTGTTGCATATGCATGAGTCGGCAGCAGACCAGCTTTCGGCAGACTCTTGAATTCACTCATTTGCAACAGCAAAATACAAAAATAAGGAGAAAAAAGAAAAATGGAAAAAACATTGACAACGTCACGTCCTTGTGCTCGTAAAAGGACACTTCGCCATACTTGTATGCGAAGGGAAGTGCGGGAATAACTGCAATCTGAGTGTGCTCCGCCTGTTGTTCATTATATAATATTATTTGTTGCCTTAATTAATGACAGTCAGCACAAAAAATTGTCGTCTGCTGCAGACAGCTTGTTGGACACGATGCCTAAAAACAATGAACTCTGTGAGGGTCAAGAAGGAACTGCTTATACGATTTTGTTAAGTTATAAAATAATTATAGTTCATCATAAATCAATTGAGAACATTTTTGATGTTTATTGATGTTGGTTCATAGCTAAAAAAGAAAATACTTTTGATAACCAGCTTTTATATTTTACAATAAAATAAAGAAGATACAGCTTATACTATTTTAATAAATCTTAGCTTCATTATATTTTATCATAAATCAATTAAAATCATATTTGATGTTTATTAATAAAAATGAGAAATTTCGAATACCATTTTTCAATTCAAAATTTTTTCAAAACATTTGACTTTTAAATCTACATTTTACAAAAAATTAACATCAGCTCAAATTTGTGAGTTTATCGACTATTTATAAATTCAAATATTTGTAATTTTAATTAGCAAGCCTTGGGAAAATTGTTTTTTAAGTAAAATATTTGGCTAACAATTTGACTGATTAGAAATTTTTGAACTCAAACCTTGTAATTGCAGAAGCAAATATCTGCTGGACCCGAAGTATATGACGAAACGCGATCTGCAGCATTATTATCGATACTATAACATGACCAAGAATCGCGGGCAGTTCAAGAAGATTGTGATTGTGATCTTCTGTGTGTGCGTCTTCTCCTATCTCTTTGTGGACTACAATCTGCGAACGAAGCTGTTGAGATTGAGGGATCGATTGGATTTCATAGCACGCATCGATGATGAATATAACATGACCCAGGCATACTTTATCGACACGGCCGGCTGTCGGATGCCCTACTTCGAGGTGCTCGACGACAACATAGCGCAGTTCATGTTCAAGCCAAAGGCCTACAAGTGCCACAAGCCATTGATCCGGACTAGCGATGTTGTTGCGGGTCAACTGATCCTCAATCTGAATGCCAGCGAACAGTTGCGACTCTACAACATTACGGATCTGTCGGCCATCAAATGCAAATATTCGGAATTGCAACGCAAATCGGATACGGCTAATGAGTATCTCAAATCTGTGCCTTTCAAGCTGACGGATACGGTTCAGTTGCCCAAGGATTTGGAGTTTATAACGGTGGAATGCTTCGATGCCATGGACTCAACTATCTACGTGGATTGTCACTTCTTTGCGATCGATAAGCCAGAGAAGAAGCGCAGGGCAAAACATAAGAGCTTTAGTCGTTTCAATGATACCACCCAAGATGCTGCACAGGATCATCGTCTATCCGTCATGGTTCTGGGCATCGATAGCGTCTCGCATTTGAACTTTCAACGTCAGATGCGACGAACCGCCTCCTACATTCGCCAGAATCTGTCGCACGTCGAGTTCTGGGGCTTCAACAAGGTGGGCGACAATACATTCCCGAATCTGGTGCCACTGCTGAGCGGTCTGGACGATCAGGAGCTGAACATATCGTGTGTGGCGCCAATGGCAACGCCCGGCTACGATGGCTGCTCCTTCATCTGGAAGCGCTACAAGCAGGCCGGCTACAAGACCGTCTTTGCCGAGGATGTCGGCCTGCTGGGATTATTCAACTTTTGTCGCAGCGGATTTCGACGGGCGCCAACCGATTATTATCTGCGTCCCATGGTGCTGGAGATGGAGAAACGTATTGCGTACAGAAAGGATCTGAATGTCAAGCTGTGCATGGGCGGACGACGCACTGCCGATGTCCTCATGGAGTACATGCGAAAGCTGGTGCCGCACATGCAACGGCAGCTGTTCTTCTCGTTCTTCTGGTCGGTGTCGCTGACACACGATTACTTCAACTCGCCCACACTGCTGGACGCCCAGTTGGCCTTCAATCTGCGACTGCTGCAGGAGTCGGGCATATTGAATCGGACGCTGGTGCTGCTCATGTCGGATCACGGCATGCGCTGGGGATCATTCCGCAAGACATACCAGGGCATGATGGAGGAGCGTCAACCACTCTTGATTGCTTTATATCCGGCGTGGCTGAAGCAGCGTTATCCGATGGCCTTGGCCAATCTGGAGCTGAATGCCAAGCGGCTGACAACGCACTTTGATCTGCATGCCACATTGGTGCAGTTGCTCGATATGCGCAAATTGGAGCCAGATCAACTGCAACGCAGTGCCGAGGAGCTCAAGGATATCGACAGTACACTGCCACGCGGGATTAGCCTCTTCCTGCCGGTGCCGGCGGAACGTAACTGTGAGCAGGCCGGGATTGCGGCCCATTGGTGCACCTGCCATCAGCGCGAGGAGCTGCCCACCAACGATGGGCGTGTCCAGCGTGCCGCACGCTACTTGGTCCGACTGATCAACGATCGCCTCGTAGCGCATCCTCAGTGCCGCACCCTCTACTTGAACTCCATTCTGCAGGCGTTTATCGCGGCGCCGCATCGCAAGATTCTCAAGGAACTGCGCACGGATTATGCCATGGACATAACCCTGCGATTACAGACCAAACCAGGTCTCGGTGTCTTCGAGTCCACGGTGAGAATGTCCGGATATGCGAGTGCCTTAACGGGCACCATCAGCCGCATCAATTTGTATGGCAGCCAGAGCTACTGCATCAATGATTCGGCTCTAAAAATGTTCTGTTATTGCCATAGATAAGCAAAGACTTTCAACTTTCAAAGCGTAGCCTTAGATATGAGTGTGTGTGTGTGTGTGTGGGTGCATATGTGAGAGTGTGATTTAACTAAACTAAGTTCGAAATTTAGCCATACTGAAAACAATTGTATTTCTATGAAATATTCAGCGCAGACTTTGTATAAAGTCATCCTTAGAGGGATCTTCAGGTATTGAGTATTCTATAGTTCTACAGTTTAAGTTAATTTAGTGACAATAAACAAATAACCATTATCAAATTTTTGTATATTACGATTCTCCATAGTAATTATATTCAAGTAATAAAATGTAGCGAAAATCAAATAAAATTAAATTCATATTCATTAAAAAAACTACATAAAGATTTGTGAATTCAGAACAATGGAAACAACTTCAAGCCAAGTTAAAGAAAAAAAAAAGAACATAGTGAATATATATGTCTGAATAGGTATGAATAAAGATAACTACATACAAAATTTAAATTCCGATTTCAGTTACATTTCTCTCTTCAAGCTATTCACCTCGATTAATAAAAGTTCAAATGGAATATTACATAAACATGGTATCAATTTACATAAGCCAGACTTTTTTCGGTAAAAAAAAAAACAGGTCAAACATATATAGAACACTCTTGGAATTTTAAAGTCAAAGGAAATTGATTTTGAAGGGTTCAAAGTATAAAGAAAGAAGTTTTTCGTACTAAATCTTAATTTTTGGCGACCGATTTGCACCAAATTTACGCATTTGAGAAATCATCATTGTTAAGTTCCATATTTAGCAAAAATAAAAAATATTTATTCAAATTCTTAAATAACAAATGTATTCATTATAATGCTTCAAAAATACGTTAACAAGCCTCCTGATCATTAGTTGACTTTTCCAAAGGTAAAAATGTATTTCTGTATATTTAGAATCAGTGTAATTGACTTCTAAAAGCTTTAACGAGATATTTAATTTTGGATGCTTAAAATATAAACGAATCTGCAATCAAACAAAGCTATTTATTACTGTGAACGGGAAAAGAGTGTCTACACGTATACTCACCAGATTTACCAAAGACAGGGCAAAGTATAGTCAAGGGTATTGATCGCTTTTCCAAAACCCTTTCCATGGGACGTCTGCTAGTAGTGTGAAAAAAGTTGGCGAATACAAGCATTCTCGATATGTTTAAAATCTTTAGGGATGGACAACAGGCGACATTTTCCCAAAGCTCAGTTTCTTTCCACCAAAACTGAACATTGATAATATCCAGTCGTTCCAGTTGTGGCAAATCCTTCAAAGTTTTTTTTAGATCACTGCTTGTAAGGTGCTCATTGCCCAGTATAGACAGTTGACGCAAGTTAATCAATTTCTTAAAGCTTACTGGGTTGATCTTCCAAATGCTGTCGTTGAATGATAATTTCTCAATGTCCTCAATTCGACAGCCAACTGGAAAGTCGTCATTATTTTGACCTCCTATTTGATACGTAAATTTTCGAAACTTGGTCAATCGCATTAACGCACTTGAAATATCGTCGTAGCAATAATAATTTGGTACTGTCAGCTCTTCCAGCATCTTCAGCTCGGCAATTTCGGTTTCAAGTTCAGTGGCCAAGTCAAGGGGCCAACATTGGCTCAAGTCTAGCTTACGCAAGTTCATCCAATTTTTCAAGTGTACCCACTTGACGACACCGCATGGCTTGATACTAGTCAATCCAGGAAAGAGCTTCACGACCAAATTTATGAATTGATCTCCGTTGGCAATCGTCGTTAAGAGTATTCATCCCAATAATATATATTGGCTATTCAATAAGCAATGTTCTAACCAGTGCTGCCAACGCCTCTACACAAAAAAGGCCGGTTAAGCCAAAAAACAAGACAGAAAACGGACAGATTTTTTTGGACAAATTATGTTTTCTTATCAATACATATAAAAATAATTAAAAAATAATATCATAGCTCTACAAATTACTACAATATTGAAATTATTAGCTCTTTATTAGCCAGTAATATATTTTCCACAGGAAATGCATAATTTGTTTTTTTAAATTTTACAGATATTCGACGATCCGAAAATGAATATATTAGATGACGTATTTGATAAATTTTGTGAGCGACTTAGAACAATGAAAAAAGGATAAATAATGGATAAAGTCAAACAAAATAAAAAAAAGTAATTTTTTCCGGATAGGGGACGTTTTAAAATTTTGCAGAAATAGCAGTTCCAAAACGGACAAATCTATACACAAAAAGGACAAATTGGCAACACTGGTTCTAACTCGACTCATTTGATTTGCTTTGCTTGTGAAATTAGTCTGATAGCATATATGTTATTCATCCCTGGTGGCCCAACATCGATTACATTCACATCGATATTCAGACGATAGTGTGCTACTGTCTTCGTGCTTTGTAATCGGTCCAATCTGTTTGGCGCTTTTATTCAAAACAATTTCATCAGTTATTGTGTTAGTAATAGTAGTAATTACAAATAAAAGAAAATTGATAACAATAATTAAACAATAGTAATAATATTATAGCTAACACAAAGATATTAAAATGTACGCATTTCCAATTTATTGTCTTAATATTTAAAAAATGCATTAATATGTATGTTTTCAATTTAGTTGACTTTAAATAAATAAAATTATATTAAAGTAATTATCGAAATAAGAAAAAATAAGTATATAAATATATTATCACAAGGCAAAATTAAAAAAAAAAAGCATTAACAAGCCTCCTATTTGTTATTTAATATTCCGAACGGCAAAAAATTTATTTCTACAGAATTACAAGGGATGAAACTGATTTTAAGAGGTTTAAACGACAAGTTTAAATTTGGATGCTTTGAAGTAAAAATTAATCTGCAAGAAAACAAAGTTATTATTTACTGTAAAGAGAAAAAGATTGACCTTACTTACCAGATGCTCACATTCACCTGTGTCAGGACAATGTAAAGTCAAGGGGATTGAACGCTTCTCCAAAACCCTTTCCATGGGACGCCTGCTACTAGTGTGAAAAAAGTCGGCGTATAGCGGCATTCCCGATATGTTTAAAATCTTTAGGGAAGAACAACAGGCTACAGTTTCCCAAAGCCCAGTTTCCAGCTTCCAAAACTGACAGTTGACAAGATCAAGTCGTTCCAGTTGTGGTAAAGCCGTAATCAATTCTTGTAGCTCTTCGCTTGTGAAGCCATCATCGTCTAATAAAGTCAAATGACGCAAGTTGATCAGACTTTGTAACGCGGGTAATCTGAACCACCAAATGCTGTCGTTGAAAGTAATTTTTTCAATGTCCTTAACACGCATTCCACCTAAAAAGCCACTTTGTTCACAATCTATATGACAGGGTAAGTGTTCGAAGTTTGGGAAAACTCATTATCTCTTTAATCAGCCCTATTTCACCTTGACTTGGTATTATCAGCTCTTCCAACACTTTCAATTTACCAATTTCACCACATATGAAGTCACATTCACTCATGTCTAGCTTGCGCAAATTTATCAAATTTGCCAAGTGGATGCAATTAAAATCACCGTAGGGCTTGACATTGTTCAGCCCTGGAAAGAGTTGTACGATTAGTTTTATGAACAGGTCCGCGTTGCTTTCAGGTTCGTCGTCATCCAGTGTGTACTCCAGTGAATTCACTTTGGAAAAGTTGTAGGGCGTGAAGCGTCTTAAGTTATCTAATGTGACAAACTGCAGATTTAATTGTTGCACCGTCGGGCCTATGCTGCACAGAAAATCGTCCAGCACTTCTGGTCTTTTGTTAAAGTAGTTAAAGTGGCCCGCATCTAAACAATATCTCTGCTTATGTTGCCAAGTGTAACGCAGATTCAAGCTCATACGATTTGTCGGCTCTTCTTTGGTTGCTTCGAATAGCGATAATTGATCACTAAGATTTAAGTAGCTTATTATTAGCAATTGGCAATCGTCGTTGAGTGTATTCATCTTAGTAAATGTAAATTTTGTATCACAATTCGTTCTAATCAGGTTGTGTTTTTTTCAGCGACTGATAAAAGTACGCAATGTTCTTACTCGATAATAATGACGATAACGAAATTTTTGATTTGCTTTGCTTGTGAAATTACTTGGATCGTATTTGTGCGATGCATCCCTGGTCCAACATCGATTACATGAACCGATAGCTTTGCTTCAAATAAAAGAGTACACATAATTCAATTGCTCAAGCCGTAATCAGAGAGATGCTGGAATGTTCCGTCATAATGTCCTGATACCCACTCCGTTGAAAAATGTATTATAAGAAGCATTAGACTTAATTATCAAAGATCAAACATATGCAAGTCTATTTACTTTAAAATAGATATCCTTATGTGATTTATGAATTAAAAAAGAATTTATGAATTATATTAGCTTATTACCATATTATTTTCATAATCATTTTTCAAAAATACATCATCAATCCTCATATTTGTGTTTCAAAGAAAATTTAATTGTACGGAATTATAGAATCTAAGAGTTGTATAATCAATGTGACTGATTTTGAAGTGTTCAAACGACAACTTAGAGTTTGGATGCTTCAACAACAAACGAATCTGCAAGTAAGCAAAGTGGTTATTTACTGTAAACAGAAACAAGAAACTCACCAAATGCTCATATTCACCAGTTTCTTTAGTTTCAGAGTTAAAAAATGGACAGTTGATAAGATCAAGCTGTTCCAGTCGGGGTAAAACTGAAATCCCTTCATATAGATCTTCGGCCGTGAAATCTTGATCGTCAACAAGTTTATTAAATTTTTAATGTAAGAACAACCGAACTCCCAAATGCTGTCAAAAAGTAATTTTTTCAATGCCTTTTTCATGCCACTTATCAACAAAGTTAATTTGTTCACAGTCCATATAAAAGGTCAATGATCGTAGCTTCGCCAGACGCATGCACATTTTATAAATGTTGTGTTTATAGCGTACATTGGGCATTATTAGCTCTTCCAGCATCTTTTATTCGCAAATTTTCTCACATTCACGGTCAAGTCCAGTTTTCGCAAATTTATCCAATTTTTGAAGTGGATGCACTCAAATACACCGTAAGGCTTCAGACTCTCCAGTCTTGGAAAGAGCTCTGCAAATAAGTTTATGACTCGGTCCACTTTCAAATCATCATACTTCAGTGATCTCGATGAATTGTACTTGTACTTGTACTTCAGTGATATCATCTTCGGAAATTTGTAGGGCATCAAACAATTTAAGTTATCCAATGTGATGCTTTGTAGATCCAATTGTTGCATCGTCGGGCTTATGCTGGAGAGAAAATCATCAAACACTTCCAATTTTTTGGCAAAGAAAACTTCAGCTGTTGATGCTAATTATCTTCATTTTTTTTTTATTGTTATTATATTATATATTATATTATTATATTATATTATATAACTCTTTAACCAATCTCCTATTCATTGTCAAAAGCAGAAAACTTAATTGTGCAGAAATAATGATCATCAAGAGCCTCCCAATCGATATGGTACTTTTATATGCGCTCAAATGTAAGATTTAAATTTGGATGCTTGAAATACAAACGAATCTGCAAGTAAAAAAGTCATTATTTACAGAAAAGATTACAAAGAGGGTCTCTACTCACCTGGTCGGCAAAGTACTCATTGTAGCCATGGCAAACTAGAGTCAATGGGGTTGACCGCTTATCCAAAGCCTTTTTCATGGGCCTCCTGCTAATATTAAAGAAGTCATCACCTAAATCCGTGCTCGATATGTTTAAGATTTTTAGAGATGGACAACAGGCGACAACATTCCAAAGGTCAATTTCAGAGGGAAAAATCGAAGAGTCGACAATATCAAGATGCTCCAGTCGTGGCAAAGTCGAAATCGTCAAAGATCGAAGCTTCGGCAAAGGCATGATCACTTTATAAATGTCATCTTCAAATATATTAAATGGAATTATTAGCTCTTCCAGCGACTTTAAATCGCCAATTATCTCGCGATTGTATTCTCGATAAGAGAACCAACGGCTCCAATTGCCCAAGTCCAGCTTACGCAAACTCTTGAAATTTTTCAAGAGGACGAGATCAATCTTAGAATAGGGCTTAATATTTTCCAGTCCTGGAAAGAGCTCTGCAACTAATTCTGTGAACTGTTTTCCATTGCACTCAGCTTCGTTCCTTTCCAGTGAGTACTCCACTGACAGCATTTTTGGAAATTTGTAGGGAATCAAACAATTTAAGTTATTTAATGTGATGTTACGTAGATCCAATTGCTGCACCGTCGGACTTATGTTGGAGAGAAATCATCCAACACTTCCAACTTTTTGGCAAAGTAGGTAAAATGGCCCGCATCCAAAGAAAATCTCAGCTGATGCTGCCAATTGTAGCGCAAATTCGAGCTCCACGATTTGGTGGTTCTTCTTTGGTTGCTTCGAGTAGCGCAAATTGATCCATCAGGGGTAAATACTTTATTATGAGTAATTGACAGTCGTCGTTTAGTTCTCTCATTGTGATAAATGTTTAAAGGATATATTTTATTTGACAACGAGAAAAAAAACCATCTGTTCTATCAGCGACTGATGAAAACACGCAATGCTCTTGCTCGATAACAATGACGAAATTACTTATTTCAAATTTGTGCTCTGTATCCCTGGCTCAACATCGATTATATTGAAATCGATATACGGGCGATAGTTGTTATTGTTATTGTCCGTGCTCGTCTTCTCTTATCAGTTCGTTTGCTTTTGTGTTTTTAGTTAGTAAAATTAATGAGATTTAGCACTTTATGTTGCCCTTACCATCCTATACATAAATCCAAAGATGCCGCCAACGGAGACAATTCGTGCAGGCAGTGGTAGTGGCAGCGGAGGAGCAGGTGGCACCGAGCAGATGTACATTATCAGACAAAGCAACAAATGCTATGAGCATCGCGATTCCCAGGCCACAGCCATGTCGGTTGACTACTCTGGCCAATGGGTATTACTAGCGGGTCGAGGCCATTTGGCGTTACAGCGTTTGGGCCAAGATGATGGAACATTGCGTCGTCATGAACGACAGTCCAAGTACGACGTATCCGTGGCTGAGTTTGCCATATGTCCCAGTCGCCGGGAGTACTGTGCTATAGCGGCAAGTTATCTGGCATATTGGAAATTATCTTATATTATTATTGTTATTAATTTATTTTTTGTACTTGCCTCTTTTGCAGACCAGCCAAAATATTGATATTGTGCGTTGGGGACCCGCCGAACCGTACTATGAGAATTCGTTGCGTGGGCATACGCGGACCGTAACCGACATCGACTGGCACAGCAAGAATCCGAATTTGCTGGTTAGCTGCTCCATTGACACCTTCTCGCACATTTGGGATCTGCGCGATCCACGCAAGCCGGCATTATCCTTGAATGCTGTTTGCATGTGTAATTGATTATTATTTATATACATATGCAGATCATGTTTCTGTATATGCCTCTTATATATTGTATTGTTTACTTTTAGCCGGTGCTACACAAGTTGGCTTTAATCGTGTCTCCGGCAATTTGCTGGCCGCTGCTCATGACGGTGATTTGCGCATCTGGGATATACGCAAGGGCAGCTGTCCGACGCACTACATTACGGCGCATCTGAATCGGGTGCATGGCATCAACTGGAGTCACAAGCGTGAGACATGCTTGGCTACTGCCAGCCAGGATGGCACCGTTAAATACTTCGATGTCTGCAATCCCAGACGAGCTGAAAAAATCATAACCACACTGTCGCCTGTCTGGCGGGCACGTTACACCGTAAGTCCATTAACTGTGATTTGTTCACTACTTCCCAATACTCAAGTTGCTTACTTTGAAGCCCATTGGCAACGGCTTGGTCAGCATTGTGGTGCCGCATTTAGGTCGTGGCGAGAACAGTTTATTGCTTTGGAGCAACAGCAAGCAAACGGATCCAATTTGCTCCTTTGTAGGTCACACCGATGTCATCTTGGACTTTGCCTGGCGTCCCAATCGCGAGAATTTTACTGAAATTGTAAGTACAAATCAAATGATCGAATAAAGTAAATTAGGGACAGCAACTGGTACACATTTTTTAATTATATTTATATATTGTAAATATATAAATTAAAATTTGTCTAGTAATTATAGTGAATATCTCTTATTTTTATAGAGTAAATTAGTAAATTTCAATTAATTTTAATTTAAATTAAAATTATCGCGAATATCTTTTTGTTTTATTTTTTAACTCACATTTTTTGAAGTTTTCTTTCAAAAATGTATTCATGTTATTTTTACGCTAGATAGATTCTACATTGGAATAAACTCACTTTTTCCATATTTTTGCCCATTTTTTTAAAAATTGATTTCCAAAACTGACCGTTTGTATTCTAAAGATTACACTAAGTATGATAGTCAGATTGTAACATGATGATTTATTTCGCTTTGAATGCGTACAAATGTCTTATTCGACATTAGAAAATTACTCATATGATGAATGGTTTTAAAATTTGAAAAAAATAATATATAATGATATTATATTTTCCTCCCATTGGGTGATAACTATGAGAACCCTTGGTTCATTAAAGGTATGTGAGGATATTTGAATAAAAACCCTTATAAAAGTTAAATTTTAATAATCAAATTACAAACTATCCTCATTAAATTTTTAATCGAAATATTATTATGTTGCAATGTTTTTTATAGAAATTAAAAATTTTTGTTATTAAATTTTTTTTTTTTTAGGAACTGGTCACCTGGTCGCGGGATCGCACACTGCGTGTATGGAAAATCGATGATCAAATGTTGAAGCTGTGCGAGCCATCGGCGGATGAGGATGAGGAGAGCGATTCACCACGCTATGAAACCGAATTGAGTGAACTGCGAACCATAACACCGCCAGAATTTGTACACACACTACAGCCGCGACCAATGGCAGCTGCCTCGTTGCCCATAGTTGCCACCCTCGATGCTGGCACTGGGATCCATACACTGCCAATGGCACGCTCGCCCAGCTTTGGGGGCGTCTATGGCCGGCGCGAAGAGACGCACATTGCACGCTCGTTGACGGATCAACCGACGTGCTCGCTGCATCATGAGTTCTCGCTGTTGAACACGAACATGCCGCATGTGGATGTGGACATGTTGGATGCCATTAAGCGTTATGCGTGCTTTAAGATCTGTGCGGTTGATCATACGGTGATACTGCAGGTGACATTCCCCACCTCGTATCCCAGTCCCAATGTGCCACCCGATTTTCAATTTTGCCAGGGCACGACTCTATCCAGCGATGTTAGCGGCGTTCTCCTCAAGGTGCTGCGCACCAATGCCCTGCAGCGTGTCAAGAAGTCTCGCAGCTGCCTGGAGCAGTGTCTGCGAGCTCTCGTCGCAGCTATGAAGAAGCGTGTCACGACCGTGGCCGGCGCCGGTGCGGATCGCAGTCAGTTGCTCTTGCAATCGCCCAGATTGGAGGGCGCATTGTCTAGTGCGCTGCACGATGCGTGTATACCGTTTCCCCGTACCTCGGGTGTCCATTTCAATGCCATCGGCATGCTGACCACCTTTGCCCAGGTGCTGAACACCAAACGCTTGACCCTGCGTCAACATCAAGCCATCACGCCACGCACTTTGAGTGCCATCAATAGCAGCGGTCTGCTGGGCAATGTGATGGCCACCACGCAACGGGATGCCAACGCCTCGTTCTATCTGCAGGAGCGGATGATTGCCTGCAAGCCGGGCAAGCAGCGTGTGATGCGACAAATGAATGGCACGACGCCAGTGGTCCATGTCTATGATGCCAGTCAATTGCTGCACATTAACCGGGAGATGGCACGCGAATTTACGCTGGACAAGCACAACATTGCCGACACGTGTCGTCGCAATGGCGAGATCTGTCGTGGTCATGGCCGGCTGGATCTGTTGCCCATTTGGCTGCTGGCTGAGCTCATTGCCACGCCGCATGTGCCGCATGAATCGATGAGCTGCCAGCTGCTCTTCTACAAGGATCCCTTCAAGAAATCTCTGCTCGAGTCACTGATTATGCATTATGCCGCCGCTGGCGATGTCCAAACTGCCGTGCTGTTGGCCTGTCTCTTCGACAAGTGTCCAGCTGCTCTCACGGATGTCATGGACGTGACCAGCTGTCGGCTGCCAACACAACTCCATGCACAGTTGTCACCGTATCACACGGTGCTACCACTGGATTTCAAATCATCCGCACAGACACGTACGGTCACTGGGAATTGGCAACAGTTGAAACAGTTGCGCAGCAATTCCTGGTCCGATTCATTGGATTGGCTGGACTTCAAGCTCGGACAGCCGGATGCCTATGCCTGCTCGTTGATTCGACGCACCAAAATGCCGCTCTTTGATCAATTCAAGCGCGTCTATGCGGACATACTATTTGGCTGGCAGCTGCTCTCGAAACGTGCTTTAATCCTCAAGCATACGCTTCATACTCCGCCGCCGCCGCAAGGCGTGGAATTTGTGACCGAATGCTCCGGCTGTGCCAAGCCCAAGCGTACGCCCAAGTGTGAGCCCTGCAAGCGGCCAGTTCTATTCTGCACCCTCTGCTGCCTGCCCGTCCGTGGGGCGGCCAGCGCCTGCCTCTACTGCGGCCATGGTGGTCACATGCAACACATGATGCAGTGGTTTGAGGTGCGTTACCGAAGCTGACACTCACTTAATCTCCTGTTACCTGTTAAATTTCGATTAGAATTACTGATCAATTAGATTATTTTTGAAAATAATCGTAGTGACTTTCATTGTTGACAAATTTGTGATTATTTAATTTACGATTTACAAAAATCAGAAATAATTCAAAACTATTACAATTATTCAAAAATAATTAGAAATAATCTTTTTAAGCAGATGGATTATTTTTGATATTTTTCTGATTATTTAAGACTATTTAGTAAAAATCAATTATTTTTTTAATTTTCACAATTAAAGTAGCTTAGGCTTTTGATTATAATCATAAAAAAATTTAAAGTAATCCGAATAGTATTCGGCGAATACTCAAAAAGATTATTTATGTTTATTTTTGATTTTTTCTGATTATTTTTGAATAATTTTAGATTATTTTTGATTTTTTCTAATCGTAATCATTAAATAATTGGGCAAAACCGAAAATAATCGTAATTTTATCATAAGCTCGACTTTAAAACAAAAATAATCCCATTACTTTTGATTATGATAACTAATCATTATTTAACAGGTATGCTTAATCTTAGCTGTATTGTAATTTATTCTTTGCTCCGTAGGAACACAGTGTTTGCGCCACGGGATGTGGTTGCAGGTGCTTGCAACGCACCTCGGAGCTGTTGGACCTCATCAGTTGATCACTCTGGAGTCCTAAATATTATCCTAGTTTTAGATTTGCTGTGGAAATCAACATACAAACACATTATTGTTTATGTTTTTTTTTACCATCTTTTCCCTACAAAGCTTATGTATTTTTTTCTACTACATTTTTAAATTTCCTAATGAAAATTACATTTTTGATAAGATAAAAGCGGAAAATGGACCTAAGCATTGTAGTGGAAAGATCTATTAATCTCTAACAATACTTTTTATACAATTTTTCATAGCTGAAGCTGGAAAATACATAAATAATACGTAATCAAACGGGATTTGTACAATACTTTTCATGGTCAATTTCTTTGTAGTCCAATTAAATTTTAATAGTTTAATTTGACATGAATTTCCTTACAGTTTAGGTCAAAATATTTGTCAGTTAACTGAAACCTTAACCAGACATGGAAAAAGTGGGCATTTATCAATAATTTTCTTTTCCAAATAGAAAATATATGTATATTATTGTTTTTTTTTTTTTTAAATTTTTTTATTATTATAAATGTTGTTTTAGTTTATTGTTTAGATTTAGCTTAATATTTACGCATTTTCTTGCAGTTCCGTAATTCTTTTAGTTTAGCAATCATCATAATTGTTTGTCCCTCTTAAGAAAGTTCGTTCGTATTTTGGAAATTTTTAATATTTGTTTTTAAAAATATTCTATAGCTCTGCATTAACGATAAGCGTCATAGTAAATGGAAATGAATATCTATAGATAAAAGCGCGTTAAAGGAACAAAATCAAAAATACTCAATATTTTTTAAAAATATAGTTTCTTAAAAAAAAATATTTAAACTTATTGCAATTGTTGATCACGCTAAATTTATCTTACTTTTCTTTCTAGTTTTAAAGTTTTGCTTTTGTTAAGTTTTTTTCTTAGTTGGAAAAGACAATTTCGTGACGAGAACATGAGAATAAGATCTAAAAATGAAACAAACACGCACACAACAAATAGTAACGAAAAAGATATCTAATGAAAATAGAAAAAACTTTCAGCTTACGTGGTCAAAATAAAAGGGTAATATGTTCAAAATTGAAGCTAGAGCTAGAAGAAGGTTGCTTAACTACAAATAGTTGTCTGTCTCAGTGTTTATGTGTAGGAGGAGTCTGTGCATGGGATTTCGGGGGTCGAGAAAATGTTGTCAGTGCCAGCTACTGGCTGGAGCAATTTGCTCTTGATATCATTTAAATTGATCACGGTACGTGGCGCTGCACATGGCGATAAGCAAGCGAACATTGCTGCATTGCGAACTCTTTGGGCAATTCTTGATGAACAGTCGGCAATTACGATACAGTTCGGAGAGAACTTTAGGCGCATGCTCGCGCGTTATAGGATCCGACATGTTGATGGCCAGCAGCGCCTCATTGAGGTAACTATACAGAAATAGTCAAAAATTAAATAAATTCAAAGTGAATAAACTTATTACGTGATTACCTCTGTTTAAGCTCATTGTGATTGCTCATGTCGGCTGAGATTTGTTGGATGAGCGAGAGCAGCACCTTCTGTTCTAGTCGACAGCCATCGGGTGCAAAGACCTGCATGCGATCCGTGTGACGCAACGTGAACTCCACCAGATTCAAATCATTTGCCAACAATGCCTGATGGAAGGCCTTGTTTATTTGACCCGCCAGCAGCATTTGCTTAATGCTGTCGCGTAGATCGTAGGTTGGAGCGGGTGTTGCTGCCTGTGATCGCATTGCCATATTCTGGCTATCCACATACTTGCGCAATTCGGCCCTTATGGTCTCCTGCACCTGGCGAGCAAGCAGAATTTCCAAACTCTTCACCTCGCGCTGTGTCTCCAGCATGGCATCGGTTAGCTCGGTGCGATGTTTCAACAGATTTGTTTCCACCAGCTGCTTCAATAGGCCCAGTTTGTTGCTCAACTCCTCGCCATTGTGCGGCTGTGGCATGTGCTGCAGATAAGCATTGAACTCCACCATGACTGCAAGACAAACAACCAGAGTTTATGATTAGTCATTTAAGCTGATGCATAATTAATTGAACAAATGCATTCAAACTTTCCTAACTCGAATCAACTTATTTTTTAAGTTTAGTTTAATTAACGGAAATTTAATTGATAACTTGGATAAGTTTATATTTACAAAATTAATAATACATAACTTTTAAATTAAAATTAAAATGTGAATTTTAAACATACCTGTTAAATAATGATTAGTAAACATAATAGTTAGTAATTAGATTATTTTTGTTTAAAAGTCGAACTAAAGATTAAATAACGATTATTTTCGGCTTTGCCCAATTATTTAATGATTACGATTACAAAAAATCAAAAATAATCTAAAATTGTTACAACTATTCAAAAATAATCAGAAAAAATCAAAAATAATCAAAAAAATATTCTGATTAATTTTGATTTTTTTCTGATTATTTTTGATTATTTATGACTATTTAGTAAAAAATGAAATTCTTATAAATTTTCACAATCAAAGTAGCCAAAATAACCAGAAATACTAAGAAAAAATCAAAAATAATCCGAATACTCAAAAAGATTATTTTTGATTATTTTTGATGTTTTCTGATTATTTTTGAATAGTTGTAATAATTTTAGTTTATTTTTAATTTTTTTGTAATCGTTATCATTAAATAATCACAAATTTTTCAACAGTGAATTATATAGTCACTTCAATTATTTCCAAAAATAATCCAATTGATTAGTAATTCTTATCGAAACTTAACAGGTATAATTTTAGACTTTATTTAATTAATTTCATTGAAAACAAAAGGAAAACATTCCAAGATACCTCATGTAAAAATATTACATCTGGGATATTCTCATTCTTCGACTTTAAACTATAGTTATTATTACTTACAGTCTTTAATGCCAACGCTAAACGCCTCATGGAGCTGCTTGAACATATTCTGCGATGATTTTTCATAGGCTGGTATCAGGGTGCTGCTCATGGACTCAATGAACGCCGTTTGCAGGCTCGTCTGCACGCCAATCAGCACGGATTTGCCAAAGGCATCCAGGAATTGCTATAAGCATAACAATTTAATGGCTGCTCATTTTGAAACTCAGTTTATTATTTACAATTACCTTGCTTTTGCACACCTGTGCAATATTCTCTTTAATTGTCTTGTCGAATACATTCAACTTTTGCACAATTTCCAGCTGCATTTGATTCTGTAGTTGATCCATTTTGGCATTGACACGTGGCAACACCTGACGCTGTAGCTCCACATTCAAAACATTGCCAATGATTTCCGTAAAATATTTCATCACATACTCGTTGAGCACCTGCAGCACCGAATCACGCAGCGCACGATTCTGATTCTCGCTGGCAAAAGAGAATATTGATAAGGATAAGAATAATAAACATCGGGGTATCAAATGCAATTGATTACCGTTCGTGCAGAAATTCAGCGAGTTTCCTTTTGTGCTCATTCTCGTAACGCTTTAGATATTGTTCCATCAATTTAGACAGTTGCATTTCAATTTTGTAGGCCAATTCATTGACGCTTTTTGGTTGCAATGCGGCTGCATTGCTCGCGTTGCTGCTGCTGGGCTGCTGTTGTTGTTGCTGCTGCTGTTCTTGTTGTTGTTGTTGCAGCTTGCTTACCTCATGCTCCAGTTTATTAAGCTGCTGCGATTGCGCCTTCACCAGATCTGAAATTTCATCATAAAATGTTGTCAATAAATTTGAAATTAATAAAAACCAGGGACAGGGACAGCTTTCTAGAGATCAATATCTTTATTTGATACGCACCCAATAATTGTTCCAGTTTAGCATTTGTTTCTGAATTGCCGCCTGAATTTTCAAGAGTTGCATTGTGGCTATTGTTGCTGCTGTTCAATGTTGTTGCCGTGTTGTTGCTGTTGCTGCTGCTGCTGATGTTGCCCAACGTCGGCGGTACATTGCCATTGTTCTTGTGCTGCACAGCTTGCGACATGATTTGTGCAGCATTTTGCAATTCGGCTGATTTCTTAGTCGGCGCTGATGGCAGCTTGGATGCATCTGGCAGCCAATTGCCAGCTGATTCCTCCAAAGGCGATGAGTTGGCCAGCTCTTCCTCCGTTCTAAAAATCAAAATGAATTTGCTTTAGTCAAAAACAAGATATAGACATTTGAATGCTTACTTTTTTTCGGATTTGCATATTACAAAATAATTGTTTTCCTCATCAGATTCGAGATTCTCCAGCTCCGGCTCGTAGTCATCAGCATCGGCATCTTCCTGGGTGGCCATAATCTCTTGCACTTCTCGGCTGGGACTTGAGCCACCGCTGGCCAAGTTTTCAGCTGCATTTCGTTCCGGATTGCGATCAATGGCAATAAACTTCTTGCGCGCCTCCAGCTTCTCTTTGAGCTTCTGCTGCTCCCGGTCCTCAATTAGCGTGTTATTCATCAGCTTCATCAGATTGGCGTTCGCCGTTTCCGTTCCCTTCCCTGTGACCGTGGCCAACATGCGCAGTGTCTGCAACACCTGCGTATCGATATCCGACTGATCGGTGTTGGCAACTGCAGCTGCCACAGCTGTGGTGTTAATGGCGTCCGTGATAGTTGTGTTATTGCTACTGGTGGCCAAAATTACGGCTGTGCTGCCACTGGCACTAAACGCATCTGGTGTCATGAGATTCAGCGGCGGATAAGCGGTCGCATATTGTGGCGACGAAGAGCGTGATTTGTTTACAGACGGCGTCGCTTCCAGTGCAGCAGCAGCCGCAGCAACGGCGACGACGGAGGCCGAAGAGGAACCCGCCGAGCTGCGCTTTGAGGACTTGGCAAAGAGAGCATCCAGAGGCACTGCAATTGAACCGCTGCTGCTGTTGTGCGGTGAAGTTGGCTCCTGTTTAATGTCCGTCACGTGCAACAGTCGCGGTGGAGTTGTCTGTCTGTCTGGAGTCAATGAACGTTTGTTGCCAGTGCCGGTGCTGGTGATCGTATTGTTGCTGCTATTCAAACTTCGCTCTGGCTTCTCGGCCACACAGGGCTGATAGATAATCTGGCACTCCTGCAGACTCTTGCCCTGCACGACAAACATGTGTACCACCAGTGCATCAGTTGTTGCATTATTCTCATCATCATAGTCATCGGGCTCCTCGAACTGATAGTAGCTCTCGTTGGTGCTCTTCAGTCGACGCATGCTCGCATTCACTATGGAAAACGACAAGATGCCAGAGCTCAGCTTGAACTCAGCTATGTTCTGGATGCGAACGGCAGCTTCATTATTGCCCAGACCGCTGCCAGCACCGCCCGAAACGTTGCCGTTATCAGAGTCACCGCTATCGCTGGCCTGATCATTAATGCTACTGTTTATACCAGCACCGCTGCTTATCTGCATCACATATACGGCCAGGGAGTCCAAGCTGGATATAACCAAGTAGCCTGCACTGCGATCAATGCCGGCTATAAACTTGCACGGCTGCACAGGAGTCGGAATGCTGGCCACAATGTTTATCGTCTGCAGACATTCCCATAGTGAGCAATTCCACAGTTTAATTTCTGTGTTGTAATCGCTTGTGGTGATCACATACTGCCAGTAGGCACTGCAAAAGTGAAAAGTTAATACAATTACAATTTAATAAATAAATACAAGATTATTATTATTTAATAATAAAGAATCCATTATAAGGATTAATAAAAATAAATACATATCTTCTTTTAAGCTTATAATATTTGTTATACTCACTCCTCCACGGGCTTGTTAATGTTATCAAGAAAGAATAACGAGGAGACACGTTTGCCATCATGTGGCTTCCATTCGTGCAGGCAGCGATGATTGCGCACATCGAACAAATAGATTTGATAGAAACGCACCAGGCCATCGGCACAGGCGGCGGCAACGGTGGTGCCATCGGGCGATAAAGCAGCGCAGGTTATTAACGAATCCTCCTCAATCCTTAGATAACCGGTTTCCAAAGCCGCTGGCTGTATCTGTCCGCGCTGTAAGATCCATACATAAGTACTTGCTTATTTCTGGGAATACCTTTGCTAACTTACGCCGTGCTCGGTAACAATCATTCTGACATGGAAGCACTGAAACTGTGTGCTGCGCGACCAAATCAACAACTGATTTTCATCCTCCTCTTCGCCAGTGACACTAATGCCGGTGGCAGTGCCGCTGGAGTTGTGGCTGCTGGTCACGTAGGGGCACCAAGAGACCATATCAAATTCGGGTACATAGTTTGAAATGGGATCATCCACTTTCAGTACGAGTTTGCACATCAAATTGCCATCGATTAAATCGATTTTATACACAAACAGTGAGCTCACATCGATGACGGCTAAGATCCGTTCCCGTTCGCTGTGAGCAAATTGTAGATCCAGAACCTCACCGTTCATGCCCTTGATAAGGGCACGTTGGCTAGTGTTGGTGTTGCACACACGCACCATGCCCTCCATGCCGGTGGCTTTGTTGTTAACTGAAGTGTGTGTTTGTAGAGTGTAAGACAAGGAATAAGGCTCTGTTTAATAAGACTTGACACTTACCATTGATAGCATAGGCCAAATGTTTGCCATCCCGATGCACTGCCACCAAATGACCAGGATAATAGTATTTCTGCTCCCATTTGTAGTCGACAACATTCTTAAGCTTCACCTTGGAGGAGCCACGTGCATGAGTACCGCCACAGCCATAAACTTTCGTATGATTCGTTTTTACGCTATAACAGCATTGTTTCTCATATGACTTGAAATTGCTATAGTTGTTGGGAAATCCAATAAAGATGAATGATTGAAATAACTTTGGTTGATTCACTGATTATGTTAATACATACATAACTTCAATTTTTTTGGCATCCGATTGATTACCATTGGCGGCAACGATGACTCCAGCTGCTGCTGCCGCTGCCTGATCCTGTTCAGTGCTGCTGCTCATATTGAGGCGGGTTCCAATTAGAACAGTTGTTCTGTCTCTTCCAGTTGCAATTCCTGTTGTTGTTGCTGTTGTTGTCTGCAAATTACTGTTGCTCGTTAATGCCGTTAAATGAGCGTTGGTATTGGTATTTGCTTTAGTAGTAGTAGTAATTGTTGTTGTTGCTGTTGTTGTCGCGTGCTTTGTGGTTGCTTTGCCTTTGCCACACCTTGATGATTGCAATGGCAGCGGCTTACGAAAGATTGGCAAATGTGCGAACGCAAAGAGCGCAATTAACATTGACGCATTTACTTACTAGGAAGAGACCATCTATTGTTTACTTTTGACTGTATTATAAACATATTCATTCCATTGTGTAAACGTAAACTAACCTGCACTTGAGCAGCAGTTTCCAGTTTCCAGTGCTCGCGATTTTGCTTTGATATCGCTATTATTTTCTTACTTTCGATGATTACATATAATACGCACGCACGGAGCAATTGATTGATGCGTTTTACACCATTGAAACAATGTATTTCAACAAACGCACACGTAAAAATTCAATCGCAAATTTCGCGAAAAATTTGCTCCAATGCCGCAAAGCGTTAGTGGTGTGTAGCGGCGTGTGCAGCACAATCGATAACAACGTGCGTCTGTTATCGCAAAGCTCTCAAGCTTATCGCACAGGGCTGCATTCGATTTGTTGACGGCTTGGCGCCAAATTTAAAATAGTCGTTTTACTAGATTTTTGTTTTTACAGCATATATTTATTGCATTTAGCATTTGTAACATCAACTTAATACATTTTTTTTTATTCATATAGATGTATATATCCCTCAAAACAATACGCATTTATTACGCTGCAACGTAACAATATGTTTACATAGTGCTTAATATCACTTTAGTTTTTGTTTGTTTTTTGTTTTTCATTTACTGCATTTAGTTTTTAGTTGTAAATCTTTGAAAATGTTTAACAAGTTGAAGATTTATTTTGTTTGTTGAAAAGAAAATATAATATACATTCATATATTAAATAGTTTAAGTATGCAAAAGAAAATGCGCACGCATATTCAGTTGATGATATTTGTTGGTATATCATATAAATTCGAAGATAGCATACTTCTGGTCCGGTAAATTAAATATGTTATTGGTTTTTCGTTTCTTTCATATCTTTTTACAAATGCCTAAAGAAATTTGATAAATATACATAATATCAATTTGTGTATACATAGAAAACAGTTTTTGACTGAAACGAACCTAACCTAAGCTAAGCTTTAAAGGAAATTATATTGGTTTCATGTGTTTGTTTGTTGTAATTAGTTTTCACTTTCTAATACTTAAACATTTAAGCCTGGCTTACGAGCGTTACAATTTAATATTTATATTTTTTAGCACATTAAACATCAAAATAATTTTGTTTTCATTGCCGTAATGAATGAGAAGGTCGATTTGTTTTCCTAATGTTACCAGGTTTCGAGTTAAATTATTTGTTAATAATTAAGAAATAGCGATTTAAGGCCTGTGGCAAATTAAGTGTAATATAGCAGAGATTGAAATGTGATTTATTCGGTTAATAGAAAAAGAAATGCAAATTAGCAATGAAATGTGAGTGTTGCAGTTAAAGGTGCCACTTTGTGGCCGCCCATCATTTAAAAAGTTGTGGTGGGTGTGAGAGAAATGATTCATTGTTTTTTTTTTTTTTTTTTTTTACTACCTTTAACAATTAATTCAATTCAGCGCTAAGTGCGCTAAATAGAAGTATACATAAATTGATCTGCATAAATATGTATGTATGTATGTATGTAGAGGCGGCACTATTGTTATTGTTATTGTTGTTTGCATGACAATTTACTTGTTAATTGAGATTTAACTAGCCTACAATTAAATTAGCAAAACTTATAAGCAGCGTGCAAAACGTGCAAACGAAATTGCATCAACTTTTTCGTATATGCGGGTGGTGCCTGCAACTAACAGAAACAACAAATACATATGTAAAAAGGCTGCTTTAAACATTTGTATGGGCACCGCCAGATCCGGATGAACCACCAGTTATATTGGCCGTCACTGGCGCCGATATCGAAGAGTCGGTGCGCGTTGCAGCAGCACCGTCGATAGCTGCTCCAGCTGCAGCTGATGATGCAAAGCTTTCCAATTTGAGACGCATCTCCTCCTTGCGCGTCTGCACGCTGAGCAGCTCGTCGCTGAGATCATTGCACAGATGCAACAGGGAGTTGTTTTGCTCCCGCAGCCGTTGCAGCAACTCTGTGGTGCTGGTTTGATTCTGCTTGAACGAAACGTGACGCAACGAATCACTGATGGCCGTCACTCGCTTCTCAAAGTTCTCAGCGCTGGGCAGCTGTGATGCCGCAGTGGGCGCCCTAGATGCTGCTCCTCCAGTTGCAGCCACCGGTGCTGGGGTCTGTGGCTTACGATAAACCTCAAAAGCTGAGATGCGTTGTTGCTGCGTCTGCAGCGAGATGCGCGTAGGCGGCACAAAAGCAGGCGGCGGTGGCACCGGCGGCAGTGAATGTTGCTGCTGCTCGGCAATGACAGTTGCATTGGCGCTGTTGCTGCTGGCATCCAGCTGGAAGATGGATCAATGGATTAGTCTTAGTTTCTGCACAGAGCAATCAAAGTTAGTTTTGCGAAAGCTACTGAATTTGGACGCATATCACTAAGTAAAGCTACTGCCAATTTGCGGATGCATTTTCAAGATCAACTTTTACTTGGATACGAGTAAACTTACAACATTCGCGTCGTCGGCAAAGTGCGTGAAATCGGCAAAGCCCGTTGAGGTTTGCATATCGAAGCTGGCTTGCGCGGTTATCTTAATTAAAGCGAGTTCATAATACAAATTGTTTACAAAATGAGTATACAAATTAAATTAATAATGGTACATAAGGTAAACACACAATTCATACGATATTTCAGTTAAATGTTATTATATATTCGGTGTTCCGAAAAAACTTCTACTACAGCATAGCTTAAAAAGTAATTTTGGTTAGGAAAAAAGCTTTGCGATAATGTAATAAGTTATAAATATCCATCATCTTTCTGCAAAACATTTATTAAAGAATTTGTACAGATTTTTCCAGCTTGTTTCTTTTGGGCATATTATTAAAAAATCGTTTGTCGTTAATAAATGAATGGCACCCTGTTAACTACTGTGATAGCTATGTTAATGAAATGCTTCTTAACTTTCATTAACATTTCTATATTTAACAATAGTTATTTGAAGTATTAACCAGGGACAGCACTATTTATAATAATAAAAATTGTTTGTTATTCCAGTTTTAATTTTTATTCAGTAACAGAGACAGCTTTGTTGTTTTATAGAAAAAAATAATCAGGCCTGTTTCGAACGTTTTTAAAAAGTAAAAACGAAACGAAAACGAAGGGGCTTGTTTTTACTTTTCGAACTCGGTTTCGAAAACGTTTCGAAAATTCATTTAAAGCATTTCTAGTTGAATATAGCAGATAGAAGGTAAGGCGAGGGTTGGTATCAATAACAAAAAAAAAATAAAGTGGAATTCAGATCAGCTCGGTTTTATTTTTAAAAATCATTTTAAAGATGCTTTAAAAAAAATTCTTTTTAAAATTATTCAAACTGTTTAAACTTAAAGTAGTAATGTTAATCGATTCTAAAAAGGCTGAACATTATTTTAATTTTCAGTTTATAATTTTAGGTATTTATTTTAAAGCTTTAAATGGCATTTACTTTTAATCCGGTGACTCTACAGCACACGTTTTGAAAACGAGAATGATTGTCGATTTTCGGAATCTACTCGTTTTGTGGCAAATCATCTCGTTTTCGGGATTCGGAACAGACCCGAATATTCCAATTATATTTAATTGAAATATAACTGTTTTTCTCAATTTTATTTTCGAGCACTTAATACGAGTTAAATCTGATTAATATTTCCACATTTAACACTTGTCGCTTATGTTAATGAACTGTTAGGGAATGCCACTCAGTTAACATATTAACATCATTGTTAACATCATCTTGATTGCTCAGGACAACTGGATAACGAGCACACACATTCAAAACTTTGTACACTCATTCACACACTCATAAATGTTTGTGGGTTTGTGTTGATTGATGGACTCACCTCTGGTTGCTGAGCACCCGCTGCACCCATTTTGAATTTATTTAAATCCAAGCTGCTGCTGCGCGTATGTCGATGTGGTCTTGGGGGTGGCAAAGGTGGTGGCTCCTTTTTGGCAGACGACGTTGTTGTTGCTGTTGTTGTAGAGTAGACAACTGGCAATGGGGTCACCTGATCCGGTGGCTCGTTGACACCAATGGAACCAATGCTCGGCTCACGTTGCGGTGGCGGCGGCAATGCGCCAATATTTTTAGCCGGCAGCTTCTTAGCCTGGGGACGCTGTATGGCGCGCAGATCGCTGCTCTGCATTGAGATTGAGTCGCGATCGCGATGCGTTGTCGTTTGATTGTTGTGATTAGTTGTCGTCGTCGTTGTTGTTGTCGATTCTATTGGTTTGGGACTCTCCTCGCGCAGAACAACAACGCCTTCCATTTCATTTGAGCTTGTGGATTGCTCGCCAGAGGCAACGATAGCTGTGCCTGCAGAGAATAAACAGAGATTGTTATCGGAAACTGCCCTTTGATTTGAGGACTTACCAATGGGCGTCACACGCAGCGGCACGGGATGCAAGATTTGCGGATTGGAGCCGACATCCTGGGCAGTGCGCTTCATATCAAACAACGCGGGTTTGAGACCGGGACTAGAAACTGCAGGAACTGCAGCTGCACCGGCGGTTGTCGCGCCAGCGGCTCCAGTTGCTGTAGTTGTTGGAGATTCGCTAAACTTGGTCCATTGACTGGAATCGTTGGCGGCAGCAGCAGCAGCAGCAGCTGCTGATGTTGTTGCTGCAGCTGCTCCCGTTGATGTTGTTGTTGCTGTTGCTATTGTCGATGTTGTTGTGGGCTTGTCCACATTCGGCGAATTGGAAATGCTGCGATTCTTAATCGCAGATGGCGTCGTTGCCACCTCGCGCCTTGAGCTGCTGTTGCTAACTTGAGAGGAAGTCGAGATGCTGCTAAGATTCATAATGTTCTTATCATTGGGTAAGGGTACGGGCACGGGTACGGGACGTGGCTTAGCTTGTGTGCTACTAATGATTGTATTGTCCGTTTGCTCATCATCGTCATCGTCATTCAAATGCAGGAGATCAGCCTCAGGCGGCTCTTGAGGTATGTGCGCCGTTGATAACGACGATGATGATGTCGTTGATGATGTTGCCAGCACGTTGGGATGCAGACAATGCGGCAAGCTGCTGGGCAATGGTATATTGTTGCGACGCAGCACGACCAGATGCATGGCAGCTGTGAATTCGGATAGACTAAGTGCACCGTCGCGTGTCACGTCGCACAGCTGCCAAATGTGACGCAGCTCCTCGACAGGGATGCGGCTCTTCTCAAAGAATGTGCTAGATAATAAGAACAAATACAAGCAGGCTATAGTCGAGATCAACAAAAACAAATAAGATCAACAAAGAATGAAAGTTACAGATAAGAGTTACTCAGTAACTTTTATTTTAGAAATCAAAAATAAAAGTTAAAGTGAATATCTTTTGAGCCAAGTGGTGCATTACCAAAATTTTAAAATATTCTTGAGCTATGAATCGAGACCATTCATTTTAAGGACCCGACTTTTTCTATTATAATTTTAATTATTCCTTCTATATTCTGGTGCAGTAATATGTGTATGAAGTAATTATTGGCAAACAAAATAATAATTGATACTAAGAATACCAAAAATATACTAGAAAACATAAAAATACCAAAAATAGTAACACTTTAACTTTTATTATTTGATTTTTTTAATAAAAGTTTCGGAATAACTCTTATTTGTAACTTTTAAAATAAAAATCAAAAATAACTCTTATTTTTTACTTTTATTGAAAAAATCAGAATTAAGTGTTATTTCACAACTTTTTATTAAAAATTTAATTTTAATTATTATTTTTGACTTTTTAAGTAAGTAGGACGACTCATGATAATAATACGGATCTTTCGTCATCATTAAGAACATTCTACCTTGAAAACTGTGGGTTTAGTGAAGTTCTTCACAATTTTGTAATTGAATTTTATTGAAAAAGTGAAAAACATTGTAAATAAGCAAGACGAATTTTGCTGATCTAACGCTTATAGTCACTTAGATCTAGTCGTATATAGATAATACAAATGGACATGACTAATATAGTCTGATATACGGGTTACTAGTTAACAACTTACCGCGCTGCCTGACCGGAGAGCAGACCGTGCGGATCACGCTGCACAGCTCGGAACTGTTTGTTGTAGTACTCTCGCTGCTCGGGCGTTATTTGATATAGAGTGATCAGCTCGTTTTCGTTGTCGTCATCGTCACTGCTGTGACGATCCGAAGATTCCTCTTCGGTGCCCAGCAGCTGTCGATGCTCATCACCGAGCAGTCCCTGCCATAGCGTATCCTGTGCCCATGGTCGTTCCGCCACACTGTTGGTGGGCGTTGGGCTGTCGCTGTTTGTGCTCCATGCTTCCGGTGAGCCACCAGTGCCACGTCGACGCTACAAAAGTATTTGGTTAGTTTAAATATCTTGAGCATGTTTGCATAAGTCTGCGATAAGATATACGCACCGTTTCGCGGCTGCTGCTGCTGCTGACAACAACAGCATCACCAGCACCACTGGCCATCTCATCAAAATCAGCGCCACAGCTTGACTCGTTTTGCTCCACTTCGGAATCAGTGCTGGGCACATCCGAGGTGTCCAGTTGTTGTTGTTGCTGATGCTGCTGCTGCTGGGAATTGCGACGCAGCGAGTTGCGACGATCTGTTGGCGGCGGTGGGGGCAGTGCACCCAATCCATTTTCGCACGTGACCGCTGGCGCCGTTGCGGAATCCTTCCAACTGAAATGTGGCAATGGCAATGGCACAGTGGCGGCTATCAGCTCCTGACGCAACGGCATCGCGGCCTGATCAGCGGCAATTAGCTTGAGGCATGAATAAAACTGGGCACGCGAAATGTGCAAAGCGGTCGCCGGAATGCCAGCCAAGGCGGTGATCTAGTGCAAGTAAAATAGCAACGTTTATAATTAGTAAGACATCAATTGATTGCATCATTTGACCTACCTCAATCACTGTCTCGTTGGCAATGTCCGCTGAACGGAAAAGCTCCGTGGCTTTAAGCATGGGCACTTTGCCGGTATTCTCGACATCGCAGCATTGGAATAGCTCGCTATAGAAACGTGTTTCAGGCTCCGTCAGCGTTACCTCTTCCATAGCCGACAACTTGTTGCTGACTCCAGCGCTCGTATTACTTCTGGTATAAGCTAGCCACACCCGTTGTCTGTCTGTCTGCCTGTCTGTCTGTCTGTCACAATGCCAATCTGTTTGTTTATTTCTACACTTAACTAAACAAACTGATGGCTCAGACTCCCCTCGTGCTCCCCTCGCTTGCCGCTTGCCGCAACCGCTGCACTGCTTTTATCGTTGTCGTCGACGTCGTTGCCTCAGCGTAGGAGGAAAAATGTCCAATGAGACAAAACGGAGGAAACTCCAAATGGCAGCTGTCTTGGCAACGTTTTCCACACACAACACAGGCACCAGAGCCAGCTAATATAACGCGCACACTAATGCATGACTTGGCACAGGCAGCGCAGTTGTTAAATTTCAATTTGCACTTTCTTCCACTCCACAATTTGTAAATCAATAGCAAACTTTTACACGAATTTTTCGCAAACTGTTGTGCACTGTGATGGCAATAGCATCGATAAAAATCTATTGGCAGTGATGGTCGATAACCGTGTATTCGCAATTTATCTACTGTCACGATTAATTTACCTGACGCAAAACTGTTGTTACCGGCTTTAAATTGTTATAAACACCTATTTAATAACCTTTATTTTTTATTGACAATTATTGCTAACTAATTAAAATAAATTAATCGGTGTGTATATTTCTGTGTGCCAAAGCTGTATTTATTTTCCAGTCAGTTGATCGATATTTAAAATGAAAGCGAATCTGTAATCGCTCACCTTTAGTTTCGATAGCTAATAATTTGTTATTGTCTAGCTTTTTGTGAACTGAAACGCAATTTATAGGATAATTTGCGAACAAAAAGATTTCTAGTGCCTAAACATTAGTCATAGACATAAGGATATTACCGTAAATTAGCTAAAAATGTTCTCTCGCAAAAGACCAGAGCCTCCAAAGCGTCGACAACATGATTTGTCCCAGGTAAATAAAGTAAAACTGTCTGTCAACATCTATTTACTGTCATGAGTCATGCTTTCCCTTTCTATTAAACACAAACAGTTTGGTTTAACGGAAATACCAGATGACTTTGATCCCAGCGCCGGATATGGGGATGATGATGTTGGAGACAGCGATCTGGAAGCTGAGCTAGCTGCTATCGCCGGTGGCGGAGGTCCCAAGCCCAAGGCGAAGCCGAAGCCAAAACTGTTGCCCAGCAGCGATTTGGATAAAATGATTGCGGATAGCATGCGTGATGTCAGCGATGATGACGACGACGATGCCCTTGAGAACGACAGTGATTTGCTGGGCGAACTGCACGGCATTACAGGAGGTGTGGAGGAGGAAGACGAGCAGCCTGCTGCACCTGTTGCTGCAGCTGTTGATCCAGAGCCAGTTCAGACTTTTCTACCCACAACCACAGTGGATACGTTGAGCATAATCAGACAGCGCTTGGAAATGTATAAGCAGGCCGAGGCCAATGCAAAGGCTGCTGGTGAATCAGGCAAGGCGCGACGTTTTGCTCGCGGTTTAAAGACCCTGCAGGATCTGCACAAGCAGTCGGCAGCCGGCAAGAGCATCAACGTCGACGACATTCCGCCCGAGGTCAGTGTGAAGCCTGCCGGCGAGGCGGCACCCGAATCTGCACCAGAACCAGAACAACCAAAGCAACCCAGGCGTGCCGCGCCAGCGCCACCCACACCAGCTACACCTGCAACAGAAGCAGCTCCAGCTGCAGTAACTCCACCAGCTCCAGCAACGCCTACGCAGGTCGAGGCGCCTGCCAGTCCCTTGGTGTCCCAAATGCGCCATCGACAGGGTGAATATAAGGCAGCCGCTGTGCAGGCCAAAAAAAACGGGGATACAGCAACTGCCTTGCAGTTCCTTCGCATTGTGAAGCAGTTCGATGTGGTGGTCAAGATGTGCGAGGATGGCCAGGAGGTTGACCTCAGCGATATGCCTCCTCCGCCTGCCGAATTTCTGGCATTTATGGCCAAAATGCAGAATGGCGCAGCCGAAACAGCTCCAGCTCCAACTCCAGCAGCACCAGCTCCAACTCCAGCGCCATCGGCAGCTATTGATACTTCAACGACGCCGTCTTCCATGCTCGAAGCGCTGCAGCAGCGTCTGGATAAATACAAATCCGTGGAGGAGTCTGCAAAGGCGGAAAATAATACCAGCAAGGCACGTCGCTTTGGACGGATTGTCAAGCAGTACGAAGATGCCATCAAGCAGTATAAGGCGGGCAGACCTGTAGCCTACGATGAGCTGCCCGTGCCGCCAGGCTTTGGACCGCTGCCTACAACAGAAGCAGCAGCAGCAGCCAAACCTCCTGCACCCACACCACCAATGTCACCAACATCACCGCCTGCCACAGCAAGCACGTCGGCCGGAGGCACACCTTCGAGCTCCGGCACAGTCACACCGACAGTTGTACGCAAAGCGCCCTCACCAGTTCAGCCCAAGGATTTAACAACACGCACCTCTGGCAATCAGCAGAAGAGCAATCTGGCGGAGCAGCAAATGAAGCTGCTGCTCGAGCGTCAAAGGGAGTTTAAGGTGGCGGCCGTAGCAGCCAAAAAAGCGGGTGAAATTGATCAGGCCAAGGAATATCTAAAAATCTACAAAGGCTTTGAATCGCTGCTGAATGCGGCCAGCAGCGGATTGCCCGTGGATCTCAGTACGGTAAGTAAAGCTAAGAAAATTCACATAAAGTACCAATAAATATATATATTCTTTTCAGCTGCCTGTGCCGCCTTCGCAGCGGGATAATTTAGAGTCGTCGTTTGCCATGGTGTCGGCAGAGGAATGTGACCCGGATGATGACATTTGCGAGATTGGTGTGCGCATTGAGGAGCAGTTGGCCAAGCAGCTAATGATGTGCAAAAATACCCGTGATCATCACAAGGCCATGGGCGATGTGGCTGGCATGAATCGATTTGAGAATCTGGCATTAACCGTGCAAAAGGATTTGGATCTAGTGCGTTATTCCAAGCGCAAGAATCAAACACTGCCCAAATTTCACTATGAAAAGCGTTCCTTTAATATTGTTCATTGCAACACGGACTTGACGGACAATGAGCTCGAAATTGTTGTTGTGCGTGGCATTAACTACAGCGTGGCCAATCCCAAGGATGTGGATACCTATGTGCGCATTGAATATCCGCTGTTGAATGTGAGCTGGCAACGAATAATATAAGAGTTTCTTTGTTAATTTCTATCTATTTTATAGGATGAGTTTTTCAAGGCAAAAACAAATGTGACTAAGGACACAGACAGTCCTGACTATGATGAACGCTTCAAGGTGGATATACAGCGCAATAATCGTCAGTTTAATCGCATCATCAAACGGCATGGCGTCAAATTCGAGATCTACTCACGAGGGTGAGTCCTACGCATTAAATATGATATAATTATTAATCAATAACTAGCACGACAATAACCAAATTAACTCGTACTAATGCCTACCGCATATACATATCAATTAACCTAGGTGAAATGGAAGAACCGAGTAGAACACATTGAACTTTGTCAAAAAACTGCGCATAAAATCTTCTCTAATATTTCATACTCTCGAGCTCATTAAACCACAAAATCTCGGCTGAAAGCTATAGTAGATAAACTTGTGATAAACTATATTAGATAATCTTGGTTATTTTAACCTTTCAATCAGCTATTTTAGAGTTGTAATTAAATTTAATCAATATTTACTTTTAGTAGAAACTTTTGAAGGCAACTTTTAATAAGTTGTAATTAAAACTAATAAAGATTTATTATAAGTAGAATCTTTTAAAAGATTTTAAGACTATATGTTAATTGATAGTTTATGATTAAGGAACATTTTAATTTGCATTTTCGTAGACTACTTCGTTGTTTTGAGATTGTTTTTATCATTTGTTAGAAAATTTGAATTTGTAAACATTTTTTTTTAAGTAGAAATGTTGAAAAAGATGTAATATTTAAATATTACTTTTTTAATTTTATTATTTTTGTATTATTTAATGTAAAGCTTTGCCCAATTTTGAGTTTAGAGCTTCGCTGCTTCTCCACAACATTTCCATTGATGCAAACATTAAACCCAAAATTCAGATATTTTAATAAATATGTTATGTTTTATCAACTTTTACGCCACAAATCCCAACGAAACTCATTTCAAAACGCGCTCAATGCTACGCAAAATTGCTAAATAATAAATAAATAAACAATAAGCAGCTGCAGTATTGATTGTTGTGGACTAAGTCGTAAACTGCCCGTATGTTGTTTCAGAGGATTCCTAAGATCCGACACACTAATTGGCACCATCAATGTCAAGCTGGCGCAGCTGGAGACAAAGTGTGAGATACACGATACCTACGATGTGAGTGTGAAACCCTAAATCATATTTCAAATCTATAATAAGTATATTATACAATTACAGCTGATGGAGGGACGCAAACAGGTGGGTGGCAAACTGGAGATCAAGGTGCGTGTTCGGAATCCCATACTGACCAAACAAATTGAGCACATCAACGAGAAGTGGCTGGTGCTGGATGCCGATGGCTAAACACAGTACACCCAGAATCTTTTCTGTTTATAATTTATAGTAAATTGTTTATGTTAATCCCAACAAAATTACAAGTTTTTATTGCTCTGTACGCTTTGGCCCTCGCTTAAAGATGGCATTAATAATGTATTACACACATACACATACGTTATGTACTATGTATATTTATATAAATATTTATGTATATGAGATACTTTTACTGTTTACAAGGCGCAGCGCTGTTCTGAAGATTTGTGCCCCATTATTTAAATTCAGTTTCATTCCAAAAGGTGCAGAGTATAGAGAGGGAGATATTTTTGGAGGAACAACGCCAACGCCTTGCGATCAATTAAAGCCTGATTATGTTGCATCTAATATGACCGATATGTTAATAACCAGTACAATATGTTTGTCTTGACAAACTTGTTAATTACAACTCGAGATATTCGACTATTTGCGAAAAGGGGCTGCTCTCATTGAATACATCCACGCCGCGCACCTTATAGAAACCTGCCACAAAATAAGTGTATACAGTATTGAATTCCTTTTTTAATGGTCATAATGTTCACTTACCATTGACGCTACCATTGAGACCGGGTGCATATTGAAACGATGGATAGGGCAGATGCCAGCCTTGGGATATTTGCAGCCAGTCGGAGCCGGCACGTTCCCTAAACCAAACCTCGTAGCTTTTCAGGCACTGCGTGGATCGCGGCTGTTCGCTCCAGCTGATGAACACCTCGCGTCTCGTCACCTCCACAATCTCCAGCTGCTGTGGCCGCTTTAGTTTGGGCCACGCTGCCGAGCATACCCGCAATAGCATCACCCAAGGCAACGGCAAGCTGGCGGAGTTCACAACCAGCTCACTATTGTACTGCCAAATGGGTCCCGTCTCGTATAATCTGGGTGTCTGTGCGCGTCGCATGGCCTCCCTCAAGGTGGCATTCGGATAGGCTGGACTGCCTGCCTGTTGCCAGATATGCACCGGATCCGTGCTGTGCGGCACCAGCAGCTCCGTGATAAACGCCGATTCGTTCGCAATGGACATGTTCAGCGTGTACTTGTGATGATAGGCTGTCAGCTGTGGTCCCGCCTGCTCTGGGCTCAGAAAGATGGTGGCCATATATTGGGCCACCCCATTGCCGGAGATGCTCCTCATAACCTGCACACTATGCTTGCTATCCATATTGACCAGCTCCAGGTCCGCTGCACGCGTGCCCAGCTTGGCCAACATGCCCAGCGCGGCATAGACAGGTTTCTGGATGAACTGCGAATGCGGCGGTTGCGTCTCATTCATGCGGAAGTGCGCCAGCAGGGTGCTAGGGAAGTAGAGAAGAATTGCTAAAGCATTGCATGATCACAGTTTCCCAGCTTATGCTTTTATAAAAGAGAACTTCTAACGGCTCCAGTAAAAAAAAAATTTAAATTCAAAAGCTCAAGTTTAAGTTCACGTTTCAGCAGCAAGATCAATACGAAAAACGAACTTGTTCAAAAGAACAAAGCTCGTAACCGGACTTTCCCAAGGACAATCGACAATTTGGCAGAGTTATCGGAGGCTCCGATTCGGAGCCTATCAACATAAGCTGGCCCATGGTGAAATAATTAACAAGGTGTCTAGCCAATTCAAGGCAGGCTCTTATGTTGATCAGTAAGAAGCAAAGCTCGGGGAGCGTTGAGTATAGAAATAATGAAGAAAATATGTAGTAATCGTGGTAAAGCGAGTACCTTAACAGCACATAAAAATTACTCTAAAAAACAAATAGTACAAATAGTACGTCGTCTTGTAAATGATTTCACCTTGGCCCTGGAATTTTTTGCCTTGATTCCATTATTCCATTATTTCCATTGAAAGAAACATTGTTCTTGAAAACTGCTTCAACAAACATTGAACTGCCTTTCCCTGCAGATCTCCAGCATCCCTCGTTTCCCACATTAATATAGTAACTTCTCCTGCTGCTTACCGCTGATTGAACTCATGCGGATGATAGCTGAGAAAGGCGTTGTCATGGCTAATGGACTCCAGCTGATCCATGACGCCGCCAGCGAGCTTGGCATGCCAATGGAGCATCACAGTGGACATCAAGGTGGCCGCATAGCGCACATCCGCCTGGAAATCGCGTGGTGTGCTCCAGCCGGCAATGGGATCCGCTTCACTGAAACGATAAGGGTCAGCTACAATTGAAATCATAAGGATGCCAGCTAGCACTTACTCATTGGCCACCGGCAGCTGTTGAAGCTGCGGATAGTCATGGTAAACCTTTGAGAGCAGCGCGAGGGAACCATTTAGAATCTCTGTGGCAGTGCCGTCGTGTCCCTTGCGATGGTAGGTGAGTATATCGATGGGACACTTGGCCAGCTGCTGGTTGCACACCTCCAGCAGCTGCCAACACAGCGGATGACGCTCCTCCGCCTTGAACAGCCCGGCGGGACCACGAAGTGCGCGATATAGCTGCTGCTGTCGCTTGGACTTGCGACGACCTCCAGCCTTGCTCAGGCCACGACGCACTGCCTGCACGTACTCCAGGTAGGAAGCGGCTGTAAAGTTGATTCTATTGTAGCTACGCAAGTCGGGTTCGTTCCAGGTCTCAAAGCGCCAGCTGGACAAGCGAGCGGCCCCATGTCGAGCTGCAAGAGGGGGAAACTTTTTAATTAACAAGGAGCAACTAATTCAGCTCTTTTGGCACTTACCCAACTGATGATTGATGATGCTCTTGACAAAGTGCTCCCAGAGAAACCAGTTGCGTTCAGGATTAGCCGTGAACACGTGCCCGGGATTGCCCATAAACTCCAGCACCGGTGCCAGATGCAATTCCTGCAGCAAATCGACAAACTTGTCAAACTTGTCGTAGTCATAGCGCGGCACTCCATCCGTGCTGTACTCGAGGAACTGCACCAGCTCCAGCAGCCAATGGATACGTATGTGTGTAATCGCTCCAACGGGCAGTGCTGCAATCTGGCGAAGATTTAGCTGCATTGCGGGCGATTCCAACGACTCGCTAATGCCATTGTGATTGATTTCGCCAGCGGGACAGAAACCCACTCCCGTCCAGAAATGGGGCAGTGTGTGGTAGACGACATCGCCACTCGTGTAGTGGGCGTGGCCAGCTTGGAGAGCAATCAAGGGCAGAAGCAGCAGTAGAAACTGCCGCAGCCACATGATTAATGGTGAATTTAATTGACAATGTCAATTTAATGACTCTTCGAATTTTATAATGCAAGTATTTTTTAATATGTATTTATTTGTTAAATATTGTTATTGCGCGTTGATTTGGCTGCTGATGATGAGGATGATAAGAGCGCTCTGTTGTGTCTGTATCTGTTGCCGTGGCCGTTGGCCGTTGACCACGGCCTTGTCGTGACGTCACAGCAGCCGAGGGAGGCAGCAGCAACAACAACACCAGCAACAACAACTGTAAAGCAACAGCGTGCCAGTTTCTCCCCAACAAACGGCAAAAAAAAAAAAAAAAATAGGGAAAAAGAAAAGTTTGCCGGCGCGCCACATTGATTGAGAATTGAGTTGAGAATTGCAATCCCTCATTAGGGGTGGAAAAATTGCCGAGGCGTGCCACGAGGCAGGTATCTACATCGCATCCACATCTTGGCTCTCCCGCAACAAATCCCACTCTCTGTGGGCGAGTGAAAGGTGTGACAAATATTCCATCTTTATGCATGCGGGCGATAATACGAGTATATTCGTAAACGTACGTACATAACAATTACATGCCACATTTAAGGGGTAGGTATTGCACTCACACACACTCGCACACACTACCAAATTGTTGTTGTATATGTGTGTACATAACACCCATGAAAGCTTATTCAAAAGCTTATCTCACATCTTAACGCCTAATCGTTTTGTCATGCCTCTCGACCAGCTGCTCCAAGTCCTTTTATGGGCCATGAATTTTCAATTTATTACACAAGTTATTCCATTTTCATTTCTTCACGCGCCCTCTGTTGACTCTGTTAATACCCAACCGATTTGTATCGCATTTGAGGTCGACATTTGAGCTCTTAATAATATGATGATGGTTCATTATTAAATTCTGCATTCTTCTTTTCACACATTTTTTTCTTTCTTTTGTCTACAACGTATTTAAAAATTCTATTTTAGCTTAAATTTATATGATTATTATATTTTGTATAGTATTTTTTAATTTATATTGTTTATTCGATACTTAAAAAAAGTATTAGGGAACCTTTCTTACGGTTGGAGTATCTTTAGTCCACCCTTCAAATCTGTTTAAAAATTTTCTCAAAGAAAATTTTAGATTGAGCTCTAAAATCAAATACAGTTGAACATCCATAACTTAAACTTCTATAACTGGAATTTCTATCTAACTCGAGCTAAATGATTGGCAGTAATAATAATAGACTTAAGAAAAAGATCTCTTTAAGTAGAATATCTCCATAACTCGAACCTTTTCTTTGAATAATGGTGAATCGAGTTAGGGAAGTTCGACAGTAATACAAAGAATACATTAATTAATTGAAGAGGTCGCAATGTTGTCTTAAAAAACCTGTTAATTTTGGACAAATCAACAAACTAAACGAAATTTAGCTCTGTTTCTCTTATCATTGTTCTAACAAAAACTACATATTTTATCTCAGTTTTTTCTTCACCCGATTTTACATGAAAATTTCAAAAAAAAATATGTTAAATTCCTTGTTTTGATTTTATAATGAAACAGACATATTACAAGTTTAAAAATAAGAATTATCATGCAAAAATGAATTACCATTTTAAATTATTATTAAAAAAATCTAGTCAAAAATTAAAATAACGAAAATATTTAATAGCTAATATCAATTGTGATTTGAAAATGGCAACACAGAAGTACAAATAAAATAACAAACCCAAGACTTTCGTATTCCACTTTATCGATTTGCTCTCATAAATAACACTTTTCAGGTATTTCTGAGATGAAAAGGCAGCTTTGAATGTGTGTTGACTGTTTTTGGGCCTCTGCTGTTTTCGCAGCTAAAAATTTTTACGTAGAAAGCTAAAATACGAGTACATACTGAAATGGTATGAAAGTTTCACTAAATGTTTATTGATGTTATGGAGGAAGTGTTTTCACCAAATCGACATTCATTTACGCTAATGATATCACTTAATGGTAATGGGAACACCAAATGCTGCTCACTTGAGCAGAGGAAAGTTTTGGAAACTGGACTAGAAACATTCGATTTCCATAGGCTGAACTTATCCGATCACAGGATGAAAATCCTGAGGGATATATTAATTGTGGCGATGCCGACGCAGCTGTGTGCGCTGTTGCCTTTCTTCAGTGGCGATCAGTTGAATAGCTTCAAGATCAGCGCTGGCGGGAAGTTCTATGGACTCGCTGTGGCATTGGTTGTTCTGGTCAGCGGAGTGATCTTCAGCGAGGACGTGTTGTTCGTTTCGAACGAGTACAAGCTGATGACGCATCTGAAGGGAGACACGGATGATATTAACCGGACCATTGAGACTCTCTTCTGCATTTGCAGCTACACGGTGATTGTGGTGTCCTGTGTCCTCAATGCATCCAAGCACTATCGCACCATCAGGGATCTCGGCAAACTCGACGAATATCTGGTGGCCCATGGGTATGTGGGCAGCTACAGCTGTCGCTATCTGGGCACAGTATTGGTTCTTGCCTCGGCGAGTGTTGTCCTCGTCGCCTTCTATTATATTCACTACTACAGCCACGTCGATCCGAAGCGAGAGTGCATCCTCCTGGTGGTCTACAGCCTGCAGATGATCTACTCCAGCCTTTTTGCTCTTTACTTGCGCACCATTCTCAAGTGTCTGGCCCAACGGATTGAGTTCCTCAATGCTCGCCTCGATGAGTTTACCCGGCAGGAGAAGCAGCTGTACTCCAAAGAGGATTGGCTGGAGCTGAGCAATCTCATCGAGATCTTCTGCAAGTTTCGCTACATAATCGAGAGCATGAACTCGATAACGGGCGTCGGATTGCTCTTCCTGTTTGGCTTTTCCTTCTACACGGTCACCAATCAGAGCTACCTTGCATTCTCCACCCTCACCACGCCTATCCAACTGCGCAAGAAGTATGATACCATTGGATTATCCTGTGCCTGGGTCCTGGCGGAGACTATCATTATGGCTGTCATCTGCAGCTCCTTCGATTGCCTCGCCTCAGAGGTGAATATATATTTTTATAGATGAATATTCAAGAAAATATAACATTTGAATGTATTCATGAGTGTATTCATATTCAAAGATGAATGTATTCATGAGTGTATTCATATTCAAAGATGAATGTATTCATGAGTGTATTCATATTCATGAATGAATGAGTGTATTCATATTTATAAATTAATGTATTCATTAGTGTATTCATATTCAAAAATTCATAGGTTGAAATTTAAGCTTTTATATAAAAGTGAGTATATTCACGAGTGTAGTTGTGAATGTAGTCATATTCAGGATTACAATCCATAATAGCAAAAATGTATTTCTATTCGACTGTGTATTCCTGAGTGTATTCAAATTTATAAGTGAAATTACGAGCTTATAAAAAATTGAATGCCCGAGTGTATTCGTGAGTGAGAATTCAATGACTAGACTTTTTCAAACGTTCACACGTTGTTACAACTGAATACCTCTTGTGAATTAATGTATATTCGTGGATATATTTGTGAGTAATGCAATACTGAACTATTCAAAAATGCATTCATAACTAGAATAAAGGAAAGGAATTCAAAAATAGTTATTTAACTTTTTTTTTCATGAATATATTTAATGTTACACTCAGATCTACAATACATATATGAATACATAAATATATTCCATCTAATAAATATTATTGGCAGAGTGCTGCACGATTGTACTTCTGAGTTCATTCATGAATACACTCATAAGTATTCAAGGGTATATTTAAAATATGGAATTAACTAAACGTTGGATTTACATGAGTTTTTTGTTTTATAAGCATTCACATGAGTGCATTCAAAAGTATTCAATTGCACTATGTTGTTGTTCCTGTTGCTGTTATTGTTATTGGATTTTCTCAGTCAATAAGCCAACATTTAAATTAATTATTTTAATGGAACCTGTCGCCTGTTCTCGATAAGAATGCCCCATGGCACTCAGTGTGCGGGATCAGAGATAAGAGCGAGTGCGTTTGAATCGTTTTCCCGCCGCACTCACTCATAAATTCCACATCTAGTTAGTGAAATCCTGTCGTTAGTGTCCTGTCGGCAATGAGTCCAAACACTTGGATAATTGAAATGGCTTCGCACAAGTCGCATTCACATTCGCATCCACATCCACATCTGAATCCCCAACTGAATCCTCAATCAAGGCAAGTCTCGAATGATGCATTCGCTCGGAGATCAACACCAGCCGAGAGTCCCGTCTTCGAGGATATCGGCACCATCTTGACCGTGCTGAAGGCGTGCGGGTTGTTGCCATTCTACGAGCAAATCTCCAGCTATGAGGTGGGTCCACCCACCAAGACCAACGAGTTCTATTCGTTCTTTGTGCGGGGCGTGGTCCATGCTTTGACCATATTCAACATCTATAGCCTGATCACGCCCAATGCGGATCAGTTGTTCTTCTCCTTGCGGGAGACGGACAATGTGAATCAATGGATTGAACTTCTGCTCTGCATTTTCACCTATACACTGAGTGAGTTGCCCTTTGATGATCCTCGTATTGCTTTCGAGGAATCCCTGTCCTTACCAATACTAATACTTGAACTATTACTAATTTCTACTACTAATACTTTTTGATCTGATTGGGTTTTTCTGGGATCTCCCAATTCTTGGAACGAATTTTGGATCATTTAATAATTTTAAATTTATTAAGTTTAAATTTATATTTATAAATAATTCATATTAATTAAATATCAAATTAAATTACTTAATTTTATTTTAATTTCACTACCAATTAATACTACTAAAACTTTTTGATCTGATTGAGTTTTTCTGGGATTTCCCAATCCTTGGAACGAAGTTTGGATCAATTAATAATTTGAATTTTATTTCGTTTAAATTTACAATTATATACTAGTATGTATAATTCATATTTATTTAATATTTATCTAATTAATGCTACTAAAACTTTTTGATCTTATTAAGTGATTCTAGGGTTTCCCCAATCCTTGGAATACATTTTTACACTCCTGATTTTTAATTTATTTTTCATGCTTTGAGTTTAAATTTAAACTTATACATGTAATTCATATTAATTTAATATATTTAATAATTTATTGTAATTTCAAAAAGTACTTTTGCCGAACTCCTCTTAGTTGACATTAAATAAATAAGTCTCATATCCCGTTTTTTATCTAGCTGTCCTTGTTTGCGCTCGCAATACGAAGAGCATGCTGGAGATCATGAACGAGATCCTTCAGCTGGACAGAGAGGTGCGTCGTCAGTTTGACGTTGTCCTCGGCAACAATTGCAACTTCTCGGTCAAGTTTCTGGTGGTGATTGTCTGCTGCCAGGCATACATCATGATACTGCGCATTTACACCGTCAAGGGCGCCATCACGCCCACCTCCTACATCCTGATTGCCTTTTATGCCATCCAAAACGGTCTGACCGCCACTTACATTGTCTTTGCCTCGGCCCTGTTGCGGATCGTTTGCATCCGTTTCCAGTTTGTCAATCAACTGCTCAATGCCTTCACCTATGTCCAACAGCAGAAGCTGGCCAAGAGTCGACGCCAGCTGGTCTCGGCCATGGAGAATTTCCCAGAGGATTCGCTTTTCATTTATCGCACACACAACAAATTGTTGCGCATTTACAAGAGCATCAACGAATGCTGCAGCCTGATTATCGTCTGCTTTCTGGGCTACTCCTTCTATACGGTGACCACCAATTGGTACAATCTGTTTGTCCAGATCACCAACAACAAGGGCACCATTTCGGCTCACATACTGCAGTGGTGTCTCGCCTGGCTCTGTTTGCACACCTCCCTCTTGGCCCTCCTATCGCGTAGTTGTGGTGCCACCACCTACGAGGTGTGTGTGTGTGTGTGGTGTTGATTGTGGTGTCCAGCTCCTAATGAGTTCCCCTTCTTTTTTCAGGCCAACACCACTTCTCAGATATTGGCACGCGTTTATGGCAAGAGCAAGGAGTTCCAAAATATCGTATGTTTCGAATATCGTACATCGCCTATAAGCAAGACTGTAAACCAGGGTCGTATTTTGGTTCAATTTAATACAAAAAGACTATTTTATTTTATCAATTGCTATATTTTTAATTTTTTAAATTTAATCTAAAGATATGATTTTTTTTATCAACTTTTATCTAAGGCAGCGGTGGGCACGAAATCTGAATTCGGGTGCACTACAACATCATAAACAACAACAACCCTATTAGAGTCTACCTAAGTTTGGAGCAGCCGCTGCTCCCGGAGCCACTGCGTGCCCACCGCTGATCTAAAATATATCAGCAGCTTTAAATTAAATTTTTCACAGTCTTCCAATACATATGTACGTATGGCATCCCATTTTCATTAGGTGTTTCTATGGTAAAACATTATTTTCAATTTTGAAATATAGAAATTTTTTCAGCAATTTTCAGAAAAAAAACACTCCTAGAATTTTTAAACATTTTGAAGTGTTATTTTAAAATTTTGTTGATTAAGATGCTATAACAATTCCAACAAAAAAAATTTAGTTAGCTCAGAGTTTATAAATTGCATTAATTAATTACGATTTAATACCGGTTTGCAGTCTTGCTTACAAATATCGTCTATATGAAATTCCATCTTCTGACTGGTGATCCACAATCTCCTCCAACAGATTGACAAATTTCTTACCAAAAGCATTAAACAGGAGGTGCAATTTACAGCCTATGGTTTCTTTGCCATTGACAACTCAACGCTGTTTAAGGTAATTTTTTTATTTAGTAAAAAAAAACGTTGATTATAATTTAATTGAAATTTTCTAGATATTTTCGGCTGTTACCACCTATTTGGTGATATTGATACAGTTCAAACAACTCGAGGATTCAAAACTAGAGGAACAAGTACAAAATGAAAACTAAATATAAATATAAGTATTTATTATATTTATCGTTTAATGTTTCAATTTATTAACTATATTTATTACCATTACAAACCTTAGGTCAATTTTACTAATTGCATGTATTGATTTATATATATATATTACTCACAAGGTCGAAAATCAAAACGCACACACTTTCAATTACATAAATGAACTCAAGACAAATTCATTATTTGCATTAATTTCTTTTGATTAAATTGATTATTTAAATATTTAAGAAACCGACGCCGAAAACCACAAATTTTTAATACGAGTTGCAGCAGAGATAAAATAGAAAATTTGCAAACTTATTAATTTATGAAAATCATACATTCAGGAATATTCAAAACAGATTGTTGCTGCCAAGTCTAAGTCGTGTTGTGGTTGTTGTTATTTAAGTTATAGTTAGTTTTACAGTTCTAACAGTTCAGGACTTTGGACTTGCGACGCGTTTCCCCAAACAGGAATGAACAAATACGATCCAATGCAAAGGCGCCAACGATATCCACAATCAGCACAGTAAGCAATGTCATGCGGAACTGAAAATGGAAATTTGATTTTAAAAATAAGATAAAACACCAATAGAAAATGATAACTCACATTCGCTGGAAAGTCGACGATCTCAAAGAATTGCGTCAGGCCGGGCACAGCGCCTGTGGTCAGGAACATGACCAAAGCGGCCGAGGCGCCAATGGCGCACATCAACATACGATTGGCGCGCAGACTCTCCATAAAGGGATGCCCCTGTGAGAGAAGAAAACAATCAAGTAATTACTAAAGGAATTTAATTGATCAATCATTTCGAACTGACCTTGTAGTTAACTGCAATGGTAGCCACCTGCAGCGATATGCAAATGATATAGACCGTGCTGCTGACTATGTTCGGATCATACTTGGTTTTCTCCTCAGTATCCATGTCAATATACAGCTTCACCTTGCCCACTCTGGAAAATTTTGAACAAGTAACAAAATTACAGCAAAATAATTAAATTTGAGCACACTTAATATTCAATATAAGTTTAAAAGAAAAATTATAAAAATATATTAAATGGATGAATAAGAATATCAGAGATGAACTAGTTTTGAGGAGGTATCCTGGAGCCGAATAATTTTTTTTTTAAATAAATAATTTGCACTCCTTTTTTTATGTAGTACTTAGTTAATAAATTAATGTTATACACCGATTCAATTTAAATTCTTATTTAATTCTTATAAATCCCAATAAGCCGTTGTTTAAAATTTGTAATTTAAAAACGAAAACTAAAAATACTTATACAAATAATAAAAGTATAAAATACAAATTAAATGCAAGTATCTTAAAGAAATTAACTATTTTCTTAAGTACTTATTCTTAGAGTGAAAATACGAGCTATGTTTTAAATGCTTTTCCTTTTGCATGTTTATAAATATGAATATATCTTGCAATTCATTTACCTGGGCGGCGCCAGCGCCGATGCTTCACTGGTCAAATAATAAAGTGCGCCAAAATGCACAGCGAATTGTGTGAGAATCGTGGAAATAGTGTATAAATTGAATATGTTTGGCAGTGGTGCCACCTTTGAAAGCGTTTTTAGTGGCTGCAATCAATTAATAAATTTCATTACTCCATATACAACAAATTTGATCATTTCAAGCTTACCTTTGAGCGCGTGATGAACAGAAAACAGGCGGCAACAAAGATGCCCTGCATGGTGGCCTGAGTGTCACTGAATTTGACACCATCGATATAGAGCACGGACTGGCAATAAGCCTGAATGAGCGCATTCAAGGCCAGGATCTTGAACATCTGCAGTGTGGTCACCAGAGTGCAGCGTCCCTGCTTGATAATGTGGTTCACTGTGGAAGAGTTGACAATTATTAAACAGTGTTAATAAGAGTGGTAAAAGTATCTCAAAAAACATGAAAATTTTTCATACTCCAACCAATGTTAACAAGAATAAGTTTCGAATGTCTATGATAATATTTAAGGTACCTCATACGAATCCCGAAACTTTTTAAGGAATTTTAAAAAAGAAGAAAAAAACTCAATAATAAAATTTTAGGAATCCAAAATTGGTAAGAAAAGATTATGAGTTATATAATCATATTACAAAAATTAGGGAATGGGAATGAATAGGGATGGGAAAAGTATCTTTGCTTTTCTTGTCTTTGGAGATAGGCCCGAAAAAAAAAAATAATCAAAATATGAAAGGGTAACAGCCGTCTTAAATCGCTACTCAATACGTACGACCAACACAAAGATGAAAAAATGGTTGATTTTTTATATAAGGTGGCACACAATATTAACATGTAGATTTTGAAAAAAAAAATGGTTCAAATAAATATCACATGCGTTGGCAATCGAAGTCCAGATTTTAAAATAAATGGTTCGTCAAATGTTGCGTTTTTGCTAAAGTCTTAGTAAAATATTTTTGATATCAGCTTTTCCTGATTTTTGTTTTCCCAATTTTTGTCTTCCCAAGTTTTGCTTTCCCAATTTTTGTCTACTTAATTTTGTCCTAATTTCGGATTCGTAGTTTTGGATTCCTAATTAATTGATTCCTAATTTCGGATTTCTATTTTTTTTTTCCGAATTTTCGTACTCTGAGTAATATTTTTCGACATTCGTAAATCGAATCATATTTACTGCACAATCTGTGAGTTTGGCTAAGGCATCTCAAGAATAAGACGGACAGATGGACATGGCTATATCGACCCAGATCGTCATTATGATCAAGCATATGTATACTTTACAGGGTCTGCCACGCCTCTCTTAATACGTTACACATTTCGTATAAAAATATTGTTGCACACACCGCACATGATTGATGACAATTTGCTTGTGAATGGCGCCGCAATGGATGCATCGCCCAGCTTGACCATTGTCTGCTCCTCCATGTCACGTATGGCATTCTGAAGGCGCGCCTGCGTCTGATTGATATGCTCCTGGCGTCGACGCAAGGCACGTTCCCGTGGCGATAGTTGTTGATTGACTGCCGTTGCCGCTGCTGCAGCAGCTGTGGCAGCTGCATTGATTTGCTGCAACTCCTCCTCGGTACGCTTACGCTTGACAGGAGCGCTGGTCAGCAGGGAAACGCCCACATGGGCGTGCTTCAAGGCACCCACATCGTTGGTGCCGTCGCCGCACATTAACGTATAATAGCCCAGTTGCTTCAGTGTCGTTATGATGTATTCCTTCTGCTTGGGCGCAAAGCGAGCACAGACTGTCACCTGGGGCAGCACCTGCTGCATGTATTGGTAGTGGGAATGCTTCAAGTACTGTAGTCCCTCGCCGGTGATGCACAAATCGTGTGTGGAGAGCAGCATGGCAATGTTCTTGCTAGTCTTGGTATCGTCCAGTGGATAGGTGCGATCACCATCCACAGTCGTCCAGCTCCAGTCCTCGATGCGTCCCTCTTGCGGAGGCGTTAGAATCACCAATTTCTTATTCGTAAATCGTAGCTCCCTGGCTACATGACAGGCGGTCAGCGGACTGTCGCCCGTGATCATGAGCACCTTGTGCGAGGACTGAACGAGCTCCTTGATTACCGACTTGGAGTCCGGCTTCATGGGACACGAGATGATGACGAAGCCGGCAAATGTCAGATCACATTCGACTTCCTCGCGTTTCAGTTCACGTATCCGTTGACCGCCAAGCGTGCCAAACTCCTTGATGCCCAGTGCCATGACACGGGCACCACGGCGCGCGTACTCCAAATATATCTGCAAATTAAATTGATTAAATCAGTGTCGGAAAATAATAGTTTGCGAAAATTAAATAAAAAAAGAAAATAAATCAGGGACTGCAAATAAGAGTTATAAGTGCTAATTTCAACTAAAAAAATCAATGTGAAGGAAATATGCTATAGAAAACTTAAACTTTTATTTTTGATGTTTAAAATAAAAGTTACGGAATAACTTTTATTCATAGCTTTTAAAATAAAAATCAAAAATAACTCTTATTTTTTATTTTTATTGAAAAATCAGAAATAAGTGTTATTTCTCAACTTTTTATTAAACATTTAATTTTAATGATTATTTTTGACTTTTTAAATACAAATAAAAAATAATTGTTATTTCGTAACTTTAAAGTACAAATTTTAAAAAAATTATTAGTTTGCAAAGTTTTATTTTAAAACTTATAATCGTTCCCTGAAAATAATAAAATCTTTGCAACATTTTATTTATTATTTTGCAACTGTAAATAAAAATTAATTTTTTTTTATCAGAATTATAATAAAAACTGGAAGTAAGCTATTACGTCGAAGTTGATCATTTAACGGTCTCTGAATGAAAATGATCCAAGTTGTATAAAGGAAGTTGATTGAATTGATTAAATGAGGGTCGGAAATTAATAGATTGGCAGCTTAAATTAAAAAAAAATTACATAATCTTTGTAACATTTTGACTTTAAAAAAAAAAATTTAAATAATTGTATTATTATTTTGCAATTGAAAAATAAATTATAATTATAATAAAAACTGGAAATTAACTATCGAATATCTCTGAATAAAAACGATGCAAGTTGTATTTAAGAAGTTGACTCACCTTCTCATAATCGCTGGGCACGGTCTTCAACATGCCCATGATGACCTCGGGCGCACCTTTAACAGCGCCAATGTAGTTGATGTCATTGGAGAAGGGCACCAGGTAACCGGCTAGGACGGACATGCGTTTGAGAGCCGAAGAGAAGTAATAACGTTGCACAATGCGCAGCGGCTTGAGTTTGCCACGCTTGGGGATGACACTGTCCGACTTGGTGAGGTTCCAATCAACGGCGGCTAGAGCAGCCTTCTCCAGAGGATCACCCACCAGGCCGTCGTCAAGCAGGGCCAACGAATGACAACAGGCAAGCACCTGGACTGTGCTGTCCTGTGCCTCATCAATGGGCACACATTTCCCATTGGGCGTGAGACCCGCTATGCCCTCCACCATCAGATTATCGGTCGTAAGTGTGCCAGTTTTGTCAAAGCAACAGATTTGCACTTTGCCGGCGAATGGAATGCGAAAAGGTTCCGTGCAGAACACGAATAATTTGGTCAACTGAATCAGCGACGTATTTACGGCCAGTGTGAGCTCAATGGGCAGATCCGGCGGTATAATTGAGGTCAGGATCAGTGCACACTCCAGGAACAGTTTATAGCGATTGCGTTCCGGATCCTCGCTGCCCTTGACCCACACATAGGATGCGGCTGCAACGGCAAATACCATGAGAAAGGCAATAAATGCAAACGTCTCCGAATTGTTCTCCGTCGCACGATTCGCGCCAAAGAGAATGGTACGCAACAGTTTGCCCTGGGAGGTGTTGAAGCCCGTGCGGATGACGTAGCCAATGCAACCGCCGTCGGGTGCCCGCATCGATTCCTTGCTGGGTGCCGTGTGCTGTACCACCTTGGTGCCGCCATAGAGAACCATGAGCTTGCCATCGCCCTCTACATCCAATTCGGTGTTGAGCTGTTGCAACGACTCCAGGGATTCCTTCATTTGTGGCACCGATTCGCCAGTGAGCATGCTCTCATCCACAATGCAGCTGCCACGCAGGATTACCACGTCGCAGGGCACAATGTTATCGTTCTGGGAGCGCGTTATGGACACCAGATCGCCAGGCAACAGCTCATCGCTGCCAATATGACGCCACTTCTTTTGGCGCAGAGCGTATATCAAATACGGTTTATTGCCCATTTTCCGTATCTCGGACATGTTGCGCAGCTGCTGCTTCACAATCGTGCACTCAAAGGCAATCAGCATGAAGAGCGTGAAGAGGGAATAGTACCAGAAATCATCCATGCACCACAGGCCAACGGAGAACACTTGGAACACAAAGAACGGAGCGGTGGCTCGCTCGATGAACAGCTCGTGGAATTCCGGTACAACCATGTCCATTTCATTGTTGCCATAGGTCTGGCTTGCCGTCTTAATCGCCTGCTCCGTCTCCAGGCCATATGAATTGGCATAGGAGCTCAACAGTTTATTGACTGGGAATTCAACCGCACGGAATGTCGCCTTATCCTCATCCCAAACATATTTGGTCTTCTGGAATACTAAATAGTACTGCTGTGTGCCATCCTCAAGCTTCAGACTGCGTATGGGCACGATCTTTGAGTTGCCATTGTTCTCCGTGGGCACAACTTTGGCCAAGACGCCTGGCGCCGGCTTCTTAACACGTCGACAGGTGAGAAACGCCAACACATGCACGCTCCAATAGCAGAAGAGCAGAGTGAGCACATGTAGAAATGCTATGGCCACCACCGCAATAAATCCAATATCACTCCAGGTTGCTCCCTCGTTGTTAGCTGCTGGAACAGTAGCCGTCTCAGCAGTTGTCTCTGATTCATTGTCGTGGCCCTTGTACACGTAGATCCACAGATAAAATGCAGTCAGATAGAGCGGCACAAAGGGCAGTACCACACCGCTCAGTGGCGTTGGTTTGCGCACGTGTAATGTCACATATTGCACGAGATCGTCCAGAGCGCTTGATTTTAATTTCGAGTACCTTTTGTTGTTGTGGTTGTCGCCGGCAGCGCCGCTCGTGGTGGCTGCCACGCTCATCGGTGCCGCTTTGTTTTCTGCAGACACTCCGTTCTCCTGGCCTTCGTGAGACTGCCGCGTGTGCGTTTCGTATTTTTATTTACAACTTTATTGCAAAAACTCAAAGTTCGTCAAAATTTGGGGAAAACGCAACGTTGTCGCACAGCTGCTTGCGTCCGCAGTGTGTGCAATTGAGAAAAAAATCAACTGCTTGTGCACACTGTCACTGCCGATAAGTTATCGCCGGTGCAATGTAAACGATGCTTATCGATATATTGCAGCCCTGGCGAACAACCCTGCCTTTACATCGAGGGCTGTCGCACAACTCACATCACAAATTTCATTTACGACTGCGAGTTAATCAAATTTATTTATTGCCAATAAACAGCGTAATTAATTCATTCATAAGTAATAATTATCACAAAGAGAAGAAGTAGAATGTGAAAATGCTAAAGTACATCAAAAGGCAGACGAGTAAGTGAGAGAAGGGCAAACAGTTAAAGCACGAAGAGAAATCAACTGTGTTTGTGTTTACGTTTTTACTGGTGTTAATTCTTCTTTATTTTACGTGCACAAAAACAGGCCGCCGTCGCAGCTCTCACGACACGGATGCCAATGATGATGATGTGGTTGATTGTTCGGCTGCGGCGCAAAAGCGTCATTCGCTGCGCTCGACAACAAGTTTCTGTGATGAGCTCTTCATGGAGGAGGAGACGGAGGCGGCAGCGGTCGCAACCGATGCAGTCAGCTTGGGCAACAGCAGTTTGCTAAATTTCGTGGGCGCAGTCGCTGATGATGGTAAATGAGGCAATGGCGTTTGTAAACACACAAAAGAAAAGTTAACTTTGGTGCGCCGAAGATTTGATACCCTTGCAGAGCCAATGTATTCAATTTTCAACTGATCGTTGTCTTTATATTATAGTAGTTAGATTTTAACCAAATTTGGAAGGTTTTTACCATACACACAAGCTGTAAGATTGCTTGAAATATCTCAGGAAAAAGACAATGTTTTTCATACCAACGAAATAATATATCAAGTTAATCTTGCTGAGTTTCACGCCTCCTTTAGTGTGTTACACATTTCGTGATAAAACTATAATACCCTCTGCAAGGGTATAAAATTGTGCATATGCATATGTATGGCGTGTGACTGTTACTTTGCTGTGGCCATTTCCGGCACTCTACAATAATAAGCATTAATAAATTGCGCACTCAAATGAGTTATCACGTTTTGACGCTTTTTTGCAGATATATTCAAATACAGTTCCCGTCTGTCCATGACGTTGGCGGCAATTGTGAGCGAACCCGATTGCCTGAGCTACTTTGTACAATATTTGGAGACACAGAATGCGCTGTCGCTAATTAAATTCTATTTGGACATAGAGAACTTCAAGCGGGCGGCATTAACTCAACTACAATCGGAGCGGGCAACAGATGTGCCCAATAACGTAGCTGAAGCTGATGAGGAGCAAGCCGAGGAGCCAGTTGATCCTCTGTCCATTGTGGGGGATGAGGAAAACGATGTACCTGAACTCAAAACACTGTGCGACTTGTCGATGCGCAAACCGCTAACCGACGATGAAAAGAGTCGCATCTATGCGGAGACAAACAAACAGATTCACAATAAACCAGCAACTGTAACGACATGTCGCCCCAAGGGCAATGCAGAACCGGGATCGATAAGTGCAGCGAGCATTAATGATGCAATTGCCATTTATCAAAAGTATCTGATTGTAAATGCGCCGCAGATGGTTGATCTGCCCATTGTCATCCTGGCACATATATCGCTGCTGTTGTGTGGCAAGGATAGCAGCAAGTCACCGCACCAAGCGATTCCCGCCAGCTGCTTCGATGAGGCACGCGAGTATGTGCTGCAACAGCTGGAGCGAGATCATTTGCAGGGATTTCTGCAGAGCAGCTACTACTGCAAGTACTGTGTGGAGCTAATCGAAGGCAACGTGACGACACTGAGCATCTACGATGTGCTCTACGATGAGCTGGCGCTTTTCTACTTGACTGAGTACCTGGAACAACATCAGGAGCGCGAGTGCCTCGAGTTCTGGATAACAGCCATCAACTTTCGCAAGAGCTATGATGATCAACGTGCCGCACAGTCCGATGCGATGATCATTTATGACCGATACTTTTCACTGCAGGCCGAGTGCCGACTGTGGATGTCACAAAAGCTGCGCATGCGCGTCGAGCAGGCAATCTGTGCTCCCGGCCAGCTGGCGCAGGCCTTTGATCTGGCGCTACGTGTCACTGCCAAGTATTTGGAGCAAAAGCATTTTGCCAACTTTCTTAAATCAAACATATTCGACAATTATGTGAATGAGCTGAAGGCCAAGATGTGTCCACAACAACCAGCGGATATTCACGATAGTTCAAGTTTGCAGCACAAACTGAGCCTGCGACGTGCACCCAAATTATCAACTCAACAGCGTCATCGGAAAACCATGTCCATGTCAGACTGCACGCACATATCGCAGCACAATACACTGCTGGCTGGACTGGACACAGGCCACAAACCGGTCAAGACGCAACAAAGCACAACGACGGCGAACATGAACATCGATGCAAGGCAACTGACAAATCCACAGTTGCTTTGGCAACGTCCGGTAAGTGCACTTAAATTCGGACACGTCAACTCTCTAGGCAGATACGAGAGAGATTTTGAGGCCGTGGATGCAGTGACGGCATCCAAGACGCCAGCCTGGTCGCTGAGCGTTAAGAACGCGATGCGTAAGCTGGTTAATCTGCCGGAGGATAGTGTACAGGAAGAGATCGCCTGGCAAGTGGCCGAGATGATTGTCAAGGATGTGACTAGCGTCACATTGCAGCGCAAAAATTGAATCGAATAACACAAAAGCTAAATTGCAATATTTATTTAGTTATATACTGTTTTTATTATTATTAATATTGTTTTAGCGCTCAAATAATTCATGAATCTCTTCGAGTGCACAAAGTAAACAAAAAAAGTATCTCTGAAATGCAACAAATGCTCTCTATTTTCCCATAAACTACACAATTGTACAAAACTACTGAACAAAGCCCTCTTTTAGTTTGTAATTATTCAACTAATTAAAGATGCTAAATTATTATTATAAAACCAATTCATTTAACCGTGAACATATGAAACTAGTTTCTCATTCGTTATGTAAAGCACATAAAACATAAAGTTTCCTTGATTTGGTACCTAAATATACGCATATGTACTTATGTATATATTGTATCTCATATTATGTTCCAGATACTTGTAACGAATTTTTACTTCATTCCGCATTTTATTTGATATAGAATAACACATAAATATTTTTGCATAACAAATCGAATTGTTACAGAATAATAAACTTTTTTCTATAATGACCGTACAATCTGTATTCTCTGTGTGTGTGTTTTTTTATGCATGAGGTAAATTCTGAAACTGGAATCTATCTGACAATTGTGGGACCGTTATTATTTTAATTTTTTTTAATTAGTTGGTTGTTATTTATCAGTCAATTAATAAATAATTATTTTGATAAAGTACTTCAAAATATGAAAATAAACAATTTTAATTTTCAAGAGAAATAATAAGGGAAAAACGGAAAATATATTATAATAAAATTTTAAAATTTAATTATAAAATATTGAATTAAGTTATTTAGATCAAAAATAAGAGTTAAAATTATTGATTTAAAATACAAAATTATTCCCAAAAAGTTTCCCACTTATTCAGATAATTTTTTTTCGGGTTTGACTTTTTTTAAATCTCCGAACTCTTATTCACGATCCCTGATTTAAAGTTATATTTATAAGACTAATAACCTCTGTTGTTGCTGGCGTAGAGTTGGAGGAGTTGTTAATCCTCCTCTGGCAGACTGTTTGATTCGCTGAACCAGCGCAGGATGCGCAACATCGTCTTGGCGGAGTATAAGCAGAAGGGATACTCATCGTAGCATCTTTCGGTGCTGCCCCGCAATGCCAGGCCACGACTGAAGGCACGTCCAATTTTGGCTGGCGCCAATTCCAGTGACGACTCCAGAAAGTTCATTAGCAGCTCGGCTTCGTTGGAATGTGCTTCCGCGCCGGACATCAGCTGGCAGATAAGCGACTGCAGGCACTCGAAGGGATCGCGTTCCAGGATGCGTTTCCAGTCAATGCCTGATGAAGGATGCAGTGCATCCGCATCCTTTTTGCCATGCACCCAGCCCAGCTGCCGCCTCAACGTCTCACGCTTTCCACGCGTCAATGCACCCAAAGCAGCACTCGCCTGTCCAGCCAGGCTGGGTAATCTTTGCAGATTCAGAGCGGAGCTGGCCTGCCCAGCCAAATTGGTGATGCCTTGTATGGGCCGTATGCGAGTCCAATCCTGTGCCAGCAGATGCATCATGTACATGGCACCCAGACCCATGACGGCCATAATAACAAGACTGTACAACCACAATAATGACCAACTGCTGGAGAGGATTCACAAGACTGAAACTCACCGAAATCCCATTGTAATTGCCAGTTTCAAAACACGTCCGTTTAGCTCCGTTGCCAACACTTCAATGTGCAGGCATTTGGCTCAGTTTGGCGGTTTAAGCCGCTTAGTTTGTGGCCAGGCTAACAAGCCACAAATGTTTTTGGTCATGGCTAAAACCAGACGCCCGCCGCATGACATAATGGACAACATCCACATCCACGTCCAGGCTTCAAATTTGTTTTGGCCGCCAAACGGGTTCGTTAAGTTTTTCGTTGCCATTTTCTTGATCACGGCCTGCAACTAGTTTTCCCCAACCAACCCCAACCACTTGATTGCCAATCGTTATTGTTTTTGGCCAAGTTTTCCGTTTTTTTCCTCTTCCAATTTTTTGTTACTTTTGGTTATTGTTTGCGCCAGTTTCAATGTTGCGGTCAAATAAATTGAACTTTAGACACGGCAATGACCATGGCAGTGGGTCACATCGCTTTTCACCGCTTTTCCGACACAGGTACGCTTGGAAAATCCTCTGACAGCAGTTGGAAAATTCATATTTTTTCGTGTTGACTACTTTTACTATTATGAGAAGTGATCCGTCAACTTCAAGGCAACAACCCAACGGCAAAATAAGGAAATTGAAACTGATGCAGAAATGAAATGTGTTAGCATTCAAACTCGACTACAAAATACCCTGTTGATAAAAAATGGTGCATTTTAAAATTTATACACAGAAAAAACGATTCCTATGACAGTTGCGAATTGTTTTTTTCTTAAAGCTATTTGAAACAATAACAAGGATTTTTAAACAGGATATTACAATTTAATAATGTTTACATACATATAATATTTTTGTCTGAATTAACTAAGTTTAAGAGTTCAATTTTAAACTTGTTTAAAAAAAAGCATGCTATTTATTTTTTAATTTTAAACAGATTTAAAAAGTTATTTTCATCAACTATATATATTTGTATGGTAAAATTGTAAGTTACAAAATTATTTTCGATAAATTAATAGTCAATTAATTGTCTATTTAGTTTGGTTTTTATATCGTTATGAGTCTTAATGATCCAAACCAATTGAAATACAAAACTATAAAATATAATATTTTATTATCTAAGAAATAAAAAATAAAAATCAGATCTTTATTTATTTAATGTCAACTGAAAGCAGTTGACCAATTAGCGTAAAAATTAAAGTTTATGTTTATTAATATAAAATTTAGAGTAAACAATTATAGTTAAATTTTTAATTACACTGAAACGATAAAAGTTTAATTACAAAATTAAGAATTAAGGATCTGAGGGTATAAACAAAATTTATTTAAATATAATAGTAAATTTATTTGATGACCCATTAAAAAAAAAATGTATTATATGATAAATATGAGGAAATTTCAAAACTAGGTCAGTTGAAGCTTGAAGTTATTCAAAGCTTAGCTTAAAGACCTCTATTGAATCTGTGGTATTGGTTACCCATTTAGCTTTAAGCTGTGTCCAGTTAACGAATTGAAAAACGCTAGCTCAAATAAAATCCAGTTGAGAGTAAAGCTTTTCCCAGCGCCTATAAATTTGAGCTGCGACCAAGGCGGCGACTTTAGTCGTCATCAGGAACTTCGACGACGCGTCACGAAGTGGAAAGATCTGTTTCGAGGCGAAGAAAATTGCAATAGACAGCGTCAAGTGGAATTGCAGAAAGCAAGAGTTTTGCTTGCTTTGTGAATTACGCAATAGGCCAAAGCAAAGTGAAAGCCATTTGAAGTGGATGCAACGGATGTTGCATCACCACTTGCCACTTGGTTGGTGCAGCACCCACAAAAACAGCAAAAACCAAAATAACAACGACAGCAACAACACAAAATGTATTACGCCGTGATCTTCTTTATCACAATTGTGCTGCTCTTTCTATTCAGCGGAGTGCGGAAGCCGGAAAAGTTTCCGCCAGGTAAGTGGAGTAATCATTTAAGCGTTATTCCGATAGATAAAGAGTGAGAGGTAAAGACAGATAAAGTTTGTTCTTTTCCAGATGAAAAGTTTCTAATAACAACTTATTTTTTATTTTTAACAAAATGAAGAAAAGAAAAAAAGTCCTATACAATTTTAAAATGGATTTCAAGTTTGGAAGTACACAAACTTTAAAATACATACATATTTAAGTATGTAGTCCTCGCAAAAATACATATTAAAGAAACACACAAAAAATCCTATATTTTCACTGAAAAAAATTAAGTGCTAATCGAACTATGTATTGTGAATGCACAACATAAAAATACGAGTCTAGGTGGAAGCTGGAAATTCAAAAAAATTATTTTAAATTACTTCTGCTTTAAACTAAAAATTTTCATTATCTACGGAACCCAATTAAAAATATGTTAACATGCGATTTTTAGCAGTGCAGACAGGAGGGCAAAACAAAACAGGAATACTTAAAAAGGCCGGTTTCAACCAACTTAATACTTGCAAAGAAAAAAAAAAGACCAACAATGAAGTAAATATGTGAAAAAGTTTTAGCATCCTTTTGGTCAACTTGATTGATTGATTGCTTCAACGAATGGGAAGTGTGACAACTGTGATCGTCATTGGACTTTATGCGATAATGGACACCTCTTCATTGATAAAGATTCTTGATCAGAAGTAGATAAAAGGAAACTATTTGGTGCAAAAGTTTAATTTTAGAACCAATCCTATTCTCGAAACTCTTGTGTATTACAGAAAAAAGTGCACCAAATTAAAAAATAAAGTAATGGTAGGCTACATAGTAGTAGACTTGACGGATATTCATCACAAATAAGGCGACCAGTTTTGCACTAGAACTAAACCAGTTTGCAAAGGGTGTACAACTGGTTGCATTTATAAATATACTTACCAAACATGCAACTTGTCACTTGTTCCAAGCTATCCCTTTTGTACTTAGATTCGAACAATTATAAAAAAACAAGCGGCAAAGGCTATAGTCGAGTTCCCGACTTAAGGATACCCGTTACTTATTTAAATAAATTTATAATATTTTTTATTGCATGCTTTTAGGCACTTGCATTGCTTGAAACTTACATCAGCCATTACATTTCTGTTTGTCCAATCTTGTTGCGTTTAAGTAGGTTGATAGGTTTAATTAATTGATAACGCTAATTACCAAATACCAAAATACGTAATATTTTTAAAACGGTGCATGTGGGAAGAATTGCGTGGGGTTCATAGAAGTCTGTGTGCCAAATTTGGTTGCTCTAGCTCTTATAAAAGTTAAAATGTAAAATTTTAAATTTTCGAAAAAGTAAAGGGTTCCCCTTGAAAATCTATGTATATCTTGTGGCAAACAATTTTTTTATTTTATTTGGAGGCCGAATCATGATCACACCTTTCACTTTACAAGTAACATTTTTGTTTATTTTGGCATGATTTTTTACAACAAAATGAGCCGTCTCAGAATCCAGTTTAAAGTGTTGTTTCGTACAAATTATATAAAAAGTTAAAAAAAAATTAAAAAAAAACACAGAAGTAATCTTTTGCCTACAAATCGCAATCTTTTTTTAATTCACTCGTTACTGTCTTGACTCTATTATATAGATCCTGCTTACATGTTAAAATTATAGATAGCTCATCAATAATCCTGACTCTGAATTCTATTCTCCACTAGGTCCACGCTGGTATCCGATTGTGGGCAGCGCTCTGCAGATCTCGCAGCTGCGCATGCGCTTGGGAATGTTCTGCAAGGTGATTGATGAGCTCTCCCGGCGCTACATGAATTCCTATGGCTTCTATGGGCTGAAGATTGGCAAGGACAAGGTGGTGATAGCGTATACCAACGAGGCCATCAGTGAGATGATGACGAACGAGGACATTGACGGTCGTCCCGATGGCATCTTCTATCGTCTGCGCACCTTCAACTCTCGGCTGGGCGTACTCCTTACCGATGGAGAGATGTGGGTGGAGCAGCGTCGTTTTATATTGCGGCACCTTAAGAATTTTGGATTCGCCCGCAGCGGCATGATGGACATTGTGCACAATGAGGCAAGCTGCCTGTTGCAAGATCTGAAGACACGTGTCAGCGCAGCTGGTGGCAAGCAGGCGAGGATTGAGATGCATGACCTGACTAGCGTCTATGTGTTGAACACACTGTGGTGCATGCTGAGTGGACAACGCTATGAGCCGGGCTCACCAGAGATAACCGAGCTGCTGGAGACTTTCTTCGAGCTGTTCAAGAACATCGACATGGTGGGTGCACTCTTCAGTCACTTTCCCCTGCTCCGTTTCATTGCGCCCGACTACTCCGGCTACAATGGATTCGTGGAGAGCCATCGGGCACTCTACTCTTTTATGGGAAAAGAAATTGAGTTGCACCGCAGCACATATCGGAATTATGATGAGCCACGTGATCTGATGGACAGCTACTTGAGGGCCCAGGAGAGCAGCGATAGTGCCATGTTCAGCGATGAGAGTCTGTTGGCCATATGCCTGGACATGTTCCTTGCCGGCTCCGAAACGACCAACAAAAGTCTGGGCTTCTGTTTCATGCATTTGGTGCGACAGCCGGAGATTCAGGAGCGTGCCCATGCTGAGATCAAAGAGGTGGTGGGTCTGGAGCGCATACCTCAGTGGTCGGATCGTGCCAAGCTGCCGTACTGTGAGGCAATCACCATGGAGGCGGTGCGCATGTTCATGCTGCACACTTTTGGCATTCCACATCGTGCCGTGTGCGACACTCGCCTGTCTGGCTATGACATTCCCAAGGATACCATGGTGATTGCCTGCTTCCGTGGCATGCTCATCAATCCCGTGCACTTCCCCGAACCGGAAACATTCGATCCGACACGGTATCTAATCGATGGACAAATCAAATTGCCAGAAGCCTTTAATCCATTTGGTTTTGGACGACATCGCTGCATGGGCGATTTGTTGGGACGCCAGAATTTGTTCATGTTTACCACAACGTTGTTGCAGCACTTCAAATTGGTTGCCATTCCAGGCCAGATGCCCGAGGAGGTGCCACTGGAGGGGGCCACGGCAGCAGTCAAGCCATATGACGCACTCTTGGTGTCCAGATTAACATAGGTGTAACAACTCCCAGTTGTTTAATTGAAAATGCAACCGATCAAAATATTGATATATCGATATATAGTCTTGTATATCGAGATATGATCGATTATGATACTTTTGAAAATGTCCACATCTCTATTGGAAATCCAATCGAAACAATTAGCATCAGTTAGTTATCGATAACTAAGCAACTGCCGCCACAAAATTGTATTTCAAATGTGTTGGAAAATAATAAATAAAAAAAACGTTTGCTTTTGTTAGTGCTTTCGCTTAACATTTAAATCAAATAAATATTGTTCATTTGTGAAACGAACATAATAAACGGTATATAAAATTTATCCACTAATCCCATTTGTTTAATTATTCAATACGAATCGAATAGCTAACACAATTCGCTAAGTATGTTTTCATAGTATAACTATAATTATTATTGTTCATTCTTGTTGGTATTGTTGTTAAGTAGTCTACAAAATTGTCATTTAGTTGATTTGATTTTTCGTTTTGTTTGTTTTACATTAATCATTCAATATTCAATATTCTAATTGGCCTCTGATATTTCGCACGTTCTCAGCAAACAACAAAAGCATTTCATATGTATGTGCATAAAAATTACAAAAATTAACTTTAAGCACTAAAAATAACGAATACAAATACAAATACCGTTACAAATATATGAAAATTGAATTTTCAGCTGTGTACAAACATTGCCACAAAATGAATAAATTCAAAATGTATTTAGAATGCGTATTTTCTCGTTAACAATACATTTGTATTTCACATCTTGCCATTCCGAAAAACACATATATTTTGTGTTTGTTATTGTTATTTAAAGCTATTTGTTTATATGCATAGAAATTGTGATTTATGCTTGGAAAACAATTGTTGCTCGTTCAAAATCTTTCGATCCGATCAGTTTATATTATATATACGGTTTTGAATTATTCATTTTTGTTTTTCTTTTCATTAAAAAAATTTAAGTTTGTATTTCTTTGTGTTGATATTCTCACTCTTGAGCCTGCTGCTAGACACTGGGCTTACATGATCTACATAAATTTATACATGTACATATGTATATGTTATATATAATGGGTGTATATATGTGAATGAGTGTGTGTAAAAAACGCTAACAATTGTTGTACACAAAAAGCAAAGCCAGCGTTATTGATTCATAACTTATTTGCACATTTTAAGCATCTCTCTAAAGTAACTTTAACTTTATAATACATATGTATGTATGTATGTATGTATATTGATATATATATGTATATATATTTATATATATCTAGGCCATTTAATGATTTCATTATTGTTGCACACGCCGACGCTATAACGATCTTGGTCCAATATTCCAACGCGCGAGAGGAAGAGTACGTTTTATATATAAAAACTATAGGTTTAAAGTTCAGGTGAAATAAATAAAAGTGTGAGTTAATCGAGCTCAGGCAGGAAAATGCAGTCGTTCGCCTGTCTGTGCAGTGAGCTTTTGGGGGATATGTTCAGTTCTATGATTAGAATTAGAGTTAGATTTAGTTGTAGCTTTAGCTTTAGTAATTGTAGTTGTAGTTTTAGAGACTAGGAGACTAGCAAAGCATTCAACATTTGTGCAACTGCAAACTTGAGACAATAAAATACAAATACATTACATTATTCATTACCACATTCACTAAGGTCAATCAAATAAACATATAAAACTAATGAAATTCCCTAAAAATGTTGCAAAAGTTTAAGACGATGCCATCTCCAGATGCAAATACATATATATGAATATGTATATCAATATATCTAATGCTTCCGCGAGACAAACGTGGGTAACTGCTGGGCACAGCAACAGGCAATGATGTAAAGTATGCCAAAGAAGAAGTTCAGCTTAGCCGTCTGCTTGGGCACCACATGCATTGTCTGCTCGTCCCGGAAACGCTTCTCGATTTGGAATGCCTGCGGCAGCGTTATTAACGGCAGCAGGAACCACAAAGAGTATTTCAGACCAAAGATGAAGAACAGTGAGTATGGTGTGAAAAGGAGCATTGCGTACAGTACATGCGAGGCAGTGCGTCCAATGAGTATGGCCAGTGTTACGATGCCCGCCTTGCCATCGCTTTCCGCATCGCGTGTGTTATTGCTGTGCAGTATTGCCTCCGTGTTCAGGGCCAACGGTATGGCATATCCCATCGTTGTCCAGTCGACGTGTCCCGTTTGCGACATAAACGCAAACAGAACCGAAATGGGCCCGAACAGTATCAATATGACCAGATCACCCAGTGCAATGTATTTGAAACCAATGCCGCCAGTGTAAAGGAAGCTCGATGATAGACCGCCGAAATAAATCAGCGCCAAGTGTTCCATTTTGGCTGGACTCAGCACGGCGAGCAGGACAAAGCCACCACAGCCAGCCAAATATAGAATAGCGCCCAGTGAAACCACCTAAAATTATTGATACTAATGTTGACAATGATCTCATCAAGAAAGTTATGCATCCATAGTTAGTCAAGTATTTGCTTTGACAAAAAAAAAAGAAACAAATGTTTTATATGTTTTCTTCCCTAATTTTCTCTTTTACAATTACTTGACTAGCTGCATACTTGCTTACCTCATCCTTGGTGAGTATATGATCGACCAGTGTGCGGTCGTCAGCCTTTTGTTTGTCGATGCCTTTGATGAAATCGAAATACGTGTTGACCACATTGCCAGCACAGTGGACTGTGACCACCGTAAACGCGGTGAGAAAGAAGGTGAGCATGGAGAAATCGGCCGTCCATTGCGAACGATATGCCAATGCCGAGCCGAGCAGTGTCGGCACCAGGCTGGCCGACAGCGACCAAGGACGCAAGGCCAGCAAATAGGTTTTAAGTTTCATAAATGTGCCGGAACTATAGTCATTGGCGTTAATTACTGGCGCTGTTTTACCATTTAACGCCGTCGTCTCGTGACCAGTGCCACCATTTGAATGCCGCTGTCTTAACAGCTGTGCTGCTGACGTTGTTGCTGGTGTTGCCGGTGCAGCAACTTCCTGCTGCTCGCTGCATTCGCTTAGACTTGTTGCCATTGCACGCACTGTATTGAAACTGACACTTGTAATCTTTGCATTCACCAGCTGGCCGCTGGCTATGGCTATGGAATATTTAGTGTTGACCTCAAATAAAATCGCTGGCGCTTTTTGTTTTTGCTTTGTTTTGTTTACAAAAGCATTAATATTCCCAACGCAGTCTGTGTTCCTCCAAAATTCTCGCTAATATTGTATACACAGCATCTTGCGTGAGTTTGTGTCTGTGTGTGTGTGTGTTATGGTGTGGGCAGAAGAGGTGGCGGTTGCTGCTCTGCACCACCAACAACAAAAAATTTCACCAAACAGCCTGCGTGGTCCAAATCCACACTCTCGCCGCTGCCCTATTTAAGCCTCCAACTGTGCCACGCCAGGAAAGTTGCATGTATGCTGCAATTGCAATTGCACTGCTCACGCCAATTGATTAATATATATACAATTGAATTTCACTTAAACTTTTTTTTATTTATTTTGCAAGCGATAGCGATTGCTGCTAATCAAACAAACTAGTGATGTAAATTTGAGTGGAAACATCGATGTCGATGCTCATCGATGTTTTCAAAATTTAACATCGATGTTAGTTGATACATCGGGTCGAAACATCGATGCATCGATGTATGTCTAATGTTTGAAAGCCATACTATTTTTAGAAGAAAACTAGAGTTTCTTAGATTAATGAAGCTCATTTTCTCTTAAAAACGTATGCTTTCATAGCAGTTTTAAAGTTTTAAACAGTTTTTATCTTAAAAGTATAAGCATAAACTACAAGAGGTCTTTCTGATGAGAACTTTGAGAAGACATATGTAAGCCTTCTTGTAGCTATAGTACCTCTGACCAATTTACTCACTGAGGCATAGCAAACACTGCCCAAATTACTACAAACTCATTGTCAGAGCGGCGAAAATGGCGTGATGAAAGTGCGGCAGCCGATGTTTTGCAAAACATCGATGCATCGCCATGCAACATCGATAAATCGGCATCAACAAAAACATCGGAAAACATCGAGAAACATCGCTGAAGAAACATCGATGCTCGATGCATCGATGTTTTTTTACATCACTAAAACAAACCAACTAGAGTTCGTTCACGTTGTTCAGAATAAGTTCGAATGAGCTAGTCACCACAGTGAAAGAACGAGCTATGTTCGACTGTTCGTTCATTTCGCTCGTTCATTTGAGTCATTTACAGCACCGATGAATTTGCTCCCAAATTCATCATAAATCAACCTCTTTCTATGGATTTCTTTTGAAGTGCTCCGCATAAAATAGACCTTCACCTTCAAAATAAAACTTTGCAAAAATATATTTTATCTGTTACTCACTAGTGGGATTCCGGTAAACGTTTTTGATTTGCTTTTGATTATTTTTAACCAAATATAAATCAGTTGACGGAACGACCCTTTTTGCACACTGATTATTTTTTGATTTCGTGAACAGCTGACAGCCTGGGCGAACAGCTAATTGACAACTAAAAAGTATACAAAAATGGGCATAATTGCACAAAATGCCGAAAGAAAGTCATCGAATATGTTTTTATTGAATATTCGTAGATTTACAATGCAAACAAACACCAACTGTCACACAGCTGTTCGAAACCAAATCAAAATGAAAAAATAATCAGTCTCAGAGCTGGTTTTTTTAAATCAATTAGTAAGACCACATTTCCCTGATTTGCTCTGGGCACACTGAAAATTTTGTATGGAGCAGCTGTGAACAGCTGACTGAAAAATCAAAATCAAATCAAAAGCAAATCAAAAACGTTTACCGGAATCCCACTATTATTCATCTTATCTGTAATTTAGCTCTCATTTTGATTTGTCAGCAAACCAGTCTTAGATTACATTTTGCTCTTCACTGTTCAATGCAACCCTGGACAATGGACAACAGCTGTGAGACGATTTAAAATGTTTACTTTTAAGTAATATGCAAAAATCGCGTTAATATGGACTTTAATGTACACAAAATATGTCGCGTCTGTCTGGAGGAGGGCGCACCAAGTCCACTAACTTCCATCTACAGCACTGAGTTTGCCATGATGCCATCACAAATGTTAATGATGTGCTCAAAGATTCGAGTAAATAAGTTCGTTTTCAATAAGTAAATACTGTGTATTTACATAAATGGTATTTGCAGGTGTATAAGACGGATGGTCTACCCGCTGGCATTTGTAATAACTGCCTATATCGCCTGGGGGTAGCGTATCACTTTCAGCAGGAGTGTGAAAATAGCGATTTGCGTTTGCGTCAATATTTGGGCCTGCACGAGTCCTGGCGACATGATGCTGCCACAAATACCGAGTTTGTAGCCAGTGAAGTCAAGCCCTTGCCCCAGACCAATCCGCTGAACTCTAGCGATGACGAGGAAGGCCAAACTGATGCAATGAAGCGCAGTAAACGTCGTTCGCGTTACCAGCGAAAGCCGCCTGAAAGTCATAAGAAACGAGGACCGAAACCTGTAGCGAAACTCCCGCACACTTGCTATGTGGCCACGTGCCACAAGAGCTTCAAATGTGCCGCCCAGCTCACACAGCACATTCGGACGCATACCGGGGAGAAGCCATACGCTTGTAGCTATTGTGCGCAGCGTTTTGCCCAGAAGTATAATCTGAAAGTGCATGAGCGTACGCACACGGGCAATAAGCCATTTCAGTGTGAAATATGCTCCAAGCAGTTCTCAGCGTTGGGCAACTTTCAGGCCCATCAGAAGATTCATAGTGGTGTGCGGGATCAAATCTGTTCCCTGTGTCAGAAGGCTTTCTACACAGCTGGCGATCTGTCTAAGCACATGATCACGCATACGGGAATCAAGAATCATCACTGTGATGTTTGTGGCAAGTCGTTTAGCAGGCGTCGTGATATGCGTGCACATAAACTCAAGCTGCATCCCCTCGAGTCCAGCACGGAACACGATATCGTGGATGACGACGATGATGAGCCAATAGACACTGATCCCGTTGGACTGGACACCCTCGACCATGCGCATTTTAAGTGTCCCGACTGCGATAAGGCCTACGATACGGCGGATAGCTTAAGTCTACACTTCCGTACACACGCAGCGAATAATAATTTATTAAATCTACCACTGCCACCGCCGGGACCACCACCGATGTCTCATCACTATCATCACCATCACCCAGGAGCGGCACCACCATCCACAGCCATGCATCATCACGACGCGCTGCAACTGCATCATCTGGCGCCGCCAAATGCGGCCACACAGATGGGCATGGCTGCGATGGCTCACATGCTGGCGCCACCACCGCCTCCACCTCCCACGCCCAGTGAAGGTCGCTACACCATGTTGCACCACACGGCTGCGCAACGTTTGCACTATTAAGAACTGAATTACATATTTAAATGCATTAATTTATTTAGATAATATGAACACTTTTATTTAAGCATTATTCTATTGTATGTACATATAAAATGGAATTGTTTTTGTCATGTTTGCTTTGTATTCATTCGTTTTGTACAATAAATATAAATTTGGCAAGCACAGCTTCTATAAGATCATTGCTAATGTCAATTGATGTATGTTTATATTTATTACTCGTACTTAAATGCTCAACTTAAATCACTTAAAATTCATTAAATTGTAATTTAAACTGCATTACAATATAATATCGCAATTCATTTGTATAAATACTTGTAATTTCTTGATTTGTGTATAGAAAAAATTGTCATATTACTTAGTTTGTTTGGTATTGGTATGTATCGTTATCTTTATCGTTGGTATTTTGCTTATTCTCCATTCAAAATATGTATTTATGCATGTCAAGAAATTGTTTTGGCAAAGAACACACATATTGGTTTTTTTTTTTAGAAATAGTTAAACCCATAAGTCTAATAAAATGGGGAAAGAAAATTAAAATTGTATATTTTGTTTCATGCCAAAACCATTTCTTAATATGCTGTGTGTGACAAAACTACTTGTAAAATATTGCTTTATACCTCACTTCAGTTGTATTAGAATCCATGGGAATCTACTTAAGCTTTTCCCTTAGCCACTCCTCGGTCAATTCGTCCAGCTCGCGTATCTCGTAGACTCGGGTTAGGTCCACCTCTCGCTGGAGAGCACTTTTCGTGCAGGCGTACATCATTTGCAGGCCAATTTGACTGTCGCGTGGCGTGTAAAATATGAAACACATTGGATACGAAATTCGTTGATCATCGTGGACCATTTTGTATGTATAGATTACATAGCGTGGCTGATGACCTGGCAGTGAATCTTGTAGCTCCTCAACAGATATATCATCAATAAATTCGTCAAGCACCACCAACTGCTTCTCCCTGTCGACTTTTACTAGATGGATGCATAGGAAGAGAAAGAAAGTCATCAATCAAAGTTCTATTTGCCGACACATTGTTGCCATGGCAACGCTTTGTATTAATATAAGGTGACGTCTTTGGTGACAGCTGAGGTAGCTAAACAAATTTGATCTGACGCTGGAATGAGACAGTAAACGTTTGATTTTTTGCACTCTTCGTTTGTTCCTGTTTTTGCTGCTGGAAAACATAATAATACTCGTAGGTCAAAATAGCTACCTCAAAGATGGCAGCAGTGTTGTAGACGTCACCTTATATTAATACTACTCATTGGTTAGGCATTAACAATTTCTATAATAATATATCATATTTACATATTAACGCAGAGTTGGTTTTACTCTTGCGAAAGCGAAATTTCTTCAGTTCCTCAAGAACCTCATTGCTAATGTCGCATATTTTGTTATCACCCTGCAATGCATTTGAACGTAATTAGTTAATGTGTAAAAAAGCACCGCCCTTATCGTGTATCACAAACAATCACAAGCAACAACCATTAGTCATTGGTCACTAAACTGTAAATTTATGTTTTAAGGCTTTCATTTTACCATGAAGATAAAGTTGTACTTGGCAATTAACACTGAATGGGAGACTTCTTTTAGGGAGTTAAAAGGTTTTAAAAAGCTGTATAAAAAAAACACTCGCTCTTTTCCGGCTGACTTTTTTTCTATAAAAACAACTAGAGTTGTAGTTGTTACCAGTGCTGCCAGCTACTCTGGGCCTAAAAAGCTAGATCTGCATTTAAATTTTTAAACACGCTAGAAATGGTTATAAAGTTTAAGAAAATATCTATATTTAAAACTATTTTAGATTTAAGGTAATTATTTTATTAATAAAGAGATTGTAAATGCTTGTCAAGCTCAACAACATTTTCAGCACAAATGAATATAGTTTCTAAAAACGTTTTTTGCCTCTCGCATCCACATAATTATTAACTTCGGCCCAAATAATGACTGTGTTGTGAATTGTTTTCCATTTAACATATTGGATGCTATTATCTGACTAAAATATCGTATTGCCCGGGATTTTAATGCTATCTAAATTTATAATCTTAATATAGCTATAATTCCCGCGAGTCGCTGTTTTACTATTTATTTTTCGTTGTTTGGCATTTATTAATCACCAGAAATGGCGGGAAATAGCTAAAGGCAGCCCTGGCTGTTAGCTACAAACGATGTGGCAGCCTTAGTTTCCAGATAACGGGTGGCAGCTATCTATCCACAGAAAAGGGACGATATGGAATTTTTTAGAACATGTTCGGTATTTCCTTTTATGTCGAGACTAGAGGCTAGACTATTTAAAAATGCTAATGCCTTTTTGTTATACTTTTGTCTAATTTTAGTTTAACAAACGACAAGATAATTTCTTTGTCCGGCAATTGACTAAACATTATTCGATAGATTACGACTTTGTTGTGGCGAAAATTTTGCCGCCCAAATTCACCAGGGATGCATAATTTACCGTTATTGAAGCGCAATGGTTTTTAGTAGATGTTGAAATGAACTTAAAATGTACAAATAATTAGTTAGCTATGGCGCTCAAAGAAATAGTAAGTAGCTCAATAGAGTGTAATAACTTGTTGGCGACATGCTGGCTTGCCGGACAACGCAAATACGCAAATACACATTTTGTAAAGTTGCTTGACCGCCATGAAATTAATTCTGTGGACATCATTGACTGCTGGTAAGATGTTTAACTTTTTTAACAGCAAAACATTAAGTTTTCATATCACTAACAGCAAAAGAATACACGAAATAATTGACGGCAACCAGGCCAAGAGCCTAGCAATATGTAATGGACACGACGATCACAACAACGGATTTGTGGCCTTCAAGGACATTGCGCGTCTCACATTTGGCGCAAGCTACATTCATAGGCAACAGGTGTCCACATTGCTGGGTAAGTAGCTACAGTGTGTCAATTAATCATTTGACAACTACACATTGCGCTAAGATTAAATAATAAATATGGGAATATTATTATTTTGTTTCAACCATTACATGACTAGATGACACTAAACGTTTGCTGGATCAAATAAAGGGCACACACTTCAAATTCGATGTCGTTCCGATCCAAATGTACGTTAATCGTAAACGCAAGAGAGTTGTCTCCAAAACCACGGTACGTGTATCCAAGCGCCCTAGAACCATGAGCCCGCAACTATTGGACGAGCAACATGTGGATTACTATAGGAACATGTTAACTGAATCTCAGCTGTGGAGTAAAGACAATGAAATTCTCAACATTAAGGAGGCAAGCCAACCACAGTCGTATAATCGATAGTACAAGTTCTAAAATATCTATAATTTCTTCTTGGCAGTCCCAGACCATTTGCACATCGGTGCATTTCATTAACATCACGCAGGAAGTGATATTAACTGAGATGGATCAAAATCTGATGTGGAATGACGGATTTGGTGAACCCAATCAAATGGAACAGGCAGCGCTTGAAGATTTTTTACCAATTAGAAATTCTTGTATGACTTAAACACCGATTTCATTGTTATATTCGATTTAAAAAAATGTATACACATTTATTGCAGTGAAGCGCAAGTCTCCCGACTCAACGTCAACACGAAATGTATGCTGGAAAACGCCTAGATTATCAACAGATGAATCGAATGCACCCTGCAATGCCATTGAATCGGCTTGCAAAATGGATCTACTAGAACTCGACCTTCCCGAAGAAATTGAGAGCATTGCAGTGCCTCAACCGGTGCCTCTTCCTCCTGCTCTTTCACCACCAGTTATAACTGTTCAGTCAAAGAAATCGAAAGACCGAAGTCGACGCAAGAGTAAATTTAAAATTGATAAATGCATAAAATATTCGCGGGAAACTCTCAAGAAGAACAATCAACTCTATTTTAAAGGATTGGGGAATTCGCTGAATACAAGTCCTCAGAGAGTTATGCAAAATGAAGCCACACTGAACAGCTTTAAGCTAAGGTGTTTATTCAAAATTACATATTCATTATATAATTCCAGTAATGTCGTTTTGTGCACAGTCACCTTTTTCCAGATCGCTTAAAAACCCATACAAATTTGACCAAGGAGCAAATGGAAGTGGACTGCGAATACACAATTCGAGCCATATTCGATGTTGATTACAGCGATGCCTTGGCGAGTAATATTTTGAAAAATATCGAAGAAATCCCCCAGCAGATTAACGGCTTAGAAGAATTGGCCGAACCCGTAATACCAACAGCCAACTCCCCTGAGAACCATGCTCCTGAACTGCAGCCGTGCACCAACAACAATAATAACAATGAAGTCCAGCACTTTCAAAGTTATATGAACAAACATTTTGGTAGATAAATTCTCAGCTTAAGTTATTGTCATGTTCTTATTTCCATTTTTTTCAAGATTCATTCAACATTATGATGGATTTGCTCAACATTTGGCAAAAGGATCCCAATCGAAAATCAATTGATGCCAACCAGTTTATCAAATCGTTTCCAAATCGCATTACAGCCGCCTTGGCTTTTAGCCATTTGTTGTGTAAGAACGATATCTTTCTCAGTATACAAATCAAATTCTTATCTTATCAATCTTTATGCTCTATATTTTACAGCCCTTTCACGTGACGGCTTTATACAGCTCTCCACAAAATCGGAATCTCTCGAAATTGATGCAATTACCTTGGGCCCAGAGTCCGTTAGACTAATTGAAAATATTTCTAAATCCAAGCAAATTTAATTATTCACTTCACTTTTTTTTTGGTGAGTTGGAATCTTTTGGCATCAAAGCAATTACTTTTTGCCAGCAGTCCAATCGACTTATCGAGAATATTTGTTCGCTTAAACACTTTTTTGGTTTTTCTTTTGCTTTCCTAAAAAGCCTGTGTCCAAAATTGGAGATTTTTAAAATTGTTGTTAGTTTCTTTGGGCCCAGAGTCCATTAAGCTGTTCGTTAAATTCCAGAATTTAAGCAAATTTGAATAGTTAATAAGTCATTGTTTTTGATTGTGTAAAAGGTCTTTCCAAGATTGGAATTTAAAACTGAAGCAATTAGAGTTTAAGAAAATAACTTTGTAATTTTTGGTTATTTTTGTTTGTGTAAAAAGTCGATCTTTGTTATCGTTATCATAACTATAATTCATTAACATTTTTGTAATTCTCTAAACTTTGTTGTGGCTGTCTAACCGTTACAAATTGTGTACAATAAACCCATGACAACCGAAATATGTGAAACAATAGAAGTATTGAAATTAAATGCCAATTTGTTGGGCGAGGCCTGCGTAAATGTTCAGCGAGCAGAAGCCGATGATGGATGCCACTAGCGCCTTGAATGCAATCGCTGACCAGGGTCCGATGCTGAGGATGTGCAACAGACCCTCCAACCAGACGCCCTTGAAGATGGTGACGGCCAACAGAATGGAGACTAGGGGCTTCAATGCCTTGTTGAGATCATGACGCGTGAACAACCAAATCAGTGTGGCAGTGCTTAGATGCTGGACGAGCAGAACATTTGATTCCAGACACTTTTGAATGTAAATCCAGCTGAACTCGGTGCCACGGGCGCCAACCCAGAGCATAATACCGCGTGACAAAATCACCTCAGCCGTGGCCCCTGAAATATTATAATTCGAATGTATTCCACACCCTTTTTTGCCACTTCGCTTCGATTACTTACATCCTAGTCCAGCGGTAATAAGTTTAGAATGACCTTTGCCTGGTATGCGGCTTAGGATTAGAGCAAAGCCAAGCAGATCAGCCATGTCGACGCTGCAACGGAGAATCTCCTGTGTTGAGATTCAGTATAAGTAATGAGATTTTACAAGTTAATCATTAACTTACCGCAAAGAAATTAAACTCCCCACTGTTGGATGAGTTATCCGAGTAAAAGAACGTGGCCAAAACGAGCATTTTACAGAGCTGTGTAAATATGTAGATACATCCCGCCTGTACGCACTTCCAGAATGCACCATATTCAGACCTGAAATAGGGGTAAATGTTTATTGATTGACACCATTTATTGGATGGCCCAATTCTTGGACTTTTACTTACAGGCCAGAGTATTTGTAGGTAAAGTAATATGGCATAAGCAGTGCAACACAGTTTCCAAAGTGATAGAGCGTCATTTTATTTTATAATCCTCGTCTTTTTCAGTTAATTAAGTTAAAACATTAATTAATTTTACAATTGGCACACGAGACGTCAATGAAAAAAAAAACAGTAGGCCGCAGAAGAAGAAGTACAGGAATATGAGCAGCTGTCAGTGATGCCGGTGGTGCTGCCAATCTGTGGGAATTTGGTATTTAAATACCAGCATTTTGCATTTTATAGGAAAGTCAATTCGATTTAAAATAAACCTTGATTAAATGATTTTGCCTTATTCAGAAATTCGTCCTTATAAAATATTTAAAAAATTTTGAAAACTTATTGAGTTAAAATAATTTTAATTTATTTTACTATTAATTTTATTCACTTTAAATTTTTGTAATTTATTGAAATACTTGATTTTATATTAAAATGCGTTGGCAGCACGAAGCGCTAGCAACACGTCATCTGTCATCTGGGATGGTTTCGCAGTGTGTGTGTGCGTGAGTTTTCTTTTTGGCAAAATATTTAGCATTTTATATTTAACTCGCCAAATTCCACTGAAAATGTACAACAAAAATTAATACAAATACCAAATCCATTTAGCTTAAACACCAAGTTAAGCTACAAGCTCATAATATATGAAAGTGTTTTCTCTGCAGCTTTAATAACACTTGAACAGAGTTTCGCAAGCTCAACACAACAAAAACAACAGTTACAGAAAAATCACCATTTGTGCATGACGAATGCGAAAAAAGCAACGTCAACATCAACAAATCCGATAACAATAACAGCAGCAGTAGTAGAAGCAGCAGATCAAGGCAACAAGCAATTTGACTTGCAATGAGATGCAAACTCGACGTCGTCATCAACAAACGGACCAGGAATACACCAGCAATTTCAGTGTTCCCCATTCCCATCCATTGGAGCAGCAGCAGCAAAATCAGCAGCAGCAGTATCAGACGTTAATTCAACCGGGGCAACAGCCATTGTTGTACGTAGCCCAGCAGCAGCCGACGCTTGAAGCTGCCATTAATATTGGCGAAGCGCAGTCTGTTGCAGACGCGGACGACAAGTACGACAAAGCGGCCCGCCAGTGGAATCTGTTCAGTGGAATCTCATCGCGATCTGGACAGGCGCTGCGCACATACATCCAGCAGCCACTGAGCGCAGCTGCCGCCGTCGTAACTGGCAATCATCCAGACAATAATAACAGCAACTACAACGACAAGAGCATCTACAATTTTGGGGTACCACAAACGCAGTCGGAACGCGAGGATCTTGACTTGGAACCGGAACAGGAAATTTTCATAATGGCGGCACGAGATCGCACGGGCGAATTCGCCAATGCGATACGTTCGCTGCAGTCACGGAACATCACACGGGCGGTGAACATACGGGATCCCCGCAAGGCCAAACAGGTGCAGAGCTATTCCGAGTTCATGATGGCTGCCCGTTTCATAGGCAAGAACATTGCCAGCACATATGCCAAGCTGGAAAAGCTGACCATGTGTAAGTACTGCCATGACGATGCTCTTCAGAAATATTAATTTACCATTTTTATTTGCAGTGGCCAAAAAGAAGAGTCTATTTGACGACAGACCCCAGGAGATACAGGAGCTGACGTACATCATAAAAGGTGATTTAAATGCATTGAATCAACAGATTGCCCGACTGCAGGACATCTCCAAGGATCAGCGTCGCACCACAAACGGCAAGCATCTGGTATCACATTCCTCCAATATGGTTCTGGCGCTCCAATCCAAACTGGCCAGCATGAGCACAGACTTTAAGCAGATTCTCGAAGTGCGCACCGAAAATCTCAAACACCAGAAGACGCGACGCGACCATTTCAGCCAAGGACCCGGCCCCCTTGCCGCACACACAGTTTCACCTTCAACTGCCAAGCAAGGCTCTTTGCTGCTTAGCGAGGAGAACCAAGCGGTTAGCATAGACATGGGTGGCAGTGATACGACGCCGCTTCTTGGACCGCCCGCGCGTCTCCAGCAGCAACAGCAGATGGCCATTTACGACGAGTCCGACACATATGTGCAGCAACGGGCCGAGACTATGCAAAACATTGAGTCGACAATTGTGGAGTTGGGCGGAATATTCCAGCAGCTGGCGCATATGGTCAAAGAGCAGGAGGAGATTGTCGAACGCATCGACACGAATGTGGCGGATGCAGAGTTAAATATTGAGGCGGCACATGGAGAGATTCTCAAATACTTTCAATCCGTTTCAAAGAATCGTTGGCTCATGATTAAGATTTTTGGTGTTTTGATATTCTTCTTCCTTTTCTTTGTTGTTTTTATGTCATAATTAATGCTAAATAACCCAATCCCCAGCCCCATCTTCACAGTCCCGCCCCGCACGATTCAATTATAAATTATTGTGAATACATTGCTAATATATTATACATACGATATATATATATTTTTATTTTTATGGAAATGGAGTTTGTATGGTTCAAAATCAAAGATCTTATTGTTTATTCCAAACTCATATCCGATGCGAGTAACGAAAAACTGTAAAATAAAATAAACTATCAAAACTTAGTAATTATATTTATCTTACTCAATCGCTTGATAAGAGAACACTCTTATCTTTATGACTATGTACATACATAGATATAGGGGCTAGCCTTGCCGTCTCAGTCGAAAATTCCGCTCTCCTTGAAACTAAATGGTGGGGGGAAATAAAAAATAATTCGATGTTACGTTTAATATGGTTTTACTTTATTTTTCAGGCCTTCACTACCAAATGCAAATCAATAATAAAAAATAATTATAATAAAAACGTTACAAGTCTCCAACAGTACACAAAAAATATAGATGTCTTTGTAATGGATCGCATTATGAATTAACTCGGAATTTGCACGTGAATATTGTTCGATTTGTTGGACTAAATCCATAACCGATCGATCTCTGTGTATGGGACACATGCGAAGACAACTTTTACGATGTAGATGTAGATGCGCTGGTGCCAACAATGAGATCCCCAGGCAGCTGCCTTCGTTACCCTCTATGTTGAGATGAGCGAATATACCATGCTAAAATTAGCCAATAATAATAATATATGTCAGAGACACGAACAGCACATGTATATTTTATAAGCATAATTACCCGTAGATGTAGTAGAAGAAACTGATTAAATATACAGCTAATTTAATCCAACCCTCACGCATGTTGCGGGATAATGTGTCCGTTTTCAGCACCGTTGTGGGATCATATAAGCCCGGACCAGACATCACGGGGCGATTTTTGTATCTGTAAGCAGTCAAATTATCAATTTTAATTTTATTTAATTTGTGTGTGATAATTATTCATTTTATTTTTAAATTTTAAATTAATTCAAAAATTTTTTTTTCTTTTATAAATATTATTTTTTAAATTTATTTAAGTTTTAAAAATATAATTTCTCAAATTTTAAATAATTCGACTTACCGCCAAATATGATAGGCTATAAGGGGTATGTTGACGCACAGGGAGAACCATTCGCCGCAGAAGAGAAATAGCAAATTGATGAATATGTGCAATAAATATTCCGGTAGAACCAGCTGGAAAAATAATTGTACATTGCATTATACGTGTCAAAATGTCATATTTAAGGGGCAAGTGCTTACCGGATTTAGACTGTTACACTGATCAATTGGGTTTTTATAATCTGTTTTTAGCTCATCGAACGCAATGACATGAAATATTGCGAAAAATATTAAAAATGCATCGCCGATAAGCGCCACAATATAGGTGAATGCGTTAAAATTGAAGGCCATTGTTGTAGCGGGCGTTAACTTGAATACTGCTAGCACGTCTTATATAACTATACAAATTAATTATTTCGATTTTAACTTTTATTACAAATTGTAACAAAAAAACGCACTTGTCTTCTTTTTTGCTGCTAGTGTTGGGTAGAGTTGTGTCGTTTCGTTCTGAAAAAGTTGAAATGAACGGGTCATTAAGATGAACGAATAAACTTATTCAGTCAATCATGAACTATATCGGTAATTTCGCAGCTGGTCAGTTTTCTCTTTAAAATAATTTTAAAATGAACTTCAGTGTTTTAGATAATTTATTTTTTTTATTATTTTTTTTGGTTTATTGAAATTGTCTTTATTATTACTATTACTATTATTATTGAATTTGGTTCGGAACCAGCTTATAAGTGAATGAACGAGTCCATCGCTCAAATGAGTCGTGCGGAATGATTACAGCTGTGCCCCAGGGATGCAAAGTTTATGAATATATTATCGCTTGATGCGATATCTATTATCGATAACAAAGTTAGCATACACGATCAGATCAATTGACCTGCGAGTAAATAATTGTTTTACGCGTTAACTGTGTACTTCTCCGGCGTAAGCTCTTACATACAGTTGTATATTTTGACTGTGAGAGTTACGGAGCATTGCACTTTCAAAAGCTAGATGAAAACTAGTGGAACATATTTTCGATTAGATTGTGTAGCCCTGGAAGAGTTTACGGCGCGATTTTCATATCGCGGCATTTCCAAACCGCCATTGCAATTTTCACAGCACACAAAACTGGTTGAAATAATAATAACTACGCTTAGGCAATCAATTTGAGCTATTGTGTTTTAAATATATAAAAAGCTGACTGGAGAACTGAAAAATGTCTCAATTTAACTTTGTAAGCGATCTACAAAATGCCTTAATTATGGACGGGGACACGCGTGGTCCTGCGCCGCGCTGGAAGAAGAAGCTGGAAGCGTCCATGAATGGAAGCGCAAATACAACGCGATCCGTGCTCTCCGTTTCGTACAATACCAGCTTCTCTGGAGTCCAGTCGTCGAATAAAACTCCGGGCAAGAGTGCCGAGGCCAAGGCGAAAAAGTCGATGACAACGCCAACGAAGACACCTGGAGGAGGAGATCGTTTCATACCGAGCCGCGCAGCTACAAACTTTGAGTTGGCACACTATTTGGTAAGGATAAAGGCAATTCTGTTGGAGTAGTCACTGATCAAATTGATTGCACAGGTCAACAAGGAGGCGAACGACAAGTCGGACGAGGAGAACGAACAGCAGCCGACGACAAGCAACATCAATAATATTAACCACGCCAATGTGCAGGCATCGAACCGCAAAGGCGAACGTCAGAATCTCATTGCCGAGGTGGCTCAAGTGGGCGACAGTGTTAAGAACGGACGTATTCTGTGCTACCAGAACAAGGCACCCGCTGCACCGGAATCTCACACAAATCCCCTCAAGGTTGTCTACTCCCTGAAGACGCCCATATCGACAAAGAGCGGTTCACGCTTTATATCAACCACCTCGGAGCGTATTCTCGATGCCCCCGACTTTATCAATGACTATTGTAAGCTCTATTAACTACTTAAAGATATAAGGCTCTACATTGCATCTTTTACTATAATTTAGACCTTAATCTGATGGACTGGAGCGCTGATAACATCGTGGCTGTTGCTTTGGGTAAATGTGTTTATCTGTGGAATGCGGCCAACGGCAACATTGAGCAATTAACGGAGTACGAGGAGGGCGATTACGCTTGCTCCCTCTCCTGGATACAAGAGGGTCATATTTTGGCCATTGGCAACAGCACTGGCGTCGTTGAGCTCTGGGACTGCTCCAAGGTGAAGCGACTGCGTGTCATGGACGGACACAGTGCACGTGTTGGATCCTTGACATGGAATTCATATCTGGTTTCATCGGGCAGTCGCGATGGCACCATTATACACCATGATGTGCGCTCACGGGAACACAAGGTCTCCTCGCTAAATGGCCATACCCAGGAGGTGTGCGGTCTCAAGTGGTCCACAGACTTCAAGTACTTGGCCAGTGGCGGCAACGATAACCTGGTGAATGTGTGGTCCCTTGGTAGTGGAGGTGTCGGCACCGAATTGGAGCCGCTTCACAAGCTTACCAAGCATCAAGCGGCTGTGCGCGCCTTGGCATGGTGTCCCTGGGAGGCCCATACTCTGGCCTCCGGCGGCGGCACTGCGGATCGTTGCATTAAATTCTGGAATGTCAATACCGGCTCACTAACCAAATCTGTGGACTCAAATTCGCAGGTTTGCTCTTTGCTCTTTTCACGCCATTACAAGGAGCTAATATCGGCGCACGGATTCGTCAACAATCAGTTGACCATCTGGAAGTATCCATCGATGGTGAAACAAGCTGATCTAACCGGTCACACATCGCGAGTCCTTCAAATGGCCATGTCTCCAAATGGCGAGACTGTGATAAGCGCCGGTGCCGACGAAACGTTGCGTCTGTGGAATTGCTTTGAGCCGGATCCTATGGCGGCCAAGAAGGCATCCAATGCGAATAGCAATGCGAAGAAGAGCGTGTTTCGTCAGAGCATACGTTAACAACTTGTTGACCATATAGAAGACTTGATATTTTTAACTAGCTGACAATTGATGTAATTTATGTTTAAGAACTTTTTGTAAACGCCAATTGATGTTTGATGTATTTTCTATTTTTTTAATTTTAAGAATTTATTTGTCTCATTATGTATGCATAAATTAAAATTGATATTCGTATGTATGTATGTTGTATGTATAAATAAAATGCTTGCCAGACTGCAATAATAATACGCTTTATTATGTATCGCAATGATTCGACAGGGCTTACGTGGTAAACATGGTTGACATACATATATATATATTTATTGAATTCGGTTGTACTCATCTTCGTCTGAAGCGTGTGTCAAAATATCGTAATGGAATTATACGAATACAACTGTCAACGGATTGCCGCCACTGAAGCTAACAAAATAACGTGGATCACCAAAGCGATCGTACATCTGCAAGAACAAAATAAAGATTGTGATGAACGAAATCGAACATTGTTTAGGGACAACAACAACAACAACAACAAACTCAGGCAAAAACTCAAAGAACACCAACAAAATGAACATGCATTTTAAACACACTACATACTTACATAGTACTCTCTGGTTACTTGTTTTTTAATTTTCTGCTAATCAAAGAGATTCAAATTGGATTTTAGAATAAAATGTTTTATTTTTGCAACATAATTCATTCAGTCAGAACATTTAAACATCAATTAGATTTAACTAACTTAATTAACTAGCGCATATTTAGTAGTATGTATATTGTTCAAGTTTCTTTTCATTTCCCTTAACGCTTCTCTGTTTTTGAATATTTTGTGTTAAGTTGTTAAGAGTTTAGAAGCCAACATGTTTCTTTTGTATAGTTCTAGTTCTATTTTTAGATTTATATGTATATTTTACACTAACGCAGGCACACACACAATTATACACAAGAAACACAGTCACACACATAATTATACAATGAGTAAAGTAGAGTAGGCGATATCATTTGGGGAAAGAGAGCGTGAAAGAGAGAGCAACAAACAACATAAGTTACATAGACAGCTTAAATTAAACAACAGAAATGGAGGAAGTTACATCTTAAAAGAGCATAAATATTTGCAAGTACAGATACATTTACAGATACCGATACAGTTACAGTTACAGATGATAGATATGTAGATACGTATGTATGTTTGTATGTATATTGCATTTTGTTCGTTATTTTGTTGGTGGTTTCTTACAATGGACAACTTTTAGCTTTAATTGGATGCTCTACTAAAACATAGAACATCATTAATTTGCGAACATTATTTACTTATTTTATTTGCTGCTATACTCTTTTTTATTTGATTGTTTGTTTTGTTTTATGCTTCTCTTGTTTTGGATTTTTTGGTTGGTTTAACAATACATAAATGATACAATATTATTTTACTGTTTTTCATTTTTAATCAACTGAATACCAGTTCAGCGATTTTTCACTTCTTTTCTTAGGGCTTTTCATTTTACAGCTCTACACTCTGCTTTCATTTAACTTGAACGTTTTGGAAGTTACTTTCAATGGCCCTTAATGGATGTCTCCGAATGATATTTCAATGGATGCTATATCTTTTGTTGATTTGTTTTTGATTTTGTTTTTGATTTTTTAGTTTTCTTTTTTTTTGTTTTGCTTAGGCTGTGACGCTCACCTTCGTATCGTCAAGATCTTCAATATCGCTACTGTCATAATCACTATCGGGCGGTGTTAGGGTCTCAGCACCCCGATTCTTGAGCATGTTCACCATACGCGACTTATTCAATACGCTAGCCACCTGATATGCCGTTAGTCCCGCATATGTCGCTGTCTCGAGGTTGAGTTTCTCGCATTCATCCAGCAAAAAGTTGGCCAAATCCTCGTTGCAGCACTCGATAGCAATGTGCAGTGGTGTGCGTCCACCTTTGCCCTCCTAAAATACACACCACAATTATAATCATTGTCAATCATTTGCAGTTTTATATCTTTAACTTACCCTGGCATTTATGTCGGCTCCATGTGATACTAAAATGCGCAAGATGTCGATATGACCTCCTTCAGCGGCCAAATGTACACAACGTTCACCTGCAATAATCAAAAAAAAAAGAAGAAAAGTACATTTAATAATTTGCTTCATTAAAAAGTCATTTCACTCCACTGTGCGACACTTAAGCTTCATTTATGAATGAAATACGATCCCTTCTAAAGCGTTTCACGAAAAAGCTCTGCTGCTTTGTGTTGTTATTGTTGTTGTTGCTCAGCAAGTTGCGTTTTAAAATCACAAAAACAACACGAGAGCTTTGATTACGACAACAGCAGCAGCAGCAGCAGCAGCAGCATTGTGTGAGAGAGACGGACATATGTGGGGGGCAACTGTGCAAACGCTTATGCCATATGGAGACAAAGTGTATATGTGTGTATGTTTGTACGTTTATCTGAATGTCTGTGTGTGTGCGTTGAAAAACCCAAGAAATTCCCACAATAAAACAGCAGCAATAACAGCTACAGCAACAAAGTCAACAACTAAAGTCAAAAAAACCAGCAGTGGCATAAAAAGCAATAACAATGCCAAAAAAAACAACAACAAAAAGAGTTAACAAACCAAAAAAAAAGCGCTGAATTTTGTTGGACCGGCCAACAAGTTTGCTCAAGTTCAAATTGGTTTAAATTTTAAGAGACAAAATGTTTGCACATAATTTGCACATATCGAATGAAAAGTAAAATAAAATTAAACCAAAATGAAGTTCTGCAATAATTCAACTGACATTTGACGAGTTTGTATATTTAGTTGTACACTCAAGCGACGCTTTTATACAAATACAAATACAATTCTCAATTTCGAGCTTCGCTGCCTGATCGTGCATACAGATTAACCAACACTACTACAGCGGCAGCAGCAACAGCAACAGCAACAACAACATCTGAGCTTTAGTATTTGTTGTTGTTTTATTGGAGCTACACGTGTTGTTGATTGACTTTCACACACTGTTATTTTAGTTATTCGTTTTCATCTAACTTCCGCGAGAACTTTCAAAACGTGTTTTTAATTGCAGTTGCCAACTACAAATCTGTCAGCTTAAAACGATAATTATCCTAATTACAATTGGATGCGGTTACGCATGCGTATGTGTTGCCAACTACTGAACACGCTCGATAGATGTGCGATAATTGCACATTAGAATTAATCGGTGCGTCTTTTAGAACGATAACTATTGTAATTATAATTGTTAATGGTTTACACCAGCGGTGGGCATGAAATTTGAATTCGGGAGCACTAAAACATCAACAACAACAACAACCCTATTAGTTTCTACCTAAGTTGGGAGCAGCCGCTGCTCCCGGAGCCACTGCGTGCCCACCGCTGGTTTACGCCTTGCCAACTACTACAGAAGATGCTCAATAAATGTTCGATAACTGCGCATTGGAATTTATCGTTTCATCCGCTTGAAATCACTGCGGACGGCAGTACGCGCTAGTGACGAAAGCAGCACGAAGGGTGCGAAAGGCGAATTGCAATATATACGGAAGAATGGAAAATTTGCCGATTGAAATTATAAAATAAAGTTTTTGTCACGCGGCACTGCGTAAAAAAGTAATATTTATTAGGTATGAAGAATTTAGTGCAATGTGCCGAGAGCTCAAAATTTTATTTTAAAATAATTTATGTGTAAAACTTTATAAAATTCGTCACAAAACTGAATATCAGAAACTTTGGGGCATGAAAATGTTTTCGTCACTAGACTTTTAGCTCGTAAAGATGTTTTTTTTTTATAAGATAATTAATCATCCCGATATTTATTAAGGCTGACTCAAAGGTATTTACGCGTATGATTTAATACAATGACTGTAGGCAAATTGAGCATGAATCAATTTTGCTACATTTGTATATTCATATATATTTCTACCACTAAGTAGAAGATGATACAGTGAAAGAAAGCAGCAATCTGGCAAGAAAGTTAAAGCCGGGTCTATCTCTTGTCGCTTGTCTTCTCAGTCCAGTTCGGTTAAAGGCTTACAAAGCAATAACAACAATTGTGTCACAAGTTTTAAATATAAACGATGACAACATTTTTTTTTTGTTTCGCCCAATAAGCCAAACGGAGCGAGTCGCCAGAGACGGAGCCAAAGCCAGCATCTCAGTGGTTACTATGGGTTAAGAGCCGAGATTATAATAAGCTCGATAGTAAAAGCCAAGCACAGTTCCATTGTTGGCCAAACGGGAACTTGTGTGTGCCAATCGTTAGCATACGATTAAAGACTTATAAGCATGTACATAAATGTTATGTGATGATGGTTTATACAAACATACACATACACAAGTGTATATACACATATTAAATATATTAAATATGAAGTATTTAACACAAAAGTTTGTTTCAAACTTGGGGAATTCCCAAGCGACGCTGCGTCACGCGCCTTAGATTTCAAATACGAATCCGTTCCAGCAACCTGAACTGCCTCAGGTGGGTAGAGGGTTATTAGTCGTATCTAAAGCTCTATCTTTGGCGGCTGCCAACAAGTCTGAGCGCTAAAACCTGAGAGACCCCTCATAAGAAAAAACAACAAAATGCAGATATCGAAAAATAAAAAGGCAGTTAAACTTGAAATCAGATAATAAAATAGTAATAACGCTAATCGAATGTGAGCTTGAACAATAATAAATAGGCGTTTCGAAAAGCTTTCAGCATTGCTCTGAAAAACCGTATTGAGCAATTGTTCTGTTATCTCCACTTCACTTCACTTCACTTCAGTTCCCTTCATTCTTGATCCATTATATCGTGATATTTGCACATGCCAAGCTGCGACCTCAAGCTGAAAAACCCACGGCGCAGTTGAAAGTACTTCCACAAGTCGCAAAGTTCACAAATTTATTGACAGCACAAATATTAAACACGGTTTTTTTTTTTGTTTCTTTCCCCGTTGTTGTTATTGTCTTTGCTTCATTTTAATTAATTGTCTTTATTGTTACTGTAAAGAATTTATTTATTATAATAAAATAATTTTTTCTGTCTTTTTTTTTCTTTTTTGGTATTTGACAACTTGTTTATTTTCCTGCCCAGTTCGATGGTTGTTTGTCCTTCAGCAAAGTGGCAATTGAACAGTTCATTGATTCATAATTAAATCATAAATTCGCATTGTTTATATGAAATTTAATATCTACTTTTAATAATATACGCATTGATATTTTGAACAAGATTCATCCATTAGTAAACAACCCGAAAACGATTGCTTTACATATCGTTAACTGTCAGATGTGTGTCATCACTGTAATTGCTTGGTAATTTTCAGTTTTATTTATCGATATCTAAGATTTAAAAATATTGCATTTAGTGCTTACATATTTAAATCAGCGGTTGGCACGAAATCTGAATTCGGGAGCACTACAACATCATCAACAAGAACAACCCTATTAGAGTCTACCTTAGTTGGAAGCAGCCGCTGCTCCCGGAGCCACTGCGTGCCCACCGCTGATTTAAATTATTAATTCTGAAAAGATCTAGAATTTTCAATGAAACCATTACACAGCCTCTCTTGCTATTAGGTCATGATGTAGAATGCTTATAAAAACCTTATCAATTACTAAAGTTGACGTAAGATTGTCGACTCTGTTGTCACTTTCAGTTACAAATGGGAAATACCTTTTTATATACAATTTTTTTTTTAGATTGGTTTAAATATTTCGAAACATTCAGGAGGCGTAACGAAACTGGGAAATCACAAAATTGGGTTCTATTCATTTTTTTTAAAGAATTATTTTTGATTACAAATGGGCAATGAACGCCCTTGGGAGCGATAGCAAGTAATTTAAATACTATTTAAATACTATTTATCTTAAGCAATTTCGCTGATAAACCTCCAACAATAAAAAGCGAAATCCAAATGCTGTGACATTGAATTTCTTTTTGCTAGGAGCACTATCAACAATATAAATATATATGAATTTTTTTTTATTTGGTAGCAATACAAAGAACCAGGCCACTGGGGAATTGGGAATTACCTAGTAGACTAATACGCCATATGCCCAAGACTCAGAAATAAAAAAAAAAAACACACACAACTGTTTTAACAAAAAGCCGTTTTCGCAGACAGAGCGAACAATGTACCGTTAATGGGTATTTGTTTAAAGACTTCTGGCGCCACAACATTTGTGTCATTCTGTGACTGAAAACTTCAGTGTGGAAATGAAGTGAAAATCCCAAATGATATTGTAATTGCTCAGAAAACCCAAGACGCGGTTGCCAAACGAAGCGTAACGCCAACAATAATGAAATGACACTTTAACACTATTTAATGCGGCTGGATTTTCCAATTTCAATTCCAATTCCAATTCCATTGTTGTTGTTGTCTTCGTTTGGCAATGAAAGTCTTGTATTTGGCAAACCAAATTTGGTAGCTGTCTTAAACGATGACATCCAAAGTTATGTCATTAAACCGTTTGTTGACTTTCTTTTGAGCGAAATGCAAATACAAATATACATATACGAATCTCACATAGGAAGCAAGATCGTGATTTTGATCGTGCCACGTGTTGGCAGGTACTCCATGTCCAAGTCTGTCTGTAAATGTTTTGGAAAACCCCGTCAAGAGGTCAGACACTGTAAAATGCTGGCTCCAAATAACGCCATTGTCAAGTGGCCATTGCCTGATAATGCGGGGAGTGTCGATAAAGACCGGTAAAAGTTGTTGACAATTGTCAACAAGGGTTTTACCCCATCACGCATATCATGTGCGAGTGTGTGTATAACTCTCAAAGTATGTCAAAACTTTAAGGTGAAAACTGCAATTGAAATTAAGATTCAATTGTCTGTCCATATAAAGGCAGCATTATTATGATTTTCAACTTCCGCTATGACTGGATCTTAACCAGTTAACAACATGAGCTCATAATACCTATCTACGAGTAGTATATCCATAAATATACTATAGAGATACATATAAGTAGATATCAATCGGAGCGGACCGGGAGAGTAGTGACCTTGCCTGGAGACGCTGACTCGCAAATGACTAACAATATTCTACTTGCTTGTAATGCAAATGTCATTGTCAGCCAATAAAGCATTTCCATAATGTTAGTAAGTAATATTTATATATTACTGACGTTAACTGCTGTGGGTTAAACCTGTTTTCTTAACGTGACAGTCAGTCCGTCATTACAACAGATTAGATGAAATAAAATACGATTATTCAAAGTAAATACCAAATTTATCAATAAGATTTTACTTCCATTTGCAATGTATTTACCAAACTTTAAATAATAAGTTTGTTTCGAAATATCACTGAAGAATCCATTAATTATTTGTATTAACTTGCTTATTGCATTAGATATTATGCAACTTGTTTATTTCCAGTTTGCTTAATTAAGTTTCTTACATTCAATACGAATACGAGTATATAACATTCTAATGATCAATCCATAGTTCGACGGCATTCCCCACTCAATTACGTACTATCTAAGTCAATATATGCGAGTCTCATTCCCATTGCCATTCCCATTACCATTAAAGGTAACAAGCTACAGAAACGCTTGCAAGTCATTCTGATATCGTTTAGAATGATCAAAAACACGCGTTGCCCTCGAAATAGAGAAAAAAAGAAGATAAATTCCAAATATTTATCAATTACTAAGGGCATACACACTATTTTGAAAAAGTTTCCAAAGTATGATAAAGTATTTCTATACCCTTTTATTTATAAACTGTAAAAAAGAGTGTATTACGCTTCAGGTAGTGTATGAAATATAATAATTATGGTAAAACCAGTGATAGTAGTTATCATTTAGATAGCCTTATTGCCTAAGAGTCAATAATAGACGACAACAAATAGGGTTTTTCTGGTTTGTATGTATATTCGATAAGGTTCAGGCTAGGCTCATCATCAGATTACGTTTATCGCAGTTACCAAGGGGATTCTACGTTCTTAACGACATGATTCAAATAATTTAATATATATTAAAATATTTTTTATTGGTTTATTCAACTTAATTCTTGCTTAATCTTTCAGAGGTCGCATTTTTCTAAAGCTTTCTTTTCTAGGGGAATTTCTTTTCTAGTTTTTCCATTTACAAGGGAAACAATTACAACAGAACTTACGACGATTCTACTAGTGTCATACTTTCTGTTAATCGATCTGAAATTCCCTTAGTGTGTTTTGAGATTTTAGCGCCTGGTGACGTCAATGTGATAAGATTGTTTTGTATTAGCACCCCAAAAAAATAATGCATTAGAGGAAGAAACCTAATGGAATTGTTGAGCAAGCGAAAAGTATCTTTACTTGAATGGAATATCGTTCTATTTTCTGACTAAAGTCAAGGAATGTAATCAATCGATTTGCTTCGTTAATGGCCCAAAAGAGCATTAAACATATTCCGATATTCTATTTATAATTAATCCCTTGCGTGCACTTATTTATACATGTTCCTTGTAGCTAAACAAAACTTTCGTTTGCGTGATGAGAGCCGTGAATGAAACACAAGGCATGTTATAATAAATCCATATATAATTGACCTCCATTGTACGATTCGACGCAAGAAATTCGCTGGGAATTTCCAGAAACAGAAAATATTTAGTTGATTGCAAACTTTGCGTGTAGTATACGACTGAGCCATACCCTGTAGTCAGGTTGAAAGAACCTTAACTTATAAAAAAGACAACGAAATTTAAATTTACTTTATTTTTTAAATATATTCCTTATTTACTATACTCTCTATTTTTTATTTTTTTTTATTTTAAAATGTTTAATTGAAAAAATTAGGTATTAGAATAACTTAATTTTTAGCACGAAATCATAAATATAACTTAGTTTTTTAAATATTTACAGGGAATTCAGAAACCGAGCATTAAGCACTTAGAACAAAAATGAATAATTAATAATCATGACCACAATTTGTGGTTTTCGAAATTGTTCTTTTTCTTTTTGTAAAAAAGCTGATAAGGACTATATAAGAATTATACCGTTTATTTGAGATTAAAAGGAGCATTTTGTATGATGTGGCCAGAAAAAACTGGTACATCATTTTTGAATATCTTTCAATTTTTCAACATATTTACTTTACAAGTATTGAAAGTCTTGGCTGTCGGCCAACTTTAAAGGAAAACGATGACTATTTTCGTAACATTTTCCACATTTTCCGCGCACATTATTGTTGTTGGGAATGATTTGCATTTCGTTTACGAGCACAAAAATGCAAGACAAAATGGCACATTAAATTTAGACAAAAATTTCGTAGCTATTAATAAAGTAGCTGATACATATGATAATTATCATACAGCTAACTAACAGTGCGTACAAGACATTTCAAAGAAACTTCGGCTTAATGCGTCACAAATAAATTGTAAACACATTTGTTTATATTGTTTACAAAATAACGCAAATATTTTTGTTTCATGTTTTCAACAAATTCCAAGAATCTTTGCCGAATTAAATAAGCGCCACATTTAAAGGACCCCAATTAAATATACTGATTATGAGCTGAACTTTTCGACCATTAAACATACCGATAGCTCAAATTGTTTTGAATATATAGTACGAAAAAATCATAAATAATAATGTCTAATTGTGAAATTGTGGAAAAACCCAAAAAGTACTTTTTTAAAAAATTACAGTGTACATTGAAATCTTTGCTTAATCTGTTCTAAAAAAAATATTTTTGACCGCTGATTGGTAATAGGAATGCCTTACTATCTGCTAAGTTTTTTTGTATTTCTTTCAATTCTTTTAAATACCTAGTTCTGTATTAAAAACTACAATTTAAATTGAAATTTTTTGTAATTCTGTTGGGAAAAATACTTATTTTATTTTTTCAACTCAGTTGTTTCCTGACATTGAAAAGTATTTACTTTTGACAAAAATATTAAAGTGCGTTTAAAAAAAAAAAACCTATTCTTTGTTTAGAACTAACTTTTTGTTTATTAAAATAACTGTACTGTAACCTTTTATTAAGTGCATCTAAAAGTCGTTATTATTATTGTGTTTTCTTTCATTGATTCAGCAAAGTTGGTCTGCATTGAACCAGCCAATAGATATTTACATACATATACATAAACCAATTCCGTATGGTATGTGCAATGTCTGCTGGTTTATATATAGACCATTTATACATGAAGATATACATACTCAAGGGTGTCTGTGTGTGAATGAATGTGTGTATGTGCGGGTTCAGTCAGCAGCTGTTTTCACAGTGTGTAAGAGAAAGAGAGACAGAGCGAGACATAGACGGGGAACTAACCGGTTTTATCTAGTTGTAAGCAGCTGCCAAATGTTTGTTCACCACATGTTTGGGAATGCAATAACAATAACAACAAAAACAAAAAGATGATGGCCAAATGAATTGGTTGTTGTTTTTGTTGTATTTTTTAGCAAGGTTAAACATGGTACAAAAGCTAAAATCGATTAAACAAACGAAAGGTTAAGTAAATACTCTCAACAGTGTGTGTGTGTGTCTGTGTGTGTGTATATATGGTTATAAAATTGAAACCCCCCTCTGTCAAGTTTATTAACCTTTTTGTGTCTGTCGACAGTTGCACAAGCTTCAACTTTTGTACGAGCAACAACAATAAAAACAACGACTTTTACTTTCTTCCGGCTTAGTTTCATTTGGTTTTCGTTTCCACTTCCCCCGCTTACCCCTCCTCTCTATTATCTTCCTCTTAAGGCGAATGGGAAACTTTTAAGGCACAATAGGGAAACTATAACTAACTTATAAACCCTCCCTCTGAAAAGCCCTGGTCTCCTACAGCACTGGATTAACCCAACCACGACACCTGTTGAAAATCAATAATTGAATGTATTTTCGTATACAAAAACAACAACAACAAAACTCAATATCAATATATAAAAACAAAAACAACAAATAAGGAAATAAGGCCGCGCCTGCAATTCAATATATTTCATTTATTCGCAAATCGTTTTCTGAATTTCTGTTTATGTTTATGTGAGAAGAACATGAAATGAGCTGGAAATCAAATTGAATTTCTATTTTGTTACCATTTTGTGCAAATATACATATCTACATATAAACAATGCCGACACATTTGCTGACGTCAAACAGAAAAATCATGTCTATAGAAAATCAATAAGGCAAACGAATGAAAAAACACATTTTCTCGCGAAAATTGTGGCGACTGAGGCCAATGTATTTTTGGCATCTGTTCAGCACTCAGGCATTCATATAGATCACATGTATATATACCATGGTTATATATTAAATAATATATATATAGTAGGTAGAGAGCAGACTAATGTCTCGCACTGTGGCTAGCCGATGGCGGGACAGCTAAAATATAGAACTATAATATACAAATTTTTTTGTTGGCAACAAATCAAAATATTCTAAATGTGACTGCCAAAAACCATAATATTATACATACTATAGAGTAGACTTATAAATATATTCTTTATATATATTGTAATGCATTCAGTGCTGCAATTCCAGTAGAATATTAATTAATTGTAGTTTTTTCTTTTTAAGCTAAGTAGATTTACCAAATACTTGATCAGCTATGAAAGATGCTAGAAGATTTTAGAAATCTGATAAATTCAGACAAAATTATTAAAGTAATGAAACTGCTGTAGGAATTCAAGATCCTTAGATTATTAATATTATAATTAATAAAAGGTTGTATTATAAATGTATAATCTTATTTTTTTGGGCAATTTGTAATACGTATCTGTTGTTTTTTTTATTTCTGTACTTTTCCCAGTGTCTCTATCGTTTTATTGCTGCTATATCATATGAGATTTGTCAAGTCTACTCACCATCATAGTTGCGTATCTCCAGATCTGCAGGCAGGCGGGCATAGCTCAGTGAACTGAAGGCCTTGTCATTCGAGCGATGTCCATACTGACGATGTGCCTCATGAATTTCCGAGGCACCAAATTTAACGGTTAGAGCATGAACACATTGCTTCTCTCCGGCTATGCAGGACAAGTGCAGAGCCGTATTGCCATGACGATCGCGTACTGTAGGCTATAAATTTAATGCAGATTAATAGTTTATCATTTAGATTGATTTGGTTCGATTAAAAAGATGAGAGCTTGAATTTGAAACTCACCTCAGCGCCGGCCAAAAGAAGCATGCGGATAATTGTTGGCTGTGCGGTAAGTGCAGCTAAATGAAGTGGAGTCTGTGCCACATCATTCTGGATATTTAAGAGGCATGGATGTGGTGCCATGCGTATCAGGGCAGCCACAACATCCACATAGCCCGATATGCAGGCCAAATGCAGTGGACTGTGATAGAAAGAGAGGGAGATAATAGTAAGTAAGAAAGTTGGCAAGTCAAGAAAAAGGAACCGACTGACTGAACGTTTTTACCTGTTCATTTCCCACTTGTTGTTTGATCGTAAAAACCCACAAATTTGCACTGAGCAAAAACCTGTTTTATGTGTGCTCACAGGTAAATTACAGCCCGACAGCATACCAGGAAAACCCCTGACTGCCTGACTAACATGTGTCGTCGTCGACGTCTTTGTTGTTGTTGTTGTTTTTGCTGTCAAAGTCTTATGTTTTTTTGTGATTCATGAAAGTCTCCCCCTCAGTTGGTGGTCAACTCAAATATTTTTCTGCTTAAACACCCTGAATTCACCCCGACAATTCTAAATAAACTGACTTAACTATACGCGGTTGCCCTTAGATTTAAATACTTTTCAAATATAAATACATATATATAATTCCCCAATTAGTTGCTGGGTAAATCCTAGTTGTATTATCTACTATATTTTTGGGGAATCTTCATCTTAACGGAAGTAGTTTAATTACTCACGTGTCTCCATCGTCATTTTGCTGATAGAATTGCTCCCAGGCGTTCATAATGTTAATGTTGGGCTTAGGTAATGGGGCATCTGTTGTTGTTGGTTGTTGGAGTTTCTTTTTTTCTGTAGGATTTCTGGCAGTTGGATCGAGATTGTTGGTATTATCGCTGCTGCCGCTGGTCCATTCCTCACGCGGCAGCTCGACAATGTGTGGTACGTGCATTTGTTTGGCGTCCGGCTGCTCGGCGCCAGCTTCAGCCTCCTTCTCCTCCTCCTCAACTTCAACTTCTTCCGGTATAAATCCCGAATCGCAAACCGTCGCTTGTTTGTCTTTGCCTTGTTGTTGCTGCTGCTGTTGCTTTTGATCCTGTTCCAAATGCTTCTTTAGCTCTTGCTGCGGGTCGTCGAGTTCGTCGGATATTTCCCCGCTAAAGAATTGCGTTGATTGCGGGCCAGAGATGAAACCAGAATCACTTGTTTCGCTTTGAGCTGCAAATTCTTTTTGCTTATTAATGGCGGCGTCGGTGCTACTTTGTTGCTGTTGTTGTTGTTGTTGCTGCTCGCTCTTCTTCTCGCTACTTATACCGCCAAATGCAGTTGTTGTTGGTGTTGTTGTTGTTACTGTTGCTGATTTCGATTGTTTACTGTTAGCTTCAGTTACTGACTTTTGCTGTTTGCTAACACTGGCAGAGCTGTCGATGCTGGCAACACTGCCACCCGCACAGCTACAATCTTCCACCGTTTCCTTTTCCTTCTTATTATCACTTGTTGCTGCTGTTGCCGTTTGTTGCCACATTTTGAACTTGTTGCCCGCTGGCCTTTAGATTTCGATTGAGTTACTCTGTTTCTTCTTGTTGCGTGACTGCCACACAATATTTTTGTTTGACTACTTCTTCCTTGTTATGCGTTCAGCTGTTTGTTTTATTAGTTGATTCTGCAAAATTTCTTTTACATATGAGTAAATGGAAGTTAACAGAATGTTAAGTTAATGGAAGTTAACACGCTGAACTTTGCTTTAAAGCTTTTCCTGACATACGCATTCACACAAACACATACATGCACAAATATTTATATACAAAAAATAATGGTAGCTCGCGTAACTGCGCTTTAAGCGTCTCTCTGAAATTCGCTGGCGCTGCTATAAGTGGGAGTGGGACGAACGTAGTGTGCGCACACAAGTGAAAACGCAATAACAGCAAACAACGAGATTATCGTATGTATGTACATATGTATGTACGTACGTATTCCTGAGTTAAGATTAGCAACAACAGAAATTAACATTTCAATTGCTCATTGGGGAGTTGCTTAAGTAATATACATATTTTGATACATAAGAATTTCACATTTATTTGTTTTGCTGCCTTTCCTTTTCAGCTACATACTTATGTACACCTGTTTTTCGTTTCGCACACACAAGCATACACAATCACTCGAACACACACTCGCACACTCAGCCGAACAGCTTCAATGCACAAAAATTTACTCGGTTTGCTGCTTTTGTTTTATCTCTTTTATTTTTATGTTTTACTTTTCGCTCTTAGCCTGAAAATGGCAGCTTGTTTTTGACAACTTATAAATATTTTACTTTGTCACACACCTTTTGGACTTGTCTATTAATATAATTCGATTTGCATGCTATTCCACATTTAAATACGCGTTTCGCTTTTATTTTGAAGTTAATTAACACTCCGCTATTCAACTCACACGTCTCGTTTGCTTCACGTTGAAAATATCACTAATAAATATCACGTTTAGTAAAACGGTCTTAGTAGTTATTTACAGTGATGTCATTTTTTTCTGAGCATAAAAAGCTGGATCAACGAAAAAAAAAAGCTAAAAAAAGCGGAATCCCAGGGAAAAAGGTCAAGAAAAAAGCAGCTTTTTATAAAATAATTTGTTGTTTGTTTTTCAATAATAAAGACTTATTTTCATATATAACAAGAACAAAAATTCACTTAAAATTAACAAATGTTAACATTAATCGAAAATTAGAGTTAACATAATATACAGTTTGTCAAGAAACACTTTACACACCCTTAAAAATGTAATATTTTGGCTTTAAATAAGAAAATAATAGCTTATAATATATATTTGGAAAGGTCATTTAATTTTCGTTCGAATTCCTCGATTTTTCACAAAAAATATTTTGATGCAAAAAAATTCTTGGAACAATTCTAAAACTAACTGCATAAAAATATTTTTGCTAGTATTTTTTGAATTTTTTGAAAACTGCAAAAAAGAAACTTTTTGCATGAAAATGAGGAAAAATGGGTAAAAATGGTAATTTTTAGGATTTTATACAAATTTTAAAAAATACTAGCATCAAAATATATTTTTTTCTGTTTCGCAAACGAATTTCACAATGTTAGCGATGGAAGACGCGCCAAAATAGCTGTGACCTTTTGAGGTAAACTATTCAATAAAAGTAAATATCGATACTTTGCCGATAGAAATACATTTTTAACATTTCAACCGTCAAACTCAATTAAAACTGTTCGCAAAATTGATTAAAAGCACAAATTAAAAAAAGCTGTTTAAATTTGCTAAAAAATCTAGAATTCCCGCTGCCCGCTGTTTTCAATTTTTTCCCGCAAACATACTTCAAAAACATCCAAATCTGACGGGAAAAAAGCGGAAATGACATCACTGGTTATTTACATAAGAGCTTTCTCGTGGTGCTGCCAGACTTTTTAGCGACGTATTAAAGTACTCGATACTTTCGAAACCAAACTTTGAAAACAAACGGCGCGTAAATAAAATTTAAAAAGTTCTTAATTGAACAAAAATTAATTATAATTTATTGCACAATTCAAATTAAAAGCTAGTCTCTTCTCCTCCTCTACTATGTTATTCTTCCTTAAAGAATATTGTAGCACAGTAACAACAACAACAACTTAAGTCAAAAGCGCGGTTTACAACAACAGCATGAAAACTGCAATGACATCAATACAATAAATATTTATCTACCATATGTTTTGTGTTCTCCGGGACGACGTGACCTGCAACGCTCTGTGTACAAATCGGTAATGAAGAATGGATGAAGAATGTTATGTACAGCTTTTTGTATCGTTTGTGCCAGCGCGATTTTTGTATTTATTTTAGTATCGGCAACAGCCGATATATTTATTATTTATTTAAATTAAGAATATATCGATAGATTTTGACGGGTGAACATGCAAGGGGGTGGTGACCCTAGAATAGTATCTATGTGTAGGAAAGGTCGCCCGTTTCGCTCTAAGAGAGGCAAATAGTAGAGCGAGACGGGAAATCTAAGAGATGCCCCTGCCAATAGCTGTTGAGCCGAAGGCAACTGGCAGCAACGGTGGATTGAATTTGGAAATGAAGTAATAGAAAATTTTTGCATGAACCACGTTGCTGCCAGAAATGTAAGGAGAGTCTAGAATTTGAATTGACCGAGAGCGGGTGCGTTATGCTCCAAGGGAAGTCAAGTCGGACTTAACCTTGTCGAGCCAAACTTTATTTGTCTAAGTTTTTCTGGATTTTGTGCCGCGCCTTCAATAGTGGTCTCGCGGAGTTCCACTCAATCCGCGAAAGTCTCGCAGCGTTGGCCACAAGCGGATCTCTGCCCAAACAGGTGCCGGCGAGCACGACAGGCGCAGCAGATCCAGCAGCCACAGCCACGATTGTGTCAAAGGGGCAGTTTCGTTCAGCACGCGCAGCAGCATCGACGAGTGCCGGCAAAAACCACAGTTCAGCAGCCAATCTGCTTTCATCAGTGTTTCATCAGCCATCAGCAGCAGCCATAAACTGCCAAAGCTGCGCTGAGGCAATATTTCGCCAAGTGAGTCCGTTCCTTTGCCCGTCGCCACCAGTGGCTCATAGAATACCCAAGTGAAGAGCAGCACCCGACCAGAAAGAGGATTCCATAATAGTTCATTGACGTTTATTATAATTAAAAACTCGACTAGATAAAGTATCTAGAAAATTAAAATATACAAGCAAAAAAATAAAATAAAAAGGACAATCAGGCTTAAAACTATTGGATTGAAAAATGTACAATACTTAAAAGATCTAGTAAAGATAAATAATTGTGGTAAAAACTTAAAATCTGGATAATATTAAAATATAGGTTAAAATAAAAAAAACTTAAAATTTATACAAGATAAAATTAAAGTAATAAAGTATAAAAATAATAAGTAATGTAAAGTAAATTAAAAGGAAATTAATGTTTTGGAAAAGACAACAGATTAGGAACATATAAATCATAGACACTACAAAACGCGATAAAATAAGAAGTAAAGAGAACATATATACATTAGGGTGTCCCTTATTTGGTCAAAGTCAATATTTTTAAACGCATACGGGCTAGTTCTGTTCATTAGGTCCTAAAGCACTCAGAAATAAATTTTTACCTCAATCGGAGTATGATAACCCGTGCCGACTTGGATCGGAAAATTTCAAAATTATATGGGACATAAAAAAAAAATTATTTTTTTTTTTAATTTTTTATTTTTTTATATTGTTTATTAGGTCCTAAAGAACTCAAAACCAAGTTTTCACCTTGATCGGAGTACGATAACCCATTCAAATTTGCATCGAAACATGAAAAAACAGTATTTTAACACTGATTATACATTTTTCGATGGTTTTTCATGTTTCGATGCAAATTTGAATGGGTTATCGTACTCCGATCAAGGTGAAAACTTGGTTTTGAGTTCTTTAGGACCTAATAAACAATATAAAAAAATAAAAAATTAAAAAAAAATAATTTTTTTTTTTTATGTCCCATATAATTTTGAAATTTTCCGATCCAAGTCGGCACGGGTTATCGTACTCCGATTGAGGTAAAAATTTATTTCTGAGTGCTTTAGAACCTAATGAACAGAACTAGCCCGTATGCGTTTAAAAATATTGACTTTGACCAAATAAGGGACACCCTAATATACATATATTTATATATCCGACAAACTACACATTACATATCGCCCCTTACCCACCCAAAAAGAGCTCTTTTAGGCAGGCAAGGTAGCTTTAAGGCATTACACACATTTAAACATATACACATACATAAATAATACTCACGATATATAAAAATATATACATATATACATTTATTGACTTTCCCGCGGCGTCCCCGCAGCAACAGGCGCATGTTGCAGCACCTGATCCGACACAAAGTTGTCGTATTCGTATCCAGTGTTCCTCATCTGTCTTCTTGTTGTTTTGATTTTATGTGTTGCATTTATTCGGTGATACATATATACCTGTAAAACAAAGAAATGAATTAATATTGTAAAGATTGTTAAAATGTAGATACCTATTGAAATATTATACTTACCTGCAATTGAAATAATGCCCGGCTAACGTCTTATTTGTAAAAGGGGAGGGAGAGAGAAGAATGGCCAACATCTAAAGAAGTCGGTCCATCGGTGACCAACATGAGGGAGACGGAGAAAGGTGTCCGTCTCAGGCAGGGCGGGTACGCCTGGGTCCGGAACCGGGATCCTGTTTGGACGAGAGGTGGATCAGTGTTTGTATTGTTATTGTTTTTGTTAGTTTTGCTTACCTTTTGCTGTTTATGCTGTTGATTATGTAGTCTTGTTGCGATAGTGTTGTAAAGTTCAGTATGTCAGCAGCTGTTTTGTGTATCGGAAAGTTATCGATGGCTATGAACTGCGGGCCAGGGATGGGACTCTCCCTGAGTACCGATGAGCCAGCCGGCGCGGCCCAAAGAGAAACAAGCAGTTCGTAACAAGAAAGACAGAAAAAGTTGAGAAGCAAATACGAATTCTAAGGTCATTAACTCAGCTGGTGATTTTGAATGGAAATGGGAAGGACCCAGCTGAAATGAGTAAGAGGGAATTTCCTTTCAAGCCCATTGAGTTTGTCTTTTGTGTGTTTTAAGACTGCTTGATTGGGATTTAACTTATTATAAAGGGGGGAGATAACGAAATTCAGTACATTGAGAAAGTTCGATCTCTGGTATTTTCCCTTCCCAATAACAGAAAATACAAAAATATGAATTCAAATATATATGAATGAATACTTTGTTAAGCTTTCAATATTTTGAATAAAATAAAAATTGTTACTGCCTATGAACTTTGATCTTACAATGCGGAATTCCCTAAAAAGTCATTGTTAGAAATATGATAACAGACTTTCGGAGACTTTGTAACGTACGTTAGCAGGCGTTTATACTCACAAAATGATTGCAAGGTAGAATTTAAGCTGATGCTGACGGCGATTTGTATTTAATTTATTTTATTGGATCGACCCATGACTTTAACGATGGTTTCTGTTGAAGGTGCTGTAGTAGTGCTTCCAATAATAAATTGTATGACCCGCTTATCTATGCCTGAATGGGAATTTAATAGTTAGTCATAGAAACTTTCAGAGTTCTTATTTTTGTGCGTTTTATTTGGATCTGAAATATAATTTAAATCTGTACGGGGTAATTCTAAAAGCAATGCATACAAAGTAATGATAATATTCATATTCCCATGTATAAGTGAATTGAAATTTTTTAGTTAGTTTGAATGCTTATAAATTGTAGCTAGTTGACAAAGAAAGCATTAAAACCTAATCATCGTGGTAATTTCTCAATAAAATTTATTATATTTAAGAAATGCGTTTTAATTGTATCTGAAATATAATTTAAATCTTTACGGGGTAATTCAAAAAGCAATGCATACAAAGTAATGATAATATACATATTCCCATGTACATATAAGTGAATTGAAATTTTATAGTTTAGTTAGTTTGGTTGCTTAAAAATTGTAGCTAGTTGACAAATAAAGCATTCAAACCTAATCATCGTGGTAATTTCCAAATAAAATGTATTACATTTACAGTTTGCTATGCTAATGCTTGAATACAAATTTAAAATTAGGTAATATATATTTATTTAATGACAATTTGTAAATTAAAGACTCGTGTACATATACGAGTAGTTTTTATTCTTTGTCAGCCTTAAAATAATGCAAAAAGTAAAATTCAATTTTAATTATTATTTGACTTATTTGAATTGACCGCTATAACGGCATAGGTGCTGGAAAATACAACAGCAAATTTTACAAACGTTGCCCAACACTTTATTGCAAAAACAATTCTAAAAATTGCCATTTATAAAATATAATATAATTTGAGTTAATTTTTATGTTACGCTGTGTGGGCAGCCTTAGAAAAATGGCCAGTTTTAGTGGACAGAAACTAGATCAAGTGGTTAAGCAGCTGGAGAGCTTTGCGCCCACGTCCCTGGCCGAGAAGTGGGACAACGTGGGATTGCTGATCGAGCCGCACAGCGATGTAAGCTGCAAAGTTATCTTAATACACATATTCCTTAGCTAATGTTAATTAACATCATGTAAAAACAGATACTGGTTGAGCGGATACTGCTGACCAACGATCTAACAGAGCCCGTGATGAGCGAAGCCATTGAGAAGAAGGTGGACATGATTATCAGCTATCATCCGCCGATTTTCAAGCCTCTCACCCGCATCACGAAGGCCAACTGGAAGGAGCGCGTTGTGGCAGCCTGTCTGGTGAACTCCATTGCGCTGTACTCACCCCACACTGCCTGGGATAAGGTGATTGGTGGCGTGAACGATTGGTTGGCCAAGGCTATTGTTGATGTACAGGGCATAAAGCCGCTGGTGCCAGAAGCAGGCGCTGAGTCAGGCACTGGCTCGGGACGTCTGGTGGAAACCAATATGCCCATATCCCAGCTTGTACATGCGCTGCAGGAGCATATTGAGAATAGCGTCCATGTGGCATTTGCCGTGGGCCATCATGCGAAGACCTTTGTGCATACTGTGGGCATCTGTGCCGGATCTGGGGGATCGCTACTGCGTGGTCTGCAGGTGGATCTGGTCATCACTGGTGAAATGTCGCATCACGAGCTCCTGGACTTTAATCACAATGGGACAACGGTGCTGCTCTGCAATCACAGTAACTCGGAGCGTGGTTATCTGCGTGAATTTCTGCCAAAACTGGATGAACGCCTGCAGGGCGCCTGTGAGCTATTGATATCGGAGAAAGACAAGGATCCCTTGCACACAGTGATTAGAGGCAGCGCACACACCGCACAGCAGGTTCAACAATAGTCGTGTTCTTGTTAACAATGCATTTAATTAAATACAATTAATGAAGACCTATTTCTAGACTTGATCCAGCTTGAACTTGCCGCCCTTGCTGATCGCATCGTTGCGATGCAGCTGGTAGAGCAAACGCTGCTCCAAATGCTTCACTGCATCAACGGTCAGCACCAAGGTGTCGTGCTTCAGCATAGAATAGACGTTTAGTCCAAACGCGGGCATTAGATTCACATAGCCCAGTTGGTCGGTAGCATAGCATATGTTCTCCGGAAAGATATCTTGCCTGAAATCGAGCAATAACTTTAAATTAAAAGTCACTTATGGATAGCTAACTACTTACTTGTCAATGATCAGCACTGATGGTCCCCAATTGCGCTCCTGTATCAGATCCTTGATGAACTGTGCATCGCGCGTGGGTATCTCAACGTTCTCAATTATATGCAGGTCATCCTGTGCTAGTTTAACGCTGAGCGTCGATGTCAGGCCGAGCACGCGTTTGTAGAAGGGCAGCATATAAAAGTGGGTCGTCGGCGAGCGTGGACCGTGACTTATGCCACCGCCTTTGAACAGTGGAGAGCGTATGGAGCCATGGCGGGCACGTCCCCCTCCCTTTTGCGGCCAGGGCTTTCGACCGCCGCCACGCACCTCGGCGCGTGTCTTGGCATGCGCCATGCTTACATAACGATACTTGCGCTGCCATTCGATGTTCTCCTGAATGATATCGACGCGCGGCTGGGCGGCAAATACATCCGGATGCAATTCAATTAGGCCAACTTTGCGCTCCTTTACCGCATCAGCATTCTCAATCCATGCTTGCCTTGCGCTGTTCCTGTTCACCGGCGCGTACTCTGCATAATTCTGTGGTAAAATTAGCGCCGGCTTTGAAACAACTGTTTCGTTGGCTGCCACTGCTGTGGATTCGGTGCTCGCATTGCTTTGTCGGGCTGTGATAGTGTTTGATAAATTGCGAACACCTGGATATAGCAAATGTCGCGTTTTATTTAAAAAACTTAACATTTTGCAACAATTACAATGCGGCCCAATTGTTGATGTTGTCGATGTTATCGATAAGCTTCAATCGCATGACCGCCACAACTTATCGAAAATTTTATTAGGAACAATCGCGCAGATTATCAAAATTGTGTGAGAGATCAAATATATAACGCAAACGGTAATATTAATTTCCTACTCTGTCAGTGATTAATTTATGTAATTCTGGACAGCTAAATTTGATTAATTTATGTAATTTTGGACAGGCTAATTTTATTTTAGCATCGAAAAAAAATGATTCGGTCTTTCATGAGGTAAATTCATTTTTTCGTCTCTGTTAGTATTGGGATCACTTTTATTGTTGTCTCCGCTTCGCTTCTTGCAAAATTTATAGCTCGAGTCGTAGAGTACCTTTACTTCGTCATCGTCACACTCACAGCCCTCTGGAGCAACATCAGCTGGATTGTAGCTCGAGTAGTAGAATACCTTAACTTCGTCGTCGCAATCACAGTACTCTTGAGAACTGTCAACTTGTTCGAATTCAGATTCCTGCAGTTTTCCTTCTTTATTCTCTTCACGCGATGACTTATTCTTTGGTTGGTCCTCTTGTTCCTCGGAACGCTTCGGTTCAGAATAATGTGACGGATCCTTTAAACGTTGTTTCGTTGTTCTTTTGTTTCTATTAAAGCAAGGAAAGAGACCTGGCGACTTTTCTTTGGGACTCTGTTTTTGTTTATGATCTTCAGAAGTTTTCTCTTTTGGACCATTTCCCTTGTTTGTTACATTCGATGAATTTTCTATCGGTTTCTCATCTCTCTCAATATCCTCAATCCTTTTCGACTCGACATTTTTAGAATTTTCTTTTTTTTCCTTATTTGATTTCTTAAAACAAGGAAACAGATTCGACGATTTTGGCTTTGGATTTTGCACGCTTTTATTATCCTCGGACTGCTTGGGTTCAGGGTCCTTTAGTTTTTCTTTCTTTTCCTTGTTTGTTCTAACAAAACAAGGTAATAGCTTAGACGATTTTGTGTTCGGTTTCTGGTCTTTTTCATAATCCTCTGCCTTTTTAGCATTTTCTTTCTTTTCCTGTTTTTCTTTGAATGGTTTCTCCTGTTTTCCGGGATCCTCAGAAGGTTTCGGGCTTGGCTTTTTAGATTTTTCGGTCGTTTTATTAAAACAAGGGAAAAGTTTAGACAAATTTGGTTTAGGTATATTCCCAACCTTTGACGGTTTTGGCTCTGGGTTTTTAGGTCTTTCATTCGTTTCGTGCGTCGTTCTGTAAGAACTTTCCTCTTTTTCCAGACCCTCTGAAAGGTTTGGTTCTGGCTTTTTAGACTTGTCATACTTTTCCTTATTTGGTTTATTGAAACAAGGAAAGAGACTAGACGATTTGGACTTAGGTTTATCATATTTTTCAGGATTTTTGGGCGGATTCGACTCTGCCTTTTTAGGGCTTTCCCTCATTTCCAGCTTTGCTCTATTAGATTTTTCCTTTTCCAGATCTTTGGAAGATTCCGGCTCTACACTTTTAAGCTTTTCCATATTTTGTTTAATAGTTTTATTAAAACAAAGGCAAAGATTTGAAGACTTTCGCTGGCTTGAGTCTTCGGAGCGCTTTGATTCTAAATTCTTTAGATCCAATGGATTTTGTTTCTTTTTGTCTCTTTTCTGAAGAGCTTCGGAAGGTTTTGATGCTGGGCACATGGAAAGGTCTGTCTTTCTTTTAGTCGCTTTTTTGAAACAAGAGAAGATACTTGGCTTTCGTTTCGGTTTCTGCTTATTGTTAATAGCTACTGGATGCTTTAAGCTTAAATTTCTTGGAGTTTCAGCTTCGGTCCAATTATATATTTTATGAGAGTACTTCCTGCACTCTAGCTCACTTGTTTCGTGTATAAGTTCATCATCCTGTGTGTGGCAAACAGGCTTTAATTCTGAGACTCCTTTGCTTTCGCCGGATACACATGAAAATTTATTTCTGTGAAGTTTATTTTCTCTTTCACTACGTTCTCTATACACATTCTTTTCTAGACGTGGATTTTTGTCTTTTCCTTGACAGTTGACTAATCTGGATTCAGAACTATCACTTAAATAATTTGTGAAGCATCTGTATAGATTAGATCGCCTAGTTTGTTGTCGCAGCCGCTTGTCTTTCCCTTTGCGTCCTTTATGGAAGCTCTCATCATAATCACGTTCACATTGATTTGAGTGTTTTCTGAATGAATCGACTTGTTTTTCGTCACGTCCTCTACAGAAAGCCAACCCACAAGCAGAACTATCTCTAGGGATATCTGAGCAGCTTGTAGATAGATCTGTTTGTTCAGATTGTTCTCTCTGTCGACGTGAGCTTCTGTGTTTTTTGCGTGCCCTATATAAATTGTCCTTCTCTCTTCTGCTTAGTTCTTCAGTTTCCAATCGATCTTCGAGTTGACATGGGCAGTCTTCCACATCCCCTGAAGATTCTTCGACATCTGTTTCTTTTTCACATGGACATTTGATATTTGTCTTGGTTTCCTTACAATCTGCTTTTTGTTTCTCAAAACCCTTTAAAATATTCCTTTCATAGCTAGTAGGACCTTTTGGTGTATCTATATATTTTGGATTTTTATTTTCCAAGTATTCGTAATGTTCTCGAGACTTTAAACAATGTTCGTTGTACAACATCTGAGTCAGATTTTGTGATTTGCGATTAGGAAACTTGCAGTTTAAGGCATTTTTTTTCATAGATTGTCCATTCTTCTGCATAACTAAAGCCAAATCGAAGAGATGGAGAAACGATTTTGTTGGCTTGAAATGCTCAAGTGTTTTACGCTTGAATTCGGAATATGTAAGACTCGGACATTTTTTAGCATCATCATCAAAGGGATAGGAACTACCACTGCGCTTACGACTCTTCGAGTTTTTCAACCAGACAGCTGGACTATTATTATTTTCTGACGGACAGCATTCTTCGTCACAATCATAGCCATCATCATAGGTCCTATTGTTGGTTTCTTGCTCGTTAGCCTCGGGATAATCGTACTGGGTTTCTGTAACTATACGAACATTAGCCGATTTTCCATTACTACGATTCGAGTCGTTTGTATGATCTCTATTTCCATAATTATTATTCTGTTCCGGCTGAGGACTGTGTTGTTCCTGTTCCTGGGGAGCTTGTTTGTTAAATGAACCATATGGACAGGTTTGGTTTTTACAACTACTTTGAATCTCCTGTTGTTCCTGTTGGTTGTACTGCGAGGTCCTTAGCTCTTGAGGAACTTGTTTTTTAAATGAACCATATGGACATGTTTTGTCATTACAACTATTTGGAAATTCTTGCTGTCCATCACTTTTTGGCGCACCGAACTTATCCGAAGGTTCCTTCTTATAATAGCCAGAATTATCAACAGGATTTTGATCATTCGGATCGGGTAATTTTCCATTTGAATTGTTGTTATTCCCATCAGGATTCCATTGCCTTTTCTTTAGAGTTGGATTTTCAGCAGCTGCTTGACTCAATAGTTTCTTTTGTTGCTCCAATCCGGCGACTGTCTCGTGCAATATCTCAATTATCTGATTCACATTGCATTTTTCATCTATGACCATGTTTACCATTGCATCTCCCGCGTTCGTTTTAGCCGGAGTTATTGTACATTGACCGCAGATATTGTTGGTGCATGTTTCGTTGTTGCAGAAATCTACAATTTCTGGCGACATTTCTGAATCTACAGGCTTCGAATCAGCTTGTAGAGTTACTAATTTAGGTGGCATTTTACTTTTAACTGATTCCTTCTGTTTGGCAAGCGACTCTTTTTTAACTTTAGCTATTGGTTCTACTCTAGATTGTCCAGTTTTATTCATTGGCTTTTTGCTGGAATTTCCCGCCTTAGTGTTTGGCACTTTCTTAGAATTTACAGCTTTAGTTTTGGGATCTTTCTGAGAACTTTCAGCTTTAGTCTTTAATTTTTCTTTGGGGGTCTTTGGCATTGACGCAGATCTTTTTGGTGCTTCCTTGCTAATTGTAGCTCCTCGTGCTGTGGATGGTTTTTGACTCCCTGGCTTAGTTGTACTGGGATTCGTATCTTTCTCGGGAAACTCACTCAGCAGAACTCCGCAGTGCGGACAATTGCAGGAGCATTGAACCTCCTTGTTGGTTGTCTGAATATACTTTTCAGACTCTTTGTCCATAACATCTTTGGAAGATGCAATAGAAATTGCACCATCAGACTCTTGCTTTGGTATAATTGCTGATTCATATTCTGCGTCTGATTCCAACTCTGAGCTTGAATTGGAAGATGAAGTGGAGCAGTCGCAATATGATGGTGGATCATCCGAACTTTGGTTCGCTTCACATTCCTCATCGCTGCAGACATCCGGAATCAACGGCGGGGACATGAAATCACTTTGTGAAGTTTGTGTAGTTGCCGGAGCACATTTACAGACAAACTGAACCGAAGAATCGCGTTTTTTCGAACTGCCATTAACGTGTTTTTCAGCAATGCTTTGATAATTATACTGAATATCTCTGTGGATTGCGGCTTTGGTGCAACCAGGACGATTGCATTGACAGAATCCGTAATTTTGCCAAGGTGGATTTCTATTCCAGTCGAAATAATCATATCCTTGAGCTTCTTGATAGCCAGGATATTGACAATTGCAGCAAATCGGTGTAGTGTAATCCGTATTATATTGACTTTTTCTTGATTCCCTTCCGTAATTTCTTGAATTCCAATTCATGGCGATATTTTTTGCATTATCTGCAGAATTTGATTTTTTATCTCTGGAATTTTTAGCAGATGTTTTTTCTCTGGGAATATCTTCATTGGTTGATTTTTTAGTTGAGTAGGGATCACTTTCTTTAAATGACTTTTTACTGGAACTCTTATCGGCAATTCTTGGATTCTTCGCTGAATATGAGTTTCTACTTGAACTCCTGGCGTTATCATTTCTTGATCTTGAACTCTTTGAAGTCTGAGCTCTGAATTGTTCGCAAACTGGACAATTACACATGCAGATTGTGTTTCCCTCATCCTTAGGTCTTCCACTTTTATTTGCGGTTTCTGTGGCTCTCTTCATGCATCCAGGACAGTCGCATTCACAGGTGTCCCTCTTGGATTCCGATTCACCTTGGAATCTTGAATTATCTGGAGAATGTGACTTTCTATTTGAACTCTTGTCGGGTTTTCTTGGACTACCCGCTTCAATTGCCATTTCTCTGACTTTACTTGAGCTTAAGTCATCAGTTTTAGGCATCGCTATTGAGGGTCTGGAACTCTTTTGGGTCTGAGATCTTTGTCTTTGACATACAGGACAGTTGCATCTGCAGTCTGTGTTCAATTGATCACTTTGTCTTCTGCCGTTTTCTGGAGTTTCTGTTGATCTCTGCATGCAACCCGGACAATCGCAATCGCAGCTTTCCTCCATGGTTTCCAAATCACTCAGTGAAGCCTCCTTGTTATTGGACTTGGGTGAACTGTTTCCCTCCCGACTTCTGTGCATTTCTGCTGTGCCATGCCTCAAGGTTTGCGTATCGGCATTTACACATTTACAAGTCTTTGATTGATATATTTTTCTGGGCTCGCCTTGGCCATCGTGCATTGTCTTTCTTCGTGAACTCGTGTTATCGTTTCTTGATCCTTTTACTTTGCTTGAATTCAAGTCGGAGCTCTTTTGAGTCTCAGTTCGATATCTCTCGCATACTGGACAGTTGCACTTGCAATCCGAGTTTATTTGATCCTTTTGTTTTCTATTTTCCGTTGGGGTTTCAGTTGATCTTTTCATGCAACCCGGACAATCGCAATCGCAGCTTTCCTCTTTGGATTCCGAATCACTAAATGAAGCTTTGTAATTGGGGCTATCGATCCTCTTCGACTTTTCAGTAATGTCCACTGCGCCTCGTCTTTGGGTTTGTGTATCGGCATTTGCACATTTGCAAGATCTGGACTTATAACTTTTTTTGGCTTTGCTCTGGTCGTCAATATCATTTGAGGATTGCTTTGAGCTTTGCTTCTCCCGGAAACCGACATTCCTTTTCCTTAAGTTCTTTTCTGTATGGTCACAGCGACAAATCAATTCAATATCCTGTGTGGAAGGCAACTCCTGCTGATCCTGCTCATAATTCCGCCCATATTTACTTGAGCTGTTCCCATTTTGACCCAGTTGAGCGACACTGGAGTTTTGTCCATTTGTTTGCTCCATTTCTTGGTATTCAATTGGATCGCTTAGACCATTCCTTTTGCTACAAACTTTTGTACAAAGATTAGCATCTTCCGATAATTGGTATGATTCGATCTCATGCTTCGATGCCAAGTGCAATCTCCAGTTGCCATTTGGTGACTCCGATCTTGGACTCCTGCCATTGACATTGCCCTCTTCCGATTCGGAGCGTCCTTTACTGTTTTTACTGCTCTTGCTTTTGCAAACAGTTCCCGATGGTGGCGCACTTAGTTTCTCAATTCTGTTGAATCTCTCCGAGGTTCGCTCTAAAACATCTGAGGGTTTATCCTCCGCTTTGCTATTTCTTTCGTAGCTTGTTTCCGATGGGCTATAACCACCATAGTTTTTGGATTTGTAGGGACATGTCTCTTTGTTGCACTTGCTACCACTCGACTTTTGCTTGGGAAGTTTCTTACAGAGACAAACCAAACTGGATGGAGTTACATTTTCACCGCCACTGTAGACCCTCTGCCGTTGAACTTCCTCTTCCGATCGGCTGGAACAATTTGACTCACTGCACTGCTCCTGGTTAAGAGGCTTATTCATTGTCTCGATCGTCGACGGATTTAATCGACTGTTGGCAATGCCTTTTAACCTGCGTTTAGCTGACTTTTCCAATGGCCCCGTTTGGGTTTGGGCCACACAGCAAACTTTTGGTGCCAGAATCTTGTTGCGTTGTTTCTTATGTACTTTAATTTTACACTGGACGCTGGTATCTGTCGATTTGGGACGTGGTGCCTTAAATTGCTGTAGGATTTCAATTTCGTTGTCCTCATACGGGTTGTCTCTATCAAGTCCGTTTTCCGTTTCCTCCTTGGATATTTCGTAATTCCAACTGGATGGGTAGCCTATCGAACTAGCTCTGGAACGGTCACTACGCCTGACGCTCTGCTCAGATAACATTGCTGCCAAAACCAAAGATATGAAAAGAAGGAACAGTTAGAGGAACAGCTTTCTAGGTCTTACCGTTTGGCCTGCGTCTCTGCCATGATTGTGACACGGACCTGATCGCTTTCGTCGTCGGCTGCTCGACCATCTTTGAGGGCACTTCGTACTGCGGCCTATCGCGTGCTCTGTTCGGGATTACACGAGAGTTTCGCCTGCTCCGGGTGCTCCTTCCCGGTCGAATGTTGTTGGAGAGACTGCTCTGCATGATGTGCACGAGATGCGAGTCCCTGGCGATCGAGGGCAGCACTGTGATGCCGGCTCGAGGCTCCTGCACATCATACAGCGTCGACCCACCCAGAACTGGCGGCTTCATCATCCGACCCATCCGACTGACGGCGCGTCTCAATAGCAGCGGATTTCCCGTCGGTCTCTTCTTGCGTGTTCCCGCCATGTTTATCAGCTGTTGCCAGTTGCCAGCTCCCTGTTCCCAGTCAGTCAATATAAGGGTTTCTATAATTTATGAAAATTCCTCATTTTGAAAGTTTTTAGTTCGAATATTTTATGTGGGATCAGAATTGTTGACTTTATTTGAGTTATTACAAAACAATTTGTATATTATCTGATGTTATCAGAATGTATTTCAGTACCAGGGATAGCATGAATTGCAGCATTTGTTGCAGGAGCAGGAACGAGAGGAACAACAGGATCTGTTGCAGCAACAGTGCACGCAAATATTCGGTTTCGGTTCGATTACAAACGGTGGACTCGCGAATCGATCGAAAACCGATCGGGGCTTTCTCCTCTTTTTCCTTTTCTTGTTCGCCATATTCGCCAGATAACAATAGCAATTCTCGTTCGGTATGAGACTCGCCAGCGTCTTTTCCAATTCTCCCATTTCGCAAGTACAATCGCCAGTATCTGTCCCACTTAGGGTTATAAATGGTGCATCCTCAGTATCGAATTGATCATCCCGTGTGCAGGTGCAACAGTCACAGCTATGCTTACGATCTTGCCCAGAATCAGATCTATTTAGAAGAATTCAAGCCTTTTGCTAACCTTTTACTACAAAAGGATCTTTAACGAATCTTACCCTTCTCGGTTTTCCGGTTCATTGGTGGTAACGTTGGCTCTAGAAAGAGTAATTTAATCTACTGATTTATGGGTTTAACTAAGCTTTGACTCACCCACTTGATGAGATCTGGTTTTGGGCATTATCGCTGTGAAATGCGGTAATGAAATTAATGACATTAATCGGCAACAAAAATGGACGCTGTAGTCGTGTCTCCAACTTGTGTTGCATAAATCTAGGCGCAAGCCTTGCTTAAAAACTGAAAACAGTCATAACTACCATTATAGTTTAGCGATTCGGATCAAATTATGTATAAAGACTGAACATTGACCTATAAAGTACATATATTCTTAATCAGCATCAACAGTTGAGTCGATATAGCCTTGTCCGTCTATCCGTCCGTCTGTTTGTCCGATCGTCTGTGTAAGGGCCTAGATCTCAGAGACTATAAAAGCTAGAGGATTTTTTTTAATAATTAACGTAAATCGTAACAAGATCGGATAAAAAGAAAGATGGTAATGGCTGATTAAAGTTTTTATGCAAAAGCATGCAAAAGCATGCCTAAAAGCATGCAATAAAAAATATTTTAAGTTTATTTAAATAAGTAACGGGTATTCTATAGTCGGAAGCTTGCCTATAGCCTTTCCCACTTGTTGAACTTACTGATCATTGTTCTTAGCTTGATTGTTTTCATTGTTGATCATTCTGAAAGAGGAACTTTAATGAAGTCTGGAGATGGTTTAAGTTGTGTACGTACCCGCTAGGAGGACTTCCGCCTGTTGGATCGCTGTAGCTGTTGTAGCCTCCTTCCTGATAGCCACCAATCGGATAGTTGGCTGTTGGATTATAAACGCCGTTCTGATAACCCCTAACAGGATAGCCTCCTCCTGATGTGGCTGGATAATTACCAGGCGCATTGGCATTGCCAGGTTTGCTGGCAAAGTTCGAAGATAGAACTGAAATTGTGGTGTACTCCAACTATATCCACTTACTTGACCACTATGACCAAGATGGTTGGTCTCTGCTGTCGCTCCAGAATGGGACTGCCATAGGTCCTAGGCTGATTCGGGTAGCGACTGCCGCTGGGTTGAGACACATTTGGATTTTGATATGGAAGTGCCCCATTCACTGGCCAAGCATAAGGTGACTGTGGCAACTGGGCAACGTTTGAAGCTGCTTGAGATTCGGCTGCATTGCCACCGCTTGTCGCCCGTTGTGACTCTTCATTGTACCTGTGCCAAGAATTGCCCTTGAGCTGGGGATCTTCCAGATTCCCCACGCCATTTACAGTGCAATTCTGACCAGATACTCGAGAGAGAGTATCCCGCACCTGCTCCTGCTGTTGTCTAGAACACGTCTCCGCTTCGTTTAGTCCCGAATAGGATCCGGTCGACTGCATCACACTCATTGGAGGCCCACCATCAGTATACATCTTGGCCAATGTTACTTTTTTAATCCATCTGCCCCCGGTCGATACTTTTCCGAAATGTGACAAATTGATAGATTTGACTAATCCCCCATGGATAACTGTGACCAGCCGCTGGGATAAGTTGGCAGCAATTCGGCATTTCTATCACATCCTCCCTTGCAGCGGGAGTGTCGACTACAGGTGCATCTCAGCGGACGGCAATCAAAGTCCTTCGGCACTTTCAACTTCTCCTGTTCCTCTTCCAACAGACGCTGGAATTTGGCCGCCTCCTGGTCTGAACAGCGACGTCGTGGCGGATCGGGAGTTGATTCGCTCATGGACCTGAGCACACGGAATTTGGACAAGGAAGGTCGAGATGAGGAAGGCGTATTGTGATGTGTTTTTGTTGGTAATTCCTCTTTGTTTTGGAGCAGAAAGGGATTGCTGAACTTGTCCCTGCTCATGTTGGGCTTGGACACATCCTTGCCCTGGAATCTCACCTTGGTCTCGCCTTTGCTTTGATTCTTTTTCGACTTTGACTTCGACTTCAGCGTGGAGCATTTGTAGATGCGCACAATTTTGACGGGCTGCCGCTCATCGCCGCTGGTGTTCACCGCCCTATCCGTGGTGGCTATAAAGCGCTGCGAATTCTGGGACTCCGTGTCCTTGTCCGTGTAGTCGCTGCTGGTTGTATCGTACGAATCCGTTTGCAGCAACTTGTCGCAGGTGCTCGGCTGGGTGTCCAGCTCATCGAGTTCATGTCGTGCATTTTCATACCAATCATCTTCTTCCTGTGAGTCTGCTTCCATCTCGGCCTTCGCCTCCGCCGGGTCCTGCTCCTCCTCCTCCTCTTCCTCCTGATTGTGAAAGCCGCAAGTCTGCAGTTGACCTTTCATGCCGCCCGAGGAACGCATAATTTTCTTGGCAGCGCAGTAAAAAGAGCTATTGGGGGAAGGAGTAGGCGAGCAGGTACGGGAAGGAATGGAGGAAGGTGTATGGGATGCAGCATGGGAAGGACTATGGAATACAGCATGGGATGGACTTAAGGATGTAGCTTGGGAAGGACTAAGGGAAGGAGTATGGGAAGTAGCATGGAAAGGAGTATAGGAAGTAGCATGGGATGTAGCTTGGGAAGGACTAAGGGAAGCTGTTAAGTTTGTAGCTTGGGAAGGACTATTAGATGGAGTAAGGCCATTTGAACAGTAACCACCATGAAGGGGTATCGAGGACAGTGATTGCGTAAATGACTTGAAGTCTCTGCCCCCAGAGGCATTCACGCCGCAAAAGCATTGACAGCACCTACTGGGACACCACATGGTTGTGCCCGAATCGCGTTTCGTCTCCTTTGGAGCTGCTGTTGCTGCTGCAGTTTCTGGAGCGGCACGTCGCTTCCGCGGACGCATGCGATATCTTTCCGGCCTGTAGACTGCAGGAGCAGGGGGAGGAGCCGGAGCAGGAGCAGGTTGTGGTGCGGCCGCTGGCATGATGACCAATGGTTGGACCGGCATCACCTTGACAGTGCGTCTAGCTCGTCCCTTGGGCGGTTGTTGTTGCTGCTTGGCGTTCATTTGCATTTGCATCTGCATAAACGGATCCATACAGGGTGGCACATTCACTGGCACCTCTGGCAGCAGATAGGGCTCCAAGTTATATTGATTGCCCTGCTGTTCCGCCTGCAGCGCCATGTAATTGTCCAGCTTGCACAAGGTCTGTCTCACCAGATGCGTCAGTGTATTCAGCTGCTGATTTCCGGCCATATCTGGACAGCACTGTCCGCAGTTATCCTGATAAGAATAGACGGATCCCTGTCCGGTTCCATCATCAGCAAAGGTTACGCCGCTTCTCCGCCTGTCTCCTCTGTCTGTGGAATCGGGGGAAGTGGTGTCTGTGGAGTAGAGGGATCCCTGTCCTGCGTTAGTATTATCAAGAGTTGCTCCACTTCCCATCCTGTCTTCTCTTTCAGTGGAGTAGAGGGATCCTTGTCCTTCAGATCGGTTGCACTCGAGTGTTCTAATCACGGACTTGAGTGCATTTATCGTATCCTGCGATACACAATTGTTCTCACACGTTAGGTCCGACACCTCAGATACCCTGCACAAATTCGTATCGAAATTCTGTTTCATCGGAATCTCCTGTGAGCTCAGACCATAAACCAGATTTGTCGCCCCCATGTGCTGATCCATTTGCTCAAACTTGTGCTCTTGGGGAGCAAAATATCCTGGATAATATAAACTACCTAAGGGCATATAACCACAACATCTTCTGTTGCCATTCGCCTCAAAATTTACAGATACCCGACGCATGCATCGTATTTTTGTTGGGATTGCTTTCCTTAGAAACGGCGAAGTGAAATGCTCCATAACTGCCGATGTTTTTCGCTAAGAGAGATTCCCTATCCATTCGTTTGATTGTCCACAAGTAAGCGAAACTAAAGTTTTTTTAGGATTCTAATTTATACGAAAATTTTGAAATTTTATTCATGGCTGTCAAGATTGATCCCCGATTGATCAATCAATATTTAAATACCTTCAAATGAACTCGAGATAATTATTTTTAAGGGTTTAAAGAGGCTTGTAATTGCAATGTTAAATATTATGAAGGTAATTTACAGAGAAGTTTAAGTATTTGTTCAGTTTTTTTTTAAGCGAATTTCAGAGTGAAGCAATAAATTCCAACTTAAATTTCACATGTACAATGACATTTACTTGCTCCACATTTACGCATTAAACAATCCCAAAATAATATCCGTCATCAACTTTTGAACACAGAAGTAACCGTAGAAGAACCGTAACTAGCTGAAACCGTATTCGAAAAAAAAAAGTTTCATTTGTAAAGGTTAGTTTCGGGTTTTCAAACATTAAAAAAAAAATTTATTATTTTTCATTTTTAATTTTGATTTTAATTTTCTTATAATTGATTTTGAATAAGCACTGAATAAGCGCAAATAAAATAAATTTGTTAAATGAAATATTAGAATTGTTAAAATGTAACTAAACTACATTAAACTGAAGAATATGTGAAATAAATGTGTGAATGATACATTAAGAACGTAATGCCTTTTTAATTATTATTATTATATTATTAACATAATTATATTTCTGCAAAGAATTTTTTTTTTTGTTAACCGAAACTATACCGGTATCTCAAAACCGAAACATTCAAAAACCGGTTCACCGTTACGAAACCTTTATACAAAGATTTTGCGTAACCGATAACCGAAAACCTAAATACGAACATAACCGAAACCGTAACTGAAACCGATATTCGTTTCGGTTTTAATCCCTGCTTCAAATACCTGGGAACTGTATAATTTAAATAGACGACAAGTAGGTTTTACAAAATAGCTCAAGGAATTGCTAATGAACTTGGCTAATTGAATGTAGTTTTCTAAAAATGTTTTGCTATTAGCTTGACTTTAAAATATTCATTTAGTTGATATAGCAATCAAGAGCATTTGCTTTATTATACTCTTTACTGTGGCTAAGAAAGGTGTTTTGAAATATATTTAAAGTACAAACATATACATTCTTGATCAGCAACACGATGAGCTGATATAGCTGGGTAATGTTTATCTGCCCGTATGATCGAACAGATTCCAGACATACTAAGAGCTAGAAGGCCCAAATTCAGCATGTAGATAAAAAAAAAAAATTATAAGATCTAGTTTAAAGCAATCGTTTATGCAAGTAAAATAATAGTTGGGCGCAAGGAATTTGTAGTTGTGCGCACTTAACTAGAGCGCTTAAACTTGTTTATAGATCAAAGCTACGCATAAAAGCTGTGTCCTTAATCAGTTGAGCTCAGTACGCCTAGATCGATGTGAAGCGTAATTTAAAGTTTATTTTACGAGCGGTTGGTTAGCAAAATTCGCAATATGTGGTGGAAATATCTTGCAATCTTGTTTGTGTGCTTGCTTCTGGCTTATCGTTGGGCCACGGCCCACTATAATATCTTCAGAGTCCGGGGAATTGATCATCATAAGCCATATCCCTTTCTGGGCAGCATGTGGAAAATGATTCTGCGTCAAAAATCAATGTTTGACCTTGTAATTGAATTGTACAACAAAAGTGATAGCAAGTGAGTTAACTGGATAGCTAATCAATCCGGATAATCCCACTCAATAGAGATCACCGACAACTGATAATACGAGAAGCTCGGGCTTAAAACTGTGATTAATTATGAACTTATTCACAGAGTTTACGGCATCTTTGAGCAACGGTCACCGCTGCTGATGATTCGAGATCCGGAATTGATCAAGCAAATAACTATCAAGGACTTTGATAGTTTCGTGAATCATTGGAATATCTTTGGCGGCGATGATGACGATCTGCATGATATGGACAATGTGTTTGGCAGCTCGCTGTTCTCCATGCGGGACGCACGTTGGAAGGACATGCGGAGCACCCTGAGTCCCGCCTTCACGGGCAGCAAGCTGCGCAAGATGTTCCAACTGATGGATCAAGTCGCAAATGATTCGGTGCAATTCTTAAAGCACGATGAGTTTTCGAAGAATGGGTTCGAGCTGGACTTGAAGGATTACTGCACGCGGTTCACCAACGATGTGATTGCCTCCACGGCCTTTGGCCTGCAGGTGAACTCGTTCAAGGATCGAAAAAATACCTTCTTCATGCTCGGTAAGAAATTGACAGAGCTAACGACTTTGCAGAATTTCAAGTTTTTCTTATTCACCAGGTCGAAGAAACTTTATAGGGTAAGGACTTACTATTTTTTCCAGGGACCGTAAATAATTAATTATTGAAATTATTTTACATTAAAAAATCAATGACTAGAATACATATAGAATAAAATAATGATAATATTATTTATGTTTATTATTTATGTTTTAAAAACAAAAACAATTTCAAATGAATACGTAATCTTTTTAGAAGTAAGTTTTATTTTGAGCGCAAAAATAATAATAAAAAATAATGATTATTTGTGAGTTCTATTTTTTTGTTCAAAATTAATCATTATCATTGAAAAAAATCCTTAATACTCTTTAAATAATCATAAATATGTAATTTTTATAATATAATTCAAAATGATTACGGTCCCTGATTTTTTTATTATTTAACTGTGCCGACTGATTTGTTACTCTCATTCGTCCCTTAGCAATTGCTTGGGTTAACGCTCTTTGATAAGAAAAGCACAGACTACTTTGTGCGTCTCGTCCTGGATGCGATGAAGTATCGTCAGGAGCACAACATTGTGCGGCCAGACATGATCCACATGCTGATGGAGGCCAGTGGCATGATTCACACCGATAAGACCAAATCCGCAACTATTCGCGATTGGAGCGATCGTGATGTTGTGGCTCAATGCTTCGTCTTTTTCTTTGCCGGATTTGAGACAGCCTCGGTGCTGATGTGCTTTGCGGCTCACGAGCTCATGGAGAACGAGGATGTGCAGAGCAGGCTCTACGAGGAGGTGGCCCAGGTGAACCGAGACTTGGAGGGTGGTCAGCTGACATACGAGGCTCTCATGGGCATGAAGTACATGGATCAGGTTGTTGCGGAGACACTCCGCAAATGGCCACCAGCAGTTGCCATTGATCGGGAGTGCAACAAGGACATCACCTATGTGGTTGATGGCAAAAATGTTGAGATCAAGAAAGGCGACGCTGTTTGGCTGCCTGTTTGTGGCTTTCATCGGGATCCCAAATACTTTGAGAGCCCCGACAAGGACAAAATCCAGCCATTTACATATTATCCCTTTGGCTTCGGTCAGCGCCAATGCATAGGTACATAAGTGCAGCAATTTGTGGCATGTGGTAAACATCTCGGTTAAGGTCCTTAATATGCGGAAAACATAAAAAAAAAAAATAAAAAAAAAAAATAGAGTGCGATTTATGATGAATTTAGGTGGACAAATTATTTCTGGGTCATTATTATTTATTTTTTTAAATAAATTTTTAAATTTTAATGCAAAATTAACCTTTTTCTAGTCAATATGCACAAAACAACCATGCAAGATGTTTATTTTGCATTAAAATTTCCAAATTAATTAAAAAGAACCGGAAATAATTTTGGCACCTAAGTGCATTATAAATCGCCCTCTAATTTTGGATTTTTTTTTTTTTTTTTGGAGTTCCTCATGTTATGGACCTTTACCAACATCTCTAACTTAGTTCTGTCTTAACTGTTCTCTGCAGGTTTTCGATTTGCTTTGCTTGAGGCAAAGGCCGTCATCTACTATTTGCTGCGCGATTTTCGAATTGCAGCTTCTAAGAAGAGCATGATTCCCATTATCCTTTGCGCCAACGGATTTCAGATAAAGCCCATAAATGGCTTTTGGATAAAACTCATATCACGCAATTAAAACGAAAAATTCTTATATATTTGAATTAGTTTTCATAAATTTGATCAGCAATGAAATCAATCAAAATTACAGCGGTGGGCACGCCTGGGCTCCGGGAGCTAGCGGCTGCTCCCAACAAAAGATATGGCCTATATCATTGAAATAAAAGCAAACATTTAGAACTTTGCCAGTCCCATATTACCAGAGTGACTCTAGTTTATTTTATGAAATGAAATGTTTTTCTTTACATGTAACAGTTGAACTTTTTATTTTGTTTCTTTTTTTATAACACGCATATCATCATATATTCATATCTAACAAAGCTTTGCACTAAGTTGTAATTTTTTTCAATTATAATTGATTCAATATTTATATTTTGTTTACTTCGAAAGTGTTCCTGAGGTCTCATGGCGATTTAGTAGGTACCGTATTGTAGACGCTGTTTTGCTAACTTGATTCGATCAAAGATTGTAGATTAGCAGATTAGGTTTAAATTTTATTAAATAAAATATGTAGTATTTAACAATGAGCCCGATCGATCGATGTTCACATCTTAGCGCTAGCTTATCCTTGAATTTTCAACTTCTTGGACTTTTAGTTTGTTTTATTTTGTTGTTTTTTGGCTCCTAAAATTGGACTTTAACAAAAGTAAAGCACACGAATAATAAAATATAATATCAAAAAGAAGTTGTTAATTGTTTTATTGCTGATCCTCCGGGGCGGGCAGCTTCTCCCAGGTGGGCTCAACGCCCCAAATGTCGCGTGCGTATTCGGCAATTGTGCGATCCGACGAGAACTTTCCACTGGATGCAATGTTATTGATGGACATCTCCAGCCATTTGGCTTGATTCTATACATAAGGAATAGATGAACGACAATTAGCGATAGATCTCTATGGAAAGTCGTTGACTGAAACGTACCTGATAGGTCTTGGAGACCTCATCCTGTGCCTTGATGTAGGCATCGAAATCGGCCAGCAAATAGTAGTGATCGTATTTGAGAAGAATGTCCGCAATGTTCTTGAACTCATTGGGATTGCCGGGGCTGAAGAAACCGCCCTGGATCTGATCGATCACCTGCTTGACCTCGGCATTGGCATTGTAGTAATCGTAGGCATTGTAACCCTTCTTCTTCAGCGCCTCCACCTCATCGACGGTCATGCCGAAAATGAAAATGTTATCGTTGCCCATTTCCTCGGCCATTTCCACATTGGCGCCGTCCAGAGTGCCGATGGTCAAAGCACCGTTCAGCTGGAACTTCATGTTGCCAGTGCCGGAGGCTTCGGTACCAGCGGTCGAGATCTGCTCGGACAAATCGGCGGCGGGCATAATCTTTTCGGCCAGGGTAACGCGATAGTTCTCGAGGAAGATGACCTTCAGCTTGTCACCAACAATGGGATCATTGTTGACCACATTGCCAACGGCGCAGATCAGTTTAATGATCTGCTTGGCCACATAATAACCAGGAGCAGCCTTGCCACCGATCATAATGGTGCGTGGTGTGAAATTGGCGGTGGGATCCTTCTTGATCCGGTTGTACAGGGTGATGATGTGCAGGCAGTTGAGCAGCTGACGCTTGTACTCATGGATGCGCTTCACCTGGATGTCAAACATGGAGGCGGGATTCACCTTGACACCGTAATCCTTCTCCAGAATGGCAGCCAACTTCAGTTTGTTCTCCTGCTTGACGCGAGCGACATTGCGCTGGAAGTTGGGATCCTTGGCCCATTTCTTGAGGGCAACCAGCTGATCCAAATGCACGGGCCACTCGTCGCCGATCTTCTCGGCAATGAGATCGGACAGACCCGGATTGCAGAGGAGCAACCAACGGCGTGGCGTAATGCCGTTCGTCTTGTTCTGGAACTTCTTGGGGTCCATCTCATAAAAGTCACGGAACAGCGTATCCTTGAGGATCTGCGAATGGATCGCGGCCACACCGTTGACGGCATGCGAGCCCACAATGGACAGATGAGCCATGTTGATGCGCTTATCGCCGTCCTCCTCGACGAGCGACATGCGACGCATGCGATCGAGATCCTCGGGGAATTTCTTCTTCACATTCTCCATGTGCAGGAAGTTGATGTGATAGATGATCTGCAAGTGGCGTGGCAAGATCGACTCCAACAACGAGACGGGCCAGCGTTCCAGAGCCTCGGGCAGCACCGTGTGGTTGGTATAGGCACAAGCACGGACTGTGATGTCCCAGGCCTCCTCCCACTTCAGATGCTCCTCATCGACCAGGATGCGCATCAGCTCGGGAATGGCCAGCGATGGATGCGTATCGTTCAACTGGATGGCAACCTTGTCTGGGAAGTGCTCAAAAGTGTTACGAACGGCCTCGCGCGATCCAAACTTGGAGGCCTTGAAGCGACGGATGATGTCCTGGAGGGTGGCGGCGCACATGAAGTACTCCTGCTTCAGACGCAGCTCCTTGCCCTCAAAGAAGTTGTCGTTGGGATACAGCACACGCGAGATGTTCTCGGCCAGATTACGATCCAACACGGCCTGAATGTAATCACCATCGTTGACTGGAAGAAACAGAAAATATTTATCATTAAGAAAAACAAGAAATCTTAAAAGAATTATCAAAAATAATACTAAGAAAACCAAAATAGAGAAAGATCACATGGGACTAATTTAAGCATAAGTGGAAAACTTGTGATTCGAAAAAGGTTAGGCAACCAAAATTAGGATATTATTAAGAGGAAAATTATAGCTGGGAAGTCAAATGTTAGGAAAATCTGAAATCAAGAATATTTTAATAATAATCGTTCATGTTAATATTTTAGTTCTGATTTGGGCTTTTCTACATTTCCTATACTGATTAATATTTTGCTTAAATACTCCAAAAATTATAAAAAAAAAATATAATTTTTACCGTAATATTTATTTAGAATCATTCAGATTTTTGAATCAATTAATTATGTATTATGTTTTTTGAAGGATAAAAGAATAACAAAAGTTCGTATGAAGAAAAAATTTTTTTTTTACTATTTAAAAAGATTTTACAATCTGATCTGTCTCTGAAAATCCGGAGCTTCTCTTTCCTAATATTAATGAACCAGATTTTTCCGAATATTTATTCTCTAAAATTTAGAGTCAAAATGTTTTATATTTTAAATTTTCTAGTTTTTGCTTAATTTATTTCTATACTTATTTTGGTTTTCTTAAATTGTGTTCTTAGCAAAAAATATTTAAAATTACTTACAGAACTTGAGGTTAAAGTCGATGGGCGACTTGGCGGACCAGAGACGCAGAGTGTTCACATGGTTGTTACCAAAGCCGGGAATGGGATTGTCGTAGGGCATGGCATAGACCCTCTGGGTGTCCACCCACTTCTTGCCCTCGGGTGTATCGATAACACGGCCATAAAAGTGAACGGGCAGCATGAATTCGGGACGTGCCTTCTCCCAGGGATTGCCAAAACGCAACCAATCATCGGGCTCCTCCACCTGCTCGCCGTTCTTGATCTTCTGGGCAAAGATGCCATACTCATAGCGGATGCCATAACCGTAGGCAGCCAGACCAAGAGTGGCCATCGAGTCGAGGAAACAGGCAGCCAGGCGACCGAGACCACCATTACCCAGACCGGCATCTTCCTCCATCTCCTCGAGATTCTCAATGTCCAGACCCAGCTGGTACATGGCCTCCTCGCATTCGCTCTGGATGCCCAGGTTGATCATTGTGTTGGTCAACGATCTGCCCATGTAGTACTCCAGCGACAGGTAGTAGACGCGCTGCAAATAGCCAGATAGATTGAAAACGTTTAAATATATTCGTATGTGGCAACTCTTGCAAAAGATACAGATACAAATACAGATAAAAAGGGAATCTCTATAACTTGGTTAGGAAATAGTTAGTCGTAATCTTGATCTAGCATCAAGTCTGTGGTAAAATAGAAACCATTGAATTATTTGGCAACTCTGCTCATACCGTTAGAAATACAGATACAGGAACAGTTAGAAATACAGAAAGATTTAAGAGTATGGATTCCAGATGAAGAGTGGAAAGTATGTATTATATATAGTTTTGATTTACCGTAGGATTTAAGTTTAATGTTAGTCTGAGACCAAATGTAAGCCATTGAAATAAGTGGCAGCTCTGGTCATTTAGATACATTTTATAATATAGTCAAAAAGGGAAATTCCATAAAATTTTAAGTAAAAATTAATTGGCATAATCTTGACCTTAAGAATATTTTACATTGCCGACTGTCTGTGCTCGACTTAATGACACCCTGTAATCAGGTTTGAACAGCTTATATAAGCTGTGATAAAAGTTACAGTGAGTTAATTAATTTACACTGATTTTAGCTAACCCTAAACATAACTGTTCACTTTAAGTATGTAATCGACTTGAAGATACCCTGTAAACAGAATTATGTTAAAAAAAACTTAAAATATTGTTATAAAACCCAAGAAAAAAGTAGCATAATTTTTATCAATTACAAAACTGTCTTTTTTAGGTATGATCAATTTGAAGATACCCTTTCATTAGGCTTATAGTGAAGAAACTTGCTTGAATGGGACAACACCCTATATTAAACTTGCACTTTTGCTAAATTTATTACAAAAGATGAAATTAAAGAAATCCTGTACCCGGGCTTAATTATAGGGCAAGTAACATTAAGCTCTAAATTACGAAAGTAATATTTTGAAATTGTGATCGACCACAAATATCCTATATAATGTACACTTTATACTTAGGCCATTGAATGAGATCATGATCAATAGGCAACGTAACAGTTCCTTACTCAATTACAAGCAGCTGTTACAAGCTAATTCTAGAGGCAGCTGTACATTCGGATTGATTGGGAATGAGATTAGCTGTTCTATTTACTTAGTTATGGTAATATTCGTCATATGTCATAGAAGGTCACCCATGGACGTCTTATCACTCGGTTGCTAATTTGAGGTAGCTTTACTTGAGTGCTATTTATAGATGCCAATTACATTGTCCGGTTCGAAGCGGTTCGATTACAATCGATCGGTCAATTGATCAGTCTCCCTGATAGACATAATATTTTGAGGGCAAACTTTGTTCTAGAGATTTCACAATTCTATGCACTCGACTATGGAATGCACATTGCTTATCTTTATCTGGTCAATGCAAATGTGATCTTGAGTTGCGTGTTTTGTTTTGACGCCAGCATCGAACACTGTCGCCAGCTGACTTTCAATTATTAGTTCTAAGCGCCTTTTGGAAAGCCCTGAGTTCAAAGGGTTCACAATGCTATGTTATGCCAAATCTAATTAGTGTAAAGTGCGCAAACATACTTTGTTCTCTGGTGTTTCCATCAAAAGATTATGTCTAAGGCTTATATGCATATTTATGTACCTTTAGGTAATATTAAAACCCTTTCCGATAACCCAATCCATTGCATCTCTTAATTACTTTTCATGGAGCACACAAAACCTTTCGTTCTGGCCTTATTAGTTATCGGGCTAAAAGCTAGAGAACTGAACATATGTTTTGCGGTCGCAACGTTGATAACAAATGCCATTTGTTTGTTTGCACTTCTGTAATCGAAGCCAGTTCTATATAAGTATTAACGGTCATATGCCAAGTAATATTATTATTTATTAGCCTATATAACATCTATATGCATATACATTTGTGAGGGTCCATTAGCTAATTAGAATCTGGCAGCTGTTAATGTATACATAATATAGTATTCAAAATGTTCATGTAATGTATTCAAATGTAATGAGTTTCAATGTGATAGTGCAGATTTTCAATTTATTTTTATTTATTTTAATATTGATGTAGTCAGGTCTATACTATTTAAACTATAATCTGATTTTGGTAATAGCATTTGGATTTTGTATATAAAATGTTAATTTAATTACTCTGTATTTAGTCTAGAAAATTTTCAAATCAAATCCTTACAAATTCAATTCTTCTACAATTTTATATGCGAGTATTCTAAGAAATATCTTTTATATGTTTTAATTTGAAACCACTTGTTCTTCAGTTTAAATCGAGTTCGATTACCCCTATTGACCTCTCTGTTAAATTTATTAAAGAACTAACCCATCAATTGATGAAATGGTCAAATAAAATCGGACTCAATTAGTTTTAAGTGTTACTAGTTTCAACTCGTCGCACACTTTACGCATAGAGAGCAATAACAGCTGTTAAATGTATCTAAGGTATCTATAAGATACAAATGTTTATCACATGGGTCGTTGCGTGCCCTAATTGCATGTAAGGCTCTAATGAAAGTGTAACAAAACATAAACCCTATGGAAATGTTCACTAATGTCGCATTTTTATAGATACGCTACAACACCCATAGATACACACTCTCACACACCAGCAACTAGAAGAGAAACTAGAACACAGCCGAAAAAGAAAAAAAATAAATAAATGAAAATTTTCCTGCTGGCGACGATGGCGCCGACAAGCGAACTCTCGTTTTTGTTAATAACCTTTGATTGACCTTGAAAATATGTATCTATGTTTGTATCTGTCAGGCCTTATACACATATCTTATATATTTTCTTATTTTCATATATTCCTGCAATTGTTATAGTATTGCAGTTTGTGTAAATTAAGGTAAATTGACAAAAATATATTTATTATTCTATATGTATCAATGGATATATTGCTATGCAAATGTATCTTATAGATACATAGCTACATAATTGTGTATATTATGGAGCACAAAATTGAAAGTGATTTAACAACAGACGCAACTTTTACCCACTGACATTCAGGCAAGGACAAATTTCCAAACCCCTCAGCACTCCTTTTCTCCATTCAACATTTCGCGAAATTCGCACGCCTGTCGCACGTGATTGATTCTGTCTGTGTGTGTGTGCATGGGTGTGTATGTTGTGAGTGTATTTTTCGGTGCCTAAACGTGTGTATCTTATAAGTAGGCATGTCTCAGTTGCGACTGGAGCGTATTTAAAAACGCTCAACTTGTTTTAAAGTCAGCTGAGCTGCTTACAAGTTGTAGTTGCAAGTCTTGTGTGCAATATCAGCTAGCAAATACCCTGTAATGTAGCTTTTTAATGTTGTTTACCTGTTCTACGCTTTCTTGTATTCTTTAATTTGGAAATATGTTTATACAGCTGACTTTAAAGATAGTTTTCCCTAACTGAATCATGTAAAATTCTAATATTTTGTTGCTGAATTTACAAAATATGGAAATTACACGTTATTATAATTTTTCTATGATTCTCACAACAAATTTAAAGGCTACTTCAATATATACGAGACTGATATGAATTTTCAAGCATTGTCTCAATTTCATTATTTTTTTCAGTGTTATAAACTTATTAATTCACAAGAAACTAAAAAAGGAGTATCCAAATTAGAGTCTATAGGAATTACTTGTCTAATGAGAACTTTCGAAATGTAATGCACTTGTATAAGGTACAATATAAATTGTAGGGTATTTTTGTACATTACTTGGCTTATTATTAAAATCATATTTAAAGTGTTGCTCAGTTTCTAAATGTACTATGTGTGTTTGTATGTGTGAGTGTGAGACAGCTGCTGATTGCCCACATAAGCTATTAATATTTGGTTGTTATTTCTTTTGGGTAGCTAATAAGAGAGCGAGAGAGAGAGAGAGGGGAGTCTAGTCAGCTGGTTATGGGGAATAAAGACTTAAGACCACCGGCTTTTTAGCATAATGTCTCAATAGACATCAATGCTAAAGCATTTTCAACATGTCGGTCCACCCCAAGTGAAATGTTGCAGTGAAAGTTGATGATGCGTTGTCCCCCTCGCACGTTCTTGGCACTTGTCCCACTGCACTTCAACCGAAATTGCAGGCAATTAGGCGAAAGACGAAATAATAAATAGGAATGGAATAGAATAGAATGAAGGAGACAACAAAAATGCAACCAAAATAAAAATGGACAGATGAGCGACGAAAATAATAATGAAAATGAAAGAGAAGTTAACAAAAAAAAGAAATTAAAAAAAAAATTAAAAGTTCCTTTGCCAATATAGACAGAGAGCAAGAACGCAAAGAATTTTAATTGAAAGCGCAGAGCGTAATAAAAATGTCGTAATAGCCAAAAAAAAATCGAAAATGAAGAATAAAATCAAAATCTGCAGCCTTTGGGGACACACCAAGAATTTCACTTAAAGGCGCAACAAAAGTTAGGTTAGGTATTTTTTTCATTTCATCAAAAATGCCAACAAAATAATCAATAAACAGAAGTAGAGGGTGTGAAAGGAGAAGGGGTGATAGTGGGTTAACTGGCTCACCTTGGGATCCTTCTCATAGTAATGCTGCTGTGTGCGAATCCAGCGTCCGACCATGTTGTCCTTGACAGTGTTGGCCAACGCAAAATAGTAATCACGCAGCGTTGCAACATTGCGATCCTTGACCAAAGTGTAATGCAAGTGACGATTGAAGTTCTTCTTCACCTCGGTTACGTTGCCCACCTCAGCGATGCCGCGCACCGAAATTTGCTTCCTGCGATCCGCGTCCGATTGTGGCTTCGACATTGTGCCTTTGACTCTCTGCTGCTAACTGAGGTAGATGCTACAGTGGTTCTATATGTCACTCGTTCTGCTGCTGCGTGGGTGCGTGTTTATTCTCTATCCCCTTCCTCTCAATATAGAAAGAGAGAAAATATAATACGAATTAAACGCGAACAGCGAAATACTACGTAAGACGATGCGCGACCAAAACAACAACCGTTCGCTGCTAAATCCGGAGCACTTCTCAGACGGCGTGCACTTTTCGCATGCGTTATTAGTCACGAGAGCTTTTCGTGTGCTGTCGCTACAGTGCAATTGGGTATATCGGTTGCCTACAAAAGCTCAAAATTAACTTCAGTTATTTGAACATTCTAAAGCTCATTAATTTATTTCTTAACTGACATTCTGCCATGCGTTCGTTTTACAATTTAAATTCACTTTCTGCTACTTGTTCACATACAAATGCACTTTGATCACTGCTTGCAGGGTATTTGACTGGCACTACAAGCAGTTCATTTGACCGCTCTCGCTCTCCCTTGCGGCATGCAAAGCTTTCTCTCTTTCTGTGTGGCGCTCTTGTAAACAATTGAGTTAAACGCAATCTTTGCGTTAATTGTCTTATCAGCGCGTCGAATTCTCCGTTGCTTCGACAGCGTCATTTTGCCAATACAAAATTTATGTTAACGTTAAATGCATTTCATACAACGCTAAGATTGCGTTCTGTTTGGCTCTCTCCCTCTCTCATAAGCTCTATCTTTATAGCGCGCTCAGTGTGTCCCAGTCACCTTGTACGAAGGTCATACATGCGTATTGTTTATTATTTTTTTCAACAGAGTGCTGTGTGCTTTTTATTTTTTTTGCGGTCGCCATACAAGTGTCCCTCTAGCGTGAAGCTTTGTAAACAGCAACAGGCCAAAGCAAGCTACTTGGCACAGTTCACATTTTCGACAACAACTGAGTAGTGTACGCTGACCAGAGCTGTTTGATTTGAAGCGGCAAATCAAAATGAAATTGAAAAGTCAATTTAAAATAATTGAGAAACAATTTCAAAAAAACAATGAAATTAATTTTTATTAGTTTATTTTTATTGAAATTTTTACGATCATATCAACTGTTTGATCTTCTCTTTTAAATGTAATAAGTAAGAACATTGTTGTCGCTGTCTATCATATAGCAAACTTACTGCACATTTATGTGATATATCTGTGTAAATGAAGATCTTTTTATCCCGTCTCGTATCTTAACTCTTTGCACTTACACAAAGAAAATATCCAAAATTTCGTTATCCTTTCTCATTAATGATGATTTTTACGTTTTTCTTTTGTTTTCACTTACATATTACATACATATATAGAAATATCGTTTTAAAGTGTTACATAATATGCAAAAATATCTATTGTTATTATACGGGAGAATAAACGACGCGTCGCCTAAAATTTTATCAGTTTTCCTTACAATCTTTTCTGCTTAATAGCTGCACTTGACTTTGGATGTAAAAACGGTTTTTCTTTGAAAGCAACTCAAACTTTCAAATCTTTCACTTTCAAGCTTTCATTATTTTTTTTGTTATAACAATGAGCAACAAATGGTTACAATAAAAACATTTAAGCTACAATATATGCATATGATTTAATGATTATGATTTTAAAACGTTGGCAAAAACTCAACTTGCTGTGCTGCAAAAAATTTACATTAAATATTTGATTTAAGTTCTTGTTTTTTATGTTACTTTGTTTTTTTTTTTTGTTTATAATGTAAAATGCTTATAAATTAATTGTACATAAGTAAATGTTTGTGAAACAAGGCGAAGCTGTGTATTTTTTTTTTATTTGTTTATGTTAAATATGGTTTTCAGGGAAGTTCTTCTTGCTCTGAAATTCAATCTCCCAAATAATGTGTGCAACTCGAATCTTCAGCTCTAAAACACCGCTCAGTTGGTCCAATCTTGAGTCGAGTTGCACCAAAGACGAAAGCGTTTTATGGAACAGCCTAATTTTGATACACTTGCTAAAAAAAAAAATGTAAATAATATAGAAAAAAGTAAATCAAAATTCTTTATGCTTATAATATTTTACTTCATTTCTTTTTATTTGATTTTTTATATAAAAATCAACAAAATTATAATTAGAACTAAAGCAAAGAGTTTAATTAGAAAAAAGTTGCTAATAAAAGTGGGTGTACAATTTTTGTTTTTTTGTTGTTTTCAAAGGCCTGTTGCATAGTTTTTTTAGTGTACTATGCACTTTATTTGACTAAATGATAAAATTATAAAATGTTTTTTTAATAGTTTGGGTTTTGTCGCTAAGAATCTCTCTCGTTTAAGCAAAGAAAAGAAATCATATTGGAACCGAGGAAACTTTAATTGCATTGCTGTGGCTGTGTTTTTTTTTTTCTATCTTTTTAGTTATTTTTTGTTTACTTTTCGTTCGTTTAAAAACTTAAAGACACTTGGACAATGTTTAAACTTCTACGATGTGTTGATATTTGAATAATTTCTTTTCAATTTTGTTGTTTTCTTTTTAGCTTTTAGTTAAGGGTTTACATTGCAAGTTGTTGTTTGTATAATTGTAATTATACAATAAAATATATGTATTTATTTGTTATGCCCCGGATGAATATTAAATCATTCAAATAATGCTTAATAAATATATAAACATGTTGTTGCTGTTGTTGTTGCTGCTTGTTGATGTTGTTAGTTGTTTGCTTTCTATTTGTCCTTGTCAGACTCAGTAGCAGCAGCCACAGGCTTCTTATTGCCAATGGGAATAGCCACCCGGATTCTAAAAGAATATAAACATAATTAGATACTAAAATCCTTTGGGTTCATTTTTCACTCACTTGTCGGTGATCTCTGTCAACTTGGTGCGCACCAGATCCAAATAAGTATCGATCGATGCCTTGTTGTTCTCATACACCTTGGGCAAGGTGAACAGCGAGACAAAGGCTATAAAATTAAATTATAGATCTTAATAAGTAAATTAATAAATAAATCAAGTTTATCGATAACTCACCCAGAATGACCAAAGTCATGCCATTGAACCAGGCGCCAATGTAGGTGAATACCCACAGAATGACACCAAATTTAATCGAATCGATAATATCCTCAACGAGAAACAGACGCCTCAGTTCCGCAGTGAAGCCATTAAGATGTGCAACAGCCACGCCGGCAATATGTTGCACCTTCTCCTGTGACAGCGTCAGATCCAGTTCCAGATATTCTCTAAAGATACATAGTTAAATAAATAATCAAATATCAAATTAAATTCTGGACTTACTTGAAGGGATGTCCATCGTTTGTCTTTTGTACGGCCTGTGTCACCGATTTGTAGATTCTGAAGGCGACGGTACCGACGAGCGCCAACAGCGACAAATATGCAAACACACTGATCACGGAGAAGCAGGAGATGGCCACCAGTGTGACCAGACCGGCGCCAAACACAATGCCGGACTTTTTCACATCACGCCAGTAGATGAGGGATTCCACTGTAAGAGAGAAGATGAGAAAAATGTGTAAGTAAATAAATTGTAAAATGTAGAAAGAATTTCTAGAAACTGGAAAGCAACAGATCATATGATTATTTCAACAATTTAAATCAGCGGTGGGCGCAAAATTTGACCTCGGGAGCACTACAACAACAACTACAACAACAACCTTTTTCGCGTCTACCTACTCTGTCGATCACCCAAATAATGTGCGAGCAAAAAAAAATGTTTTCGGCGCGGCGCGTAGCGATGTCAGCCTCGACTCGAGCTGCCTGTGTGCGTTGTTGTTGCTAGCTTGTTCGCGAGCTGACCGTATCTAATTGCTTTTATGACGCCTCGAATCGAGCTGCCTGTGTGCGTTGTTGTTGCTAATGCCTCGACTCGAGCTGCCTGTGTGCGTTGTTGTTGCTAGCTTGTTCGCGAGCTGACCGTGTCTAATTGATTTACGACGCCTCGACTCGAGCTGCTTGTGTGCGACATCACGGCGCCGAATAAGTATGAGAGTAGCTGCTTAACTCCGAGAGTACAGGCCGCCCACCCCTGATTTAAATGCTTAATCCTTAGAATCCATTCAACGTGTGAGAGCGAAGGAAGTTACAGTTTATTTCAACAATAAGTTACAGTTTGAGAGTCATTGGCTACATTGCTCATCTTGGCACAGTTTAAAAAGCAGTTCGAATTCTTTAGATTTCATTTTCATTATATGCCAACAGTTCAAAAGCCACTGAAAAATACCAAAATATACAAAATCACACACACACACAGACCCGAAGATCATTAGACAGCTGTCTATATGTATATATGTTTGTGTATTCATGTATGTATCTTTTTGCGTGAACAATTATGCAATCTTTGAGATACAACACACATGCACACTTGAGCATTTGGTAGCATAAATTGTGCTGCAGCCGTTGCACTTGCAACCAGGTAATAATTGTTGCTACAACTATATGTTATATATTTTACACATATATATAATTTATATATATATATTGCTCTTTTCCTCCTCCTCTTCCCCCTTGGCAATCTCGCCCCCACACTCACAGATTCTGCTCGACATTTTTATTCGTGGTTTTGTAGTTCGCGCGCCGTGCGTTCGATCGTTGCCAAGTTTTATACTAGACAAAATATTATTTGGCGTCTGTGCGCTTTACGGGATTGCCACAAAATTTGTCCGGACCCCGGAAAAGAGTCAAAGCGCAAAAGACAGAGAGCAAAAGAACAAAAGAGAGGGAGACATTAAGAGAGCGAGGAACAGATATGAATTGAAACGCTTAAGCAACGATCTGTTTAAAAATGTATCTTATGGATACGCATCATTCTCGTTATCCAAATTCAAGTGTTAGCCCCTCTCTGCCCACTCTTTTCCTCTCCGTTTACCCGATAAGCAGTCAATGCACCCGCTCACTGCGATCACCGAAAGCGAATTTACCTTATAGAAAACAAAATGGATTTCAATTGCTTCGACCTATAAATAGTTAAACTCATTAAGCAATAAACAATTCGCTGACGGGTCATTGAAATCCGATTAATTTAACAGATTTTTATATGTTTCTGGCTTTGTTTTTCTGCTTATTTTTCTATTTTTAAAGACCTTTTTCAAAGGCATTTTAATTATTTCATTTGATATACCCTGTAATGGCAAATGATGGGCTTGTTGGCCCCATAATAACAAAAAATGAATTTATTTTTGTCGGCTCCTTAAAAATCGATATCTTAGAGAAAGATATGATTTGAGCATAATGAATAAAATTAAATTTATATTCATGAATTTAAAGTTCAAGTCATGATCAAAATTTTATATCGCTGGAAAATCGGTTTAGTTTTGCCAAAGGTATGCAAGTTTTAAATGGGTCTAAATTTCTAGCAATTTTACAAGACAAAATTTACGTCTCAAATTCGTATTTACAACTACGTTTTCTTTTATTATAATTATTTATTTTATTTTACGCACAGGGTATCTTGCTAGTCGAGCACACTTTACTTGACTTCGACTATTGTTGAATGAGAAAATGGCATGACTCGCCTCTAAGGCATCCCATGGGAGCACAGCTGGTCGGAAAATGCACTAGGAAATCCTACACACAATATATGTAATTTAAAAGAGCTTTAAAGCTACACGATCACTAAGAACAATTTCCTGAAACTCTTCCATCTTCCCACTTGCCAAAAGTCAACTAAAATTACGGATATACTACAGTTAATCGAGATACAGATACAACAGCTAAGCAAATATCAGAATCGTGTTATAATAGTTGAATAAAAACCAACTCACAAATAGCGTCGGTCTAAACCCGTTTCGGGATGGGGGGCGGAGGGAGGTACGTTTATGCCAAGATAGTTGCCAAGCAGCGGCAACTGAAGCTTTAGAGGTTATGTAAATCGACAGCAAATTAGAAAGGAGACAATGATGAGAGGGCCACAAATTGAAACTGGGTTAAGACATAAAGCATATGCGAGTATGTAGCATACATAAGAGATACAAACACAGACATAAATATACACATACACATTGTTGTTGTCTTGCTGAATTATAAAGAAAGCGCTGCGAGAGAAAGTTTTTCTTACAGCGCTTCATTTCATCAATTGAAAAGAGACTTTGTTCCAATTAAGCGTATTGAAAGATTGTAGGTTGATAAATGCATTCGGCACGGGATCGCCAGAAAAATTGGAATGACACTGGAAGGGAAAGGAATTGTGCAGGGGCAGAACTGGGAGACTGACAACTGGTTTTCCAGTGAAACAAGTTTGTGCTGAAAGTGAAGTGGAGACTCGCTGTTCAAGAAGAAGCGCATGAAATTGCCTAGATAAGAGACAAGTGTGCGTGTGTGTGATTTACTTTTAGAGATGTGCGTAATACGTCAACGTGAGAGAATAGAATTAATCAATTAAAAAGCTACTGATTTTTTTGGGAAATGTTGTAGGTGTAGAGTTTTAAGGTTCTTTCTTCACATTTTATTTCTAAGCTTCACAAAAGAACATTATTAATTAGATACATGGTGTAAAGTTCAATTGAATTAGAAAAAAAAACACTTTAATTCAAATTTTTGTAAAAGTTTTGATAATAAATAATAAAAATAAAAATGTTTGTATGCAACTGCCTGCAGTTGGGTTAAATTTGAATGATCTTCCTTCTCTACATTTTATCTCGGCAAAAAGTGAATAAATAAAGTTCATTGTGTAAACTCTGAATTGCAACAACTCCAATACTTAAGCACTCTCTCTCTCTATCATATGCTCTCCCTTGCTCTCTGATCTGTTGTCTTCCAATGTCAGAGCTTTCCTGCTGGACAAATGTCTGTGCATGAAATTATTCAATTTCGTGCGTGATTGTCAGTGATCTAATTATCACGTGCACATATCAAAATGTGTGTGTAGTTGGCACGCGGCATTGATAACCTTGAATTAGACAAGACACACAAATTGATAGCCTGCAAATTGGAAATGCAAGCATTAAATTGTGCAATATGCACGAAAAATGCTGAATTCACTATCTTTCCAGTCATAAAGTTCATTGGCTTTGCACCTTTCCAACGTTATTCGACGTGGCAATCAAAATTCAAAAAGTGATCGTTCAACGCAGCCGAAAACCTCAAATTATGCAAAAACTTTATGCTTTCGTGGTTGCTGCTGCTGTTGTTGTTGTTGCTACTGTTGTTGTTGTTATTGCTGCCAGTTTTGGCTTTTGGGCACAAAGCATGCAGCGATTTAACGGCCACGTTGGCGTCGCTGCTGACGTTGGCAATCGTTGGCAAAGCAGAAGCAGAAGCAGAAGAGCATAGATAACGCATAGCGCTAAATCAGAGTGGACAGGTGATAAGCTCTAAATATGCTCTTGCTTTCAATGTTGTTGTTGTTATTTACCTGGGCCACGTTCGGGCAATGGCTGAAAGTTGCCGTTTGAGTTGTTGCGTGAATAACGTTTGCTGCCACCGGCCATTTTAACGGTTTATTGTGTGTGGGGGAGGGGCTGAACAGGTTGGCGCCAAAATGTATGCAAAAAGAAATTGGCGTGTCTAGCTCTAATTAAAGTTGGCTAATGCACACACACAAACACGCTCACACACACAAAAACACAATTATAAAATTGACACGAAAACTCTTGAGGGCGACACTGCGGACCGCCGTCTGCTCTGAACGCAGCAAAAGAACTGGAAGAAGTTCAAACACAAAACAAACCAATAAGTCGCAGTCGCAGTCGTTTCTGCTGCTGCTGCGACTGCGCTGCCACTGCTTGTCCGTTGGAGCTCAGTGCGTAAGAGCGAGAAGGAAGGCGGGAGCAAGAGCGAGCGCATGCATGGCAAACAAGTTTTCTGGAATGGAGCAAGTTTTTGCTGAGAGCGTGAGAGCGGGAATCAGTGTTGGCAAAATTTCTGAGGATAAAATAGCTAATTTGATCAAAATATGTAATTGAAAATAGCTAGAGTTTTACAAAGTAATAGCAGACTGCTATTTTTTGTATATATAATACGAAAATTCAGATAATAGAATAAAAAGTAAATTTTAAAATGTTCTTTTTACATTAATTAATTTAATTAAGATTTCTCACAACTTCAGTTAAGCTATTATTGTATGTAAAAGTAGTGTTTCATTTTAAAAACATTTAGATTTCTAGATACAAGCATTTCGTTAAATCTTCTAGCTACTTAATAGCTAAAGTGGCAACACTGGAGGAAATACAATAAGAGAGAGAGAGTGCGATCCCAGCGTATGAAAGTAAAAAGATAACGCGCAATTGCAACAACAACCACAACAACAGACAGCATGTCAAACTTGACTACGTAGGCGCATTGAAAGCGCTCGCTGCGTTGCGTCGTAAGAATGTTAGCAACGTGTCAAGCACACGACGATGACTCGGGTAACAACCACGAAGTTGATTTAGTACGTTCGTGTTACGTTCTTACTTAACGTAGTGGGTGCGGTTGCGTTTGGCGTTCGATTTGAACTTTTATGATTCATAATTCAAGTCGGAGCTCCCAACATGACTAGATGTACTTGAAGCATGACGAATAGTGCCTAAACTAAAGGTGTTGGAGTGTGTCCATGTGTGTGTGTTAGTGTACTCTGCAAAGTGCATGTTGAATCAATGAGAGAAACACGCCTGGCACCTAATTAAATGCGAACAAAATGCATTGTGTTGAGTGTGGTCAATGCACTGCTTGCTACAGTTTGACATGCACTGCTTGTTTCGGTCTGGAAAGCTGCGCAGTTTAACGTTTTTACGAATTGTTCAATGAACATTTTACTGCAACGCAAAATCAAAACAAATTACGTATGTATATTTGTAAATGATGATAGTGACATCATACAACCCCCTTTTCAAATGGCAACGCAAATTTATGTATTTTTCGTTGTTTTTTTTTTGGCGCGTCGCCGTTGAGTGTGAGTAAGCTTTGCTTTAAATGATATCATGCTGCCCAAAATCAAACCGAGAGACAGAAGGAGAGGCAGATTGAATAAGAAAGAGTCGGAGCTTACGCGTATATGCTGACATAATTCTTATATCGGTTTCTGGGTAAATAAATAAATAATAAATGAATACAAACTGCACCTGACATTGTCAAAATGTCTGAAATGTCGGCTACGAAATTGCATAAGCAGAAATGCAATAAAAAGCATGAAATAATAAATGAAATAATAAAATTATTATAAGAAATGCAAAAGCAACAGCAGTGAGCAACAATCACATTAAAGGCACAGACAAAACCACTAATAAAAGAATGCCCACATTTACATCAGAGTGTAAACGACTAGGAAATACCCTACAACTGTGAAAATATTATGGACACATGTAGTAAAATATTTAATATTTTAGCAGCTAAAATCTAAACTCAACCCTACCTTAATAATGATCGTAAGTGCAGACTCTGCCTCTCTCATTCTCTCTTGCTTACCCTCCCGAGAGAGCAAATTGTCAATCGAATTCTCCCATACAAAGTCATAAAATCCATATCTTATAAATGTAACTCGCAATCTTCTGCAAATATTACCAGCAATAGATTACATGAATCCACAATGAACGGAAATAAATAAATTTTGAATCGAATCGTAAATTGAAGATAATAGAAAACACAATCAGTTGTCAAGTACAAATGACTGGGAAATTTAAAGAAATCTTGAAATGCAGATAACGAAATAAGTACAAGTATATATCTATAAATAAATATACTTCATTGATTAACAAATATATATCTGCACGACCAAACGAAGAATTAACATAACAAAAAAAAACGAAAATTTTCATAAATTTTGTCACATTTCTCGCGCCAAGAGGAGAACTACAAAAAAGAAAAAATGTTTATAAATAAATCAGAGCTGCAATTGGAAACAACGTGAAAAGACGCGATGGCTAAAGATGTGTGGTTACAGGTTAGAGGATTATCTACAAAATGGATCACAATCGAAAAATCAGCAAACATTCTAACCAATTGTGGGAAATACTTACAAGATTCCCGATTATATGGCAGCTCTTTGATTTCATTCAATGTTTGCAGTAGCGCCTGTAGCGTTTCTAAAGCGGCAGCCATTATTTATATATATTTATATTTGGATTATATATATAGGTATATATGTATATATATCTATAGTATATCTAGAACTAAACAACTGCAACGAAATGAAACGGAATTAGGAAGTTACACACGCGATTTTGCCAACGGGCCGGCATTAACATTAACCGTTAACTGAAACGAGGCAATCGACCGAACGAACGATCAGCGAACTCACAGAGAACCCTGTCTATATAGAGAGAGAGAGTCCCAGCGACCCAGCCAGGCGACAACAATGAATGCTTCGACGAGTGACTTGACGAAAATTCAAAAAGAAATACCGAAAAAAAACGTAGCTCGTTTTTCGCAACTGATATGAAAATAGACGAAGCGACAACGCATCGGCCAACTGCATGATAGATAAGTGCCACAATACACTCAGCGAAAAAGTCGATTACGAAATTATTTATACAAATTTTAAATTAGTTTGTTATAACAGCAAACTGCAATATAAATTATTTGCCACAGTTGTTTTTAATTTAATTTATTTGTTTCATTTACTTTTAGTTTTTTTTTTGCAATTTCTGTTATTGTAAAATTAAAAAGTACTATGCAAATTAAACTTTTCATTATTTGTTTATAGGTTTATTTAATGAGCAAAATAGTAGAGCACTTAAAAGCATTTAAAATTATTCTTTAATTATTTTTTTGTACTATTTTTTCGTTTAGCTTGTTGTTGTTCACTAATGAGTTTAAAGCATTTTTATTATTCTTATTTTGTTTAACATTAATATAAATTAATATGTTAATTTTTATTGCACTAGTTATTAGCTTTTCGCCAAGTGTATTCGCAGGCAAATTCGATAAGCGCGCTTAAATTGATTTAAACAATTATGAAATATTCTCAACGACAATTGGCACATCGACAAACTTATATAACTCAAGTGCAGTGGACAAATCTGAGATAAATATATGTACATATATAAATACAGATAGGTATTTCCCTTGTTGAGATATCCGCGAAATTGAAATGTTAATGTAAATGCCAAAGAAAACGGCCTCGGAATCGAAAGTATTTATGTATCTGTCTTGTTGTTGGCTGGCTGAGTCTGAGGTCAACGCTACGGGTTCAACAGCTGACGGCGCGCAAGTTGCAAGTATCTTACAGATGAAAGAAAACACGACTCGACGGAGAACTCTCGAACACTCGATGAACAACACTCGATGTTGTGTGTGACGTTGACAAAGGCCGTACATCAACTAAACTAAACTACAATTAATTTCAGATGCGCTTCAGCCACAGGGCGAGCATTGCTTTAGGTAATACACAATATAATAGGTATACATACACACACACACACATACACTCATATGTATACACATTGTATATATCATATGAATATGAGGCATAGGTATAGGAGATATAGGTTCACCCTCTGGCTATGGCAAATTCCATATAGAACATTCGAGCGGCACTGAGAGCGCGAGAGAGTAAGAGAGAGAGAGAGAGAGAGTCGCTCTCACGAATGAGGGTAAGATACGCATTTCTAGCTGCAAATATTGTCGCTTGTATCTGTATCTGCATCGGTATGTGCGTTATTTGTATCTGTATCTGTATTCATTGCACTTAGGTAGCGATCCCTCAGACTGAACATGTCGCTGCATGCAACAGTCGAGCAGGTAAGCAGCCTCTTTGCACAGGCAGGTAAACTCAAGAGAGCAAAAGGGTCGTTGAGATAGTTGTCCAAAATGATTTGTTCAATTTGTAGTTCTAATGATCAGCTGTGCTGTTTTTCTAAATCTGTGCAAAAGCTCTCTCTCTCTCTTCTTGGAAGCCCTTACAAAAAGCTCACTCTCTGCTCTCTTCGTTTAGCGATCTCTAATTGTAAAGCAGTTGCAGTCCATGTATTAATCTCTAAATTCAAATGCTAAAACAACAACAGCAGTAAAATAGCTGAAACAGCTAAAAAGCTAAAATTAGCAGACAAATACGACGCCGGCCGGGCAGAGCAGACAGCAGTGAAGGCAAGACAGAGAGAGAGAGAATAAGAGAGTGACATACAGCTGTGGAGAACACTTCTAAACAATAACAACAATATTGAGAGCAACCAGAATTAAGCTATTCAACTGGCTCTCTCTTTCTATTGCTCTTTCACTCTCTCCCCTTGCCTGCTTGCTTGCATTTTCAAGGTTACTTTCTGCTGGGGCGGCATTGCACTGCTTGCTAGCGCGCAACTTAAGAGCTTTTCACTGCTTGTCAAAATGACGCGCCAAACTGTGTAGATAAAGCCTTTTGAATCATTTTAGTTGTTATTTCTTGCAAACATTTTGATATCTCATATTTGTCTGACGTCACAGTGAATTCACCCACAGACGCAGGTTGCTTTCTTACTGTATTAATGCGGCACATGACTGAATACAGCGTTATCACAGGCGTTGCTCAGACTTTAATTTCACTTTCATACTACGCTGCAGTTAGAGATAACAATAGTATATTAGATAGTTCGAGTGCAAGTTCAGAACTCTGTATGAGAATAAATAGTGAGCATTTCTAATTTCATTACCGTTAGGAATGCAGAAAAATTTTATATAAAAAATTTCTTTTTTGAAAAATATTCAACGTGCTTTAATATTATAAAAGCGATTTTAGTAGCACAAAACAAGCTAAAATAAAAGAAAGCGTATAAAAAAAGCAGGGATTAAAACCGTAAGCAATACCGTAACCTGTAACCGGTTTTAACCGATTAATACTGGTAACCGTAACTGAAACCGCAACCAAAATACAATTTTTATAATTTGTACCGAAATCCTAATACCGAAATTATTCAAACCGAAATAACCGCATAGTTACCTATTCAAGTATAACGGTTAGGGTGTATTTACACTAGTGGACACAGTGTCAGTTTTCGAAAAGTAGTAAGAAAAACGCCGTCTTATTGCAAGAAACAAATTTCTCAGATATGTTGTGTGAAAATTTCAGTTTTCCAGGCTTAACCGTTTGGCCTACACGTTAATTCTTATTCAGTGAGTCAGTCAGGGGGGTTTATATAAAGATATAGATTTTGATATTTGAACTAGGGTATTTTTCAGTCGTTTTCATTAATTTCAAACATTTTGTTCTTTATCTATTTGCTTAACTTATCAATTGGCGAAATCAGTTTCGCACATAAATGCAAATTTGTATATTTTTTGCGATATCAAAAAAGCCTGCAAAAATTGCGATGATCTAATGCGTCGTTTCGTTTGCTTGGCTGGAATTAAATAGTATATATTAAATACACATATATTGTATATATAATCAATGCTCGATATAGACACGTAGTTTGCTCCACCACGCAAGGCACGTAAGCATTTCCTTTGTCTTGCTTTCCGATTCTATTTCTGGCCATTCACCGTTAGCCATAACAAAAGCCGGCCGGCTGAAAAAAGCCGGTTGGACTAAAGTCTAGACTAAACCATGGACTTGAGTTCTTAGTCAGCCTTATGAAATGAAATGTAGTCATGTGTAGGTACTTGAATGCAGTCATGACCAAAATTGGACTAGCCGCAGTGCACATTTCTGTCATTAATCATAGCATTTCTACCAGTTTACGGGTATATTTGTCAGATTTGTGCGAAAGCCACGACAAACTTGAAATTCTTGTTAATTATGGGGAACTTTTCAGTTTAATTTATTTTATTTTATTTATTTACTTAGTTCCAAGGATTCCTAACGCAGTAAAAGAAAAATATTTTACAGTTTTCTGTAATTTAGGTATTCTAAATTATAACATCTTTTCAAACAGTATAATCCGCATATTTGCAACAATACTTAACTGCACATTCTAGATATGGTCCGCATTTTGAGACAAAAGCAATATTTATACACAATAAATGTAATTAAGCGATTATTGCACCAATTTTGATGCTAAAATTGGGCGTACAATTAAGCGAATTATACTGTTATCGTAGCCCTTTTCTCAATTTCAATTAAGGTGTACTATATTAATTTCAATCCTTAATTGCATTCCATCTAGCTATTACTGCGGACGGCAGTCCGCGCTAGTGACGAAAGCAGCACGAAGGGTGTAATTTAGACCAGCGGTGGGCACGCAGTGGCTTCGGGAGCTGCAGCTGCTCCCAACTTAGCTAGACTTTAATAGGGTTGTTGTTGTTGTAGTTCTCCCGAGTCCCAATATATAATTTTTATTTCATAAATACTTAATTTTTTTCTATTCAATCACTATCCTATCTATTTATTTAAATACAATATTTTCTTTGACAAACAAAATATTTTTTGGAATTCCATACCAACTATTCTATAATTTTACGTCCAGATTCGTTCTTTTAATTTCCATTCCATTGCTTTCATAATTTTCTTAAAGATCTCTTAAATATAAGATCTATTAACTACCGCTAAGAGCCTAATTTTTTTAAATTTTTGCAAAGAGAGTATTTTATGGTCAGGCTTGAACAGCTTAGAAGTTTAGACACGTTATGGTCAAGACCAGTTGCCAAAGAACTGTTTGGGTTGAGTGACTCACCGACCGACTGCCGGCTATGCCCATGAAGCGTTGAGTGGTCACAGTGGGCAGTCTGGGTTGTCGGAGGGTTGGCAGCTTTTAATTGTCAAGTGGTGGTTACCAAATTGGGCATAAGTGCACATAAAATTGCGGGTGGCATCAAACGTGCCGCAGGTGAGCTGATTTCACCGAGAATATGCAACAGAGAATGGGGAGAGCTTCAAGGTGAAAAGAAAGCAATTTATGCTAAATTTGAAATAGTTAACATAGCTATAACAGAGGGTTAACATGGTTCTAAAGTTAAAAGAGAGTGTTTAAATTGTTGATTTGATTGAAGATTGAAAGTTCGTTGAGGTAAAAAGGAATTAAATTTCGAATGCAAGTAGATTAACATGTCTCTAACAGCAGCTTAACATGTCTCTAGCAGCAGCTTAACATGGAGCGTTGCTTATACTTCATATGTAATGTTTGTTCCAATTGTTCTGTATTTCTCTGGGAATTTGATAGCTTATATAAATAGCCTATTCCCAATTCCCACAACGATTGTTTCGCAGCTCAAATTTAAAGTCCAAGTGCAAAAAATTCACGTACAGCTCAGTGCCAGACGTGATTAAATATTATGTATATGTACATTTATGTGTATATAGGGGTTTTATACTATTTGCAGTTACAGTTGAGTGCAAAGCTCAGACGACGTTAGTTAATCGTAATAGTTTGCTTTCATAAGCTGATGAAATACGTTTTAACTACCTGCCCTATCTGGACCTGTATAAGTATATGAACATACGTCTCATTTATTTATGTATAAATGCATATATGCCTAACTGGCGTCTATTGCATGCCAGCCTCGTCTGAAAGGGGGTTGCCAACCGCACGCCCCTCCCTTACCCCCTTTCGCAATCCCTGGCACATATCAGCTTGCGTTTGGTTGCAGTGAAAACTTTTTCATTTATATGGCCAACTGACGGTGGAGCTGCATGAAAGCGCTTAGCATGCGATCCGATTACGGTTTTGACGCTTCAGTGCCAATAACAACAACAACAGCAACAACAGCGCCATCTAAGGTAACTGAACTGCAGTCCTACTAATTACGGGGGCGTGGCATCTATTTAAATAAAAAACGCGTCCATAAATTTCGTATAGTGCGCTTTTAGGCGTAGTCCAGCTTCAAGGCGTTGTCGGACAATTTTTGAATACAAATCAATATAAACAATACAAAAAATACACGGCGATATACAATGTGTCAAGTAATTTTTTGAGCTACGAAAAAATCTATTAATTTCTATTCATAATTTAAAAAAACAATTACAAGAAATTCTATGAACATCCAAAAAACGTTTTATCTTTGTCAGAATAATTACTTCTCTAACTGTATATGCAATATGAATACGCTTAGTTGAGCATACATTCAGGGTTATAAGCTGAGCACCATTTCAAAAGACACAAACAATGAAAATAAGAATAAAGCATGGCATACTTTTAGGCTTAATAGGAGTATACAACATTACGTTGGACGGGGGGGACGTGGGCGTGGTCGGGGGCGCTACAATGACATCATTATAGCAATGCTCACAAATACATTCCATTTTTGTTGTTTTTGTCTTTTCTATAACGCATATTGACAGTTGTACAGTTACACAGCTACACTTGACAGTCGAGGGTTGGCAAGCAGTGCATTTAATGCTCGCACAGTTTAAGAGCCACTGAGTGAGTAGACTTACCTTGCGGGTGCAAACGTTCGGGCTTGAACCAGGCATCTGCAAATAGGCGGATTGATATATTGATTTTCGTTAGTTAGCGTTTAGTTTGTTGTGCAAGGCAGACAAAATAGATATAGAGTGTGAGAGAAAGAGAGAGTGAGATGGAGATAGAGAGAGTAAGAGAGCGAGTTGAGAGTGCATTAGGCGGTGTTAAATGAAAGCGCGCTTTTAGGCGCACAATAAAGACAAAATTACATTATAAATACATGCAACCAAACCAAATTTAAATAAATAAAATCAAGCAGTTTACTTTAGCCACCATAGTCACGTATTATACAACGTATTTCAAAAACTTTAGAAATATTTCCACACCATTGACTGAGGTTAGTTTTGTTTTTGCACTAAATACATTTAATATGTGTGTGAGTGTGTATGTTTATAGATGTATGTAGAACTTACTGGGATCCAAAATGGAGCAAATCAATGGGCGCTGCTTGCAGACGCCATTTTGTCCGGCTTCGCTAATTGTACACATTTTGTTTAAAACTTTCACACAATTTTAATTTATGCACTTGATAGTAAAAATTAAACGGTACTTTTTTTTACCGTTTATTTTTTATATATATATATATTTCTGTATTTCCTCTTGTGGGGGCAACAAACAAAAGCACAACGCACAAAGCGAGAGCGAGAAAGAGAGAGAGAAATTACGACGTACCGTTTAAAAAGTTGTACAAAATATTTGCAGATGCTAACAAAGAATTGATTCCGTCTTGCAGGCACACGACGCGTTCACAGACTGAGCGTAGGCTGAAAGCTTAAAGCCTGTCACGAACTATAAGGACCAGCAGAACTACACTTAACGACGGCGCAGTGAGAGCACAACCAGAGAGAGAGAGAGAGTGCGAACAAAGAGAGCGATAAAAAAAATCAATTAGCTGTAGGTTGAGCAACCGCGCTTAGCCCTGAACCCCACACACAGAGAAAAAGCTCAAGCTCAAGCTCAGTGCAAGAGTTAACTGTTTATCGATTGGCAATTGCAGCTGACCAGAGTGTAGAGCTTTGGAGAGTGTAGACTTTCTTGGGGTTGGAATACGCATGCGTCAATCTTCAGTCGGTGCTTTGTTTTTGTAAGGCAGGGGTTAGGCATGAGGTCCGGAAATTACCGGACGGCGGCTTCGTTTTCGTTTTTGGGTGCGGTGTTGTCGAATGCATGAGCTACGGACTGCAATTACTGCAGATACCACCCCTCCCACAGAGGGTGGGTTGAGTGGGTTCTTGGCATGCGGTGTGAAATGTATATATGAAATCAATGAGCTGACAACACGTCTGTCTACAACCTTTGGGGAGCGAGAATCAACTCTCGAAGTTTTACAAATTTTTCATATTCTTTTCAGCTATAAATCAATTAATAGTTTGCTCTCTTAGCATAGTTTCCATTGAAAGCAAATCGATTTGAGAGCATACAGATGAAGAAGAAGACAATGACTTATGGATGTTATGAAAGTATGTGAAAAGTTGTGCAACTCAACTCAAAGTTCATTCCCATAGTGCAATTAACCTAGAATAGTTTTAGAGTCATTTATAAATAAATTTGCTCTCTCTTAAATGTGCGTCATTAAGTGATTTTCTTACTGTTCAACTTTTTTCCAAGTTGACCTCAATCTGTCAGCTAAATTTCATATTTTGATGTGATACATTTGGATACATTTTTGAATTTAGATTTCGTATAAACACAAAGTAGATTTGTGACCTATTTAGTCGGTGAAACATTTGCTTTTAAATTTTAAATTTAAGAGAAAGGCTGCAGGGCTGCTAAGAGAAAGAAGGGAGACTGCACCTGCTGCCTGATTGAGGACTACTTCACGAGAGTCAGAAGAGATAGGCAACATTGCATCCTATGATAAATGCTTGCCTCTTTCTCGCATGGAATCCAATGTGGATCACAGCAACCGAATTGGAATACAGTCCACATGTAGCCTATGTAAACAGCATCCAATGCAGACCTTTAGTAATATCGATCACGGCAGGGTGGCGGAACTTAAAAAAAAAACAACCACACTTAATACATATGTACATATTCACACTTTGTTTACACCGTTCACACCGTGTCGCTTTTGGAGCTTTCACAATTTCGTCACGCCTGGTAAATACTCTCAATTTAGAGCAGTTTTTATAGCACTTTTGTAGTTTTGTACTCGTTTGTATGTAATTAGCTTCTTGACGATATCCAGTCTATATTTATGTGCAAGTACTTGATTGCCATTTGATAGACATGTGGGCACTGCGTTGCCAGTGAACTACAGCAATAAAAAGAGCGATAAATGTAAAGCAGAGGCACTGATAAGTGCCAGCTTAGTCTGAGCTAAGCGATGGAACGAAAGAGTAAAAGAGAGAAAGGGCAGCCAAAGCACATGCTGGCTGCATACACACACAAACACACGCACAAGCATACACATGTGCATAGGACATGAGTGCGAAAAAGCAACTAGTAAAAGAAAGAAAATCAGTATTGTTATCGAAGTGATGCCTCCAACTGGGACGACGACAAGACAAGTGCAAAGCAAAAGCAGCAGGCGATGAAAAGTCAATGCCAATTGGAACAATTGGAAAATAAGAAGGAGACAGACAAATACTTAGCATCTACTTGTAATAAAAATAGCAAAATGAGACAAAGCAAACGCGGCGACTGCATTACTAATTGGAAAATTTTGCCCGCAGGCAGTGAAAACGGAGGCGCAGATTGCAGGCTGATGGAAATAGGAAAAAAAAAAAACAATATTAAAATGATTTTGCGCAGTGAAGCGGCACCCCAACCAGACAATTGGATTATGCAGGCAAAGGCTTAAATTAATGGAGGGCACTACAAATCAAAATAGTAGTAGAAAGAGTAGCAGTACTTTCAATTCTGTCTGTCTGATTTATTTTTTTTTTGTGCCAGTACAAAAAACTAGAAAAATCGAATAAAGCAAATAAAAAAAAAAATATGATTTATGAATGCTGTGCGCACGTCAATGAACGCAATAAAAGCAGCAACAACAAAGCAGCTGATTCATGAGATGAAAATACTTGTGAAACTAGACGGCAATTCACATTAAATTTATACAATTATATACTAGATATAAAAATAAGTTTATATTATTGACTAATTCGTTAATAATGCGATGTCGTGACTCACGCAGCAATCGATGACGATGATTGGTCCAACTACGATGACGATTGCTGATCAGTTAAAAGCTCTATCGAGCGTGGGAGAGGGAGTGGAGTACAGATAGAGAGAGAGAGAGAGTCTGTGTGTGTGTCATTTGAGAAATATTTTAGCTAGTGAAATTCTATTCTCGTGTTTGTTGCCAATAAATGTACTTAAATATTGTTGAATTATTTTTTTGCACAAAAACAGCAAAAAACTTGACGCCGATGACATCATGAGGCGGCAAAACTCACGCAAAGCAAATGAAAGACACGAAGGCCAAAGAGAAAGAAGAGAGCGAGTAAGCGGCTTGTTTACTGCTACAACAAAAAAGTGACTAAGTAACAAAACGACAAGAACAACAACAACAACAGTAGTAAAAGCTAAGCTCAGTGTTAGAGTGACCAGAGCAGCTGATGACATTTACGCAAGGTGCGGTCGCGAGGATACAAAACAAATAAACAACAACAACAATAATAATGATGACAACATGTCAGATACAAAACTAATTAGATACGAAATGATAAGAGACACAATTATGTTTAATAAACTTGCAGTGGGTTTGAACACAAAAGATAATTCTGATTGGAAAATGTATCTGCAAGATTATTAATTGGGTTTCTGACTTACCGAGTCCATACTTGTAGAAAATCTCCTCGACGGACACAATCTTTGGATGCTGTTGTTGTTGTTGTTGCTTTTGTGCTGGAGCCTTTGCCTTTGGTGGCTCCACCTTGGACACGGGCTTTACTGGCTCCACCTTTGGAATTGATGCAATCGGAACAGTTGGTTTAATCTCAACCTCGTCATCATCCAAATCGGTTACCAACGGAGTGGGAGCTGGAGCTGGAGCGGAAGTGGGGGCGGCAGGTGCTTTGGCTGCCTTGACTGCCACTGGAGGCGTGGCCGTGCGCTCCTCTTTAAAGTCACTCAACAGATCCTCGGAAGAAATGAATTTCTCATTGTCCTGCTCTTTAAGTGCATCGGTTATCGGTTTCTTGGCCGGCGACGGAGTATACGAGACGGACGGTGAATCGGTATCGGAATCCTTGTTGGCCACAACGGGAGCGGTAACGGGAACTGTTGGAACGGAAGCAGTTGGAGTTGGCTTGCTTAATAGCTCATCATCATCAACGTCATAAGTTTCATCATCATAGAAGTGGGAATTGGCTGGCGCTGTTGGCTCAAATGGTTGCAGCGGCACCGTTGTTGACGGCTTGCTGAAACTGCCCAGCAAATCCTCCTCCTGCTGCTCCACCTTCTCCTTCTCCTCATGCTTGGATGGAGCAGGTGCTGCAACCGGTGCAGCAGCTGGAACTGGAGCTACAACTGGAGCTGGAGCTGGTGCATCGCCAAAGAGGCCACGCTCCATGTTCATAAAGTCCGTGGTCATGTCGCTAATGCCGTGCTTGGCACTTTTGCCCGCCTGCGATAGAAAATCACCGAAGTCATCTGTTTTCTGGGCAAACTTGGCGTCCAGCTGCTCCTGTGCCTCCTTGGCACCAGCCGACATCCGCTGCACGAACGCCTGTGGGTCACCGAAGTCCACGTTCTTCTGCTCGTTGGCAAAATAATGCTCGGTATGCGCATTATCGTCCTGCGCGCCGCTGCTTACGTTGGCAGCACTGCCGCTGCCACTGCCGACGCTGCCGTCGCCACTGAAGTCGCCCAGCAAATCGTCATAGGCGCTTGTCGCCTTTTTGGTGGCTGCACTGGCAGCGCTGCTCGCATTGTTGAAAATGTCCTCGGCTGTGGAGGCAGCCTCCTTTTTCAGATCGGCGAAATTGTAATCCATTTTTATTGAAAATTTATATTTATTGCAGCTGCCTGTGTCTTGTTACTGTGGTATGGTATCCTTTTTCTGATTGGATTTAATATGCTCTCATACACAATCACTCACACACACACGCACACGACCGGCTGTTGTTTTGTTATCGCTGGAAGTTCTTCGTGTTTGCTTTTGATTTCGTTATTTTACTGGGAATAAAATATTGAAAATCTTTTTGTCAGAATTGATTTATTCGTTGCTTCTCTGGCGGTTATACTAGAATTTTAATTTATTTTACAATGCGATATACGAGCGCCGCAACAATGCTGTTTGAAAATTGAAATGAGACTGCGCGATTGTGTGACAATTCCGTTCGTTCAGTTCAGAAAGCTGACAACTCTGGGCTGGTGCTTACCGATAGTGAACATGCGATACATCGATCAAAGTGTGCAATAATACTGGCAGTCGTCTATGGTTACAAGGCGCGCCATTTAAATTAAAAAATAAAGTTTTTAGCAATTTGTTGGTTTTGCTACGGGTCCTAGATTAAAACCATAATTTCAATTCGAAATAAGATAAAAAAGGTGTTGCGAGCTAGTCACGCTTCGCTGTAAATCTAGTATCGTCCCTTTTATTGCGAATCAAGGTTGGAAAACGTATCAAAACTGTTGCGCCTCCTTTGGTTGTTTGCGAAACATAAATACGCCACCTATGGTTTCATTTTGAAAGTAGATTGTGTCCCGACATCAAATATGTTATTTTTGATTACATTTATTCTACACTAATTATTACTTTAGTAATGTATTTGAGTAGCTCTACAACCAATTCAAGCGGTCCACTTAAGACAACGTGTGTCCTGATGGGTTTTTAGACAGCGCACACGACAGTAGCGAGTTCCACATGCAGTACAGGAATATTGAGAGAAGTTTCCACAGACGGCACAGAAATGGCGCACAGGTTTCTTCGGCGGAGGCGCCGCTGCTGTTTCGTAGTTGGGTTTTTGCTTCTCCTCCTCGAGTAGTTGTTGAAAGTTCTTGCGATATTTGGCACGAAAGTATTCGGCGCCTTTGCGTTTGACCTTTTTCTCCTTGCCATTCTTGATGCTGTCCTGGAATTTGGGTAACTTCTTTGACATTACCAGATCTGCATGCGGATCATCTTGGAAATTGTCTTGTTCTAGTGCTTCCAGAGCCTTGCGTGCCCGCCGCTGTCGTGCAGCCTCATCCAGAACACGTTTCTTTTCAGCATCTTTGATGCGATGCGATTCGCGTCCCGTCATGATTTTGGTTGTAGCGTTGTTTTATTTTTTATATGTACGTATGTGTTTGATTTACGCGTCTTTCTCGTGCAACGGAAAACTGATGCGATCCATTAACTCATCCACACGAGCTTGTAGCACTTCAACAATGTCTGTTGAGATAAATAGATGATTCTCATCCAAGTCTTGTATGATAAATTTTCTACCCAACGCCAGCTTCTCGTCCAAATGCAGCAAAAATTGTTTCATAGCCGGATCACTAGCGAAACATCAAAGCAATTCGATTAAATCTGAGCAAACAACAATTAAACGAAGTAATTACCATTCGACAAGCACTCCTTTCATAACATTTACCATGTTTTATGGCAATAAAAACATTTAAAATGCGCTGCGAAAATAAAAATCCAACGCTCTGACTTTGTGACTTTTCGACAAACCGATAACGACAACATTGCCGTTGCCATTCGCCGCGAATGGTAGTTGTTCAAACAGCGATGCCAATTTTAGTATTCATCGTAATTGTATTGTATATAAGTTTATGCAGCAGCTAAACATAATTAACTCTCGAATTTAGACTCTAAACTTTAGAGTATTAAAATATAATTCTAAAATTTCATAGATTCTGTAACAAAAGATATTAATTAAGCGTTCCATTTGTTTTTTTTGTTGTTGTTTTATTACATTTTTTATTTTTTAAGCTCTTTAACTAATTTTAATACATTTTAACCGACTGACGTATAAATTTAATTGAAAAGCACTTTGTTCTTTATTTTCGCAATATCGTTTTACGCTAACTAATAATTTCGCTGACTTAACTAAATTAATTAAAGTAACAACAGTAGACTGAAAGAAAACCCGCTTAGAAGGATTTACACAGAAACTCTCTTTGCGATTTGTGACCGGCAATTGTCTCGACTGCGCATAAACAAAAACAATCGATAGAACACAGTCCGATAACTTGCAATACTGTTCTTAAGCGCAGCCAGCAACGCAAAGAATATATAAATATTATTTATTTAGGTGCAAGAGTGTAGAGTATACATAATGTTGGGCCATTTCACAGTCGTGCTGGCCCTTGTTTCGATTTGTGCCACTTTGGTGGCCGGAAGATCAGATGCAGGCCTCCTCGATATTCTGATAGACCAGGTAAAAAAATCCAACAAAATAATGAATACATTTAATTATGGTTTACCTGATGTTTTAAACAGGATCTACAACCGCTTATAGAGCAGCGTCCACTGTTGGCTGGCACAAAGATCTACATTAAACGTAAGTGCTGCAATTGCAACGTGACAAATTCGCTATAACTGAAAATTGTTCCCTCCTCTCTCTGTCCCGCATACACAAACCCACACACACAAACACATGGATACAGTGGAGTGCACGTCGGATGATGAAGTGCCGTTAACGATCAACTTTAAGCTGACGAAGCATCCATGTCTCTTTGATGGTCGTTTTGTAAGCAAACATTGAAATCAGAAACCCTCTCTATGATTAAAACCATCAATATTTCTAGCTGAAACAACTCAACGATAATCCGAGTGCTCAGCAAAATGTCACGCTTAGCCAACCCATACAAACGACGCAGACGAAAATCAATTGCACCCACCTGATTCTCTTGAGGGACAACACTGAAGGCGTTGTGACAACTCCCGAGGAGGCACAATCCGCGCCACACGGAAGGAATCCGTTTTCGGTAATTGACATTCCACAATTGCGTGTGTGTGTGTGTGAGTCACGGACATTAGAACGAAAGGTTATCGACGGCACGCCGAAGTCTTGTTACCCTTGCAGATGTCTGTATTCTTATCTGGTCGCGATGAATACACTTTTTTAAATTGGTTGAGAAATACCCAAAAACAATAAGTAGACACTAGTGTCAGATCATTGTCCTGAGCAGTGTTGCCAATTTAGCTATTTCCCCACTAGATCTAGCGGGTTGCAATTGGCAAATGCGGGATAAGTTGTAAAAAAGTGGCTAGCGGGATTTATAGCTATTTTTTTTAGCCAAATTAACAATGTGAAAACTATTTATTTATTTTTTATTTGTTGATACGGACTATGCCGCGAAGATAAATGGTGTTATAATTATAAAGGGCCAGCAGTGTGCTTAAAAAAGATAGAAACCAATCAGACCTACATAAGTTCAGCTGCAGGAGACGATATGTTTGACGAACTTGAGAAGTTTTAAAAAATACTGGATTAAATCAATAAAATTATCGTTTCACTACTCTAGCGTTTTTAGCTACCAACAAAATTTTCTGGCTAGTTCTAGCTTATTTAAAAGGCTAGTTTATCTTTTTTATGACCCGAAGAGTTAGCAACACTGGTCCTGAGCAAGAATGTATAAAGTTAATTACGACTTCCTTAATGCGTTACACACTTTGTGACAAAGTTATAAGACCTTCTGCAAGGGTACAACAACAAATTACAAGAAACATACCTAGAGCAAATATGTGTGCGTTATCAGTAACTTTAGTTATCGTACTTGCTTTTTGGTTTTAATGGGAAGTGTAGAGGAATTGTTGATAAAAACAATATCTATATATATATACATTAATTTTGTTGTGAACTTACAGGCGACTTCGAAACCAATTGCCAGCATAGCCGAGGATGGTATCTACGAGCTGGAATTGACTATTCTGACAACGCCACCAGGTCAAAAGTTCCATGCCACGGTACACATTGGATTTTGGGGACCTCATGGCTATATTTCGGCCATTGATTTTCCATTTTTGCCGGTAAATTGAAAGCATACTCAAAGATTCACTCAGTACTTAAGTTTGAACATTTCTGTTTCCAGTTCTATTTGACAATGTGCGTTGTGTATGTGATATTCGGCATCATTTGGCTAGTTGTTTCCTTTGCCCAATGGCGCGATCTGTTGCGCATACAGTTCTGGATCGGTGGCGTCATACTGCTGGGCATGCTGGAGAAGGCCTTCTTCTATGCCGAGTACCAAACAGTGGCCAATACTGGCTATCCTGTCTATCATGCCGAAATCGTTGCGGAATTTGTATCTTGCGCGAAACGAACGCTGGCTCGCATGCTGGTCATCATTATGAGTCTGGGCTTTGGCATTGTCAAGTTAGTATATTAACTCTTTGGCAAAAAGAAAGGTATTAATTGTATTATTCTGTTTATAGACCGCGACTGGGTCCCATGCTGCATCGTGTTGTGGGCGTGGGTGCACTATACTTTCTACTTGCCTGTGTAGAGAGTTATTTGCGCATAACCAAGATAAAGAACGATCGAAGTGATCTGCTGGTGGCAACCATACCGTTGGCTGTCCTCGACACGGGCATTTGCTGGTGGATCTTTACGTCTTTGGTCCAAACGACAAGAACGCTGCGGCTGCGCAGGTAACTAGCTTTTTGATCCCCAAATACATTTAATTAATCATGTTTGTTATTTCAGAAACATGGTTAAGCTATTGCTATACAGACACTTTACCAATACGCTGATATTTGCAGTTATTGCCTCGGTTATCTTCATGCTGTTTGCATTGCGTATGCATAGAACCGAAAGCTGCACACCTGTAAGTCGATTATCTCGGCATGGGGAACGATTTGCTAATGCTATTCACATTTCAGGGCTGGCGGGATATCTGGATAGATACGGGCTTCTGGCATATACTGTTCTCGGTGCTCCTGCTGGTCATCATGATACTGTGGCGACCCACAAACAACAATCAACGTTATGCGTTTACGCCGCTGCTCGACAATCCCGAGGATGAAGACGAAGATGGTATATCTCGAAAGAATTTTATGTTTACTTAAAAGTCACATTTTGCTTTTCATTAATTGCAGATGAGGAGGAACAGTTTGTGGCGGATGCGTATGGCGTTAAAATGCGTGGCACACATCAGAACGGCGGAAGTAGAACTCCAACGAATTCACGTACAGCTACAACCACTGAAGAGGATGATTTACGATGGGTGGAAGAGAATATACCATCGGCAATGGGGGATTCAGCTCTGCCAGTGCTGGATTCAGATGAGGAGATCATCAATACCAAATTTGAAGTTTCCAAAATGCAATAAGCTAACAAACAGTAGCTAAGAGACTTTTGCATAAATGTTGCACATTTATTTATAACTAAATATTTATAATGCACTAAAGTCAGCGATAAAGAAGAGAATACGTTTGCTGGACAACTGGCAGTCTGACCACGATGGCGACTGCTCCTCATCTTCGAACTGCGACGTCTGACCGCATCCTTCTCCTATCTTGCTGTCCATTCAAAACGAGCACAATGTTGTTGCTTTTCTGGCCGACCAGTCACAGGCTTTTGAGCAGTCCGTGTAAAATATTGTATGTAATCGTAAACCAATCATATTTCGACCTCCTAAATAAATCTTAATTTATTTAAACGTTAGTTTAAGTTGTAGATATCTAGTGTGACAAGTAACTTTATAAAATCGATTCTTCTACTGATAAAACTATATTACATATAAACTTTTATCATTCTAAACAAATACATGCACGCACACACACAGCTGTTGCTATAAAATATGTGGCATTAATCTTTGTAAATAATTGATAACAAACGCCCAAGAAAAAGTATTTATCTGTAATTTTGATAATGGAAAAAAAAAGAACGAAACGAGGAACAGCAAAATGTTTCAATTTAATTTATGAACTACTACAAATAAATTTGTATTTATGTATTATATATAAGGTCCAAAATCGTATCTTATTTAAATACATTGTAACTTCTAGTGTAGTCTGCAATCTTTTAATAATATTAATAAACAACCATAGCCATACCAATACCATTTACAGGCAATTAATTATCTACCCCAAAAATCATTAAAACATTTAAATTTTTATTATTTTACTTTAAAAAGTTGTTTATGTTAACTTTCTACTAAAATAATTACTACTGATTGAAACACCTTTCGGATCATCTTATAGTTTTATTGGAAAACAATTGAAATTCAAAAAAGGGAGCTAATCTGTGGATATCAATAGTGTTGCCATAGAAACTATCAATGGAATCCTCCTCATTTGCCATTAAAATGTAGGTAAATTAAAAATGCGAATGCGTTTCGCTGTTTGGTACGTAATGTGTATCTTGCAAGAAAAAATGCAGAAAGCAAAATAAATCGAATTGAACCCATTCAAATCGTGCGTAAATGTTGCCTCAACTTTTCAGGTACAAATTATGCAATATACAGATACAAATACTTAAACATTTAAATGTGGATTTTAAAGTGTTAAGATAAATTGTCAAAAGGGGCGGAAAATGTGGGCAATCAATTTACATTTACATTTACTTATTTAACAATTTTTCTCAATATTCTCATTTTATTAACCAATTTAATGCCTAGAAATGCGCATTGCTATTACTGTTCATCATTATAATAAAAAAAACCTCTTTACGAGGTAAAAGTCTAGTGACGAAAACATTTTCATGCCCCAAAATTTCTGATATCCAATTTTGTGACGAATAATATTAAGTTTTACATATAAATTATTTTAAACAAAATTTTGGCACTCGGCACATTGCGCTAAAATGTATCAATTCTTCATACCAAATAAAATTCATTCACTGTTTTGCGCAGTGCCGAATGCAAAAATTTTGTTTAAAATAATTTATATGTAAAACTTAATATTATTCGTCACAAAATTGGATATCAGAAATTTTGGGGCATGAAAATGTTTTCGTCACTAGACTTTTACCTCGTAAAGAGGTTTTTTTTATGTGATATCAGAAATTTTTGAATAAGACATCAGAAATTTTGAAATTGAAATATTTTGTGACAGTATAGCTTTGTCAACTTTGATTATTGTTTGTACAAGCTATAACAAATTGTCTGGCAACACTGGTCCCTTTTACTAACTTTGCTGCTGCTGTCCTATTCCCATTCTAAGTAAAATGTATATATTCAGCTAACAGGTAATTTCCGCATTACGCTGCAAGCAGTGTGAAAGAGCCCTTCAAAATACCTTTTCAACGATATATAGATCGCATCTGTAGCTTCTATCGTTTGGATGCTATGGGGAATTCAATTTTTGCGGTTTTTAGCGATTTCACGCTAAACTAGCGATTTTTCGCAAAAGTCGTAGAGCAAACGTTTCCAGATTTTTGAACAGGAACAAGTCCTCATTCAAACATTAAAGCTATATCAACGATTTGATCCAAACAAACAAACTGGCTGCTATGACACTTTGTTGCTGCTGCCCTATTCCAATTCAAAGTAAAACGTATATATTCAGTTAATCGATTATATCTTCCAAACCTATCGGTAAAATTTTTTGTGTCATATATCAAAAAACGCGAAATTTTACAAACTCAAACATATTGAAATTTAATTGTTAGCGGCGTTTTCTCAAAAACCGCCAAAATGTGGGGGAAAATACCTTATGTCACCTGTAGCAATTTACCTGTGTACTTTAGATAGGTATAGGTATGCATAACAGCCCTTCAAAATACCTTTTCAACGATATATAGATCGCATCTGTACACAGAAAAAAAAATGCTATTCTAAAATCAAGTTTAAAATTCTTGATTCAAGCCTGCATTTTTTAAGTATGTTTCCAGGATTAAGCTGAACAATCAAGCCTGAATCGGGATTAAAATGGGAAAATAAGCCCAAATTACTTGATTCTCTCTCAGCCTCTTTCATTTCAACTGGTCTGGTGGCTCAGTGGTTAGAGTCGCCGACTTGTTTGAAAAAGACCTGGGTTCGATTCCCACCAGTCAATTGCATTCAAACATTTTCTTCACTAAAAAAAAAATGTTAAAAAAAACAATAAAAAAAAAATTTTAAAAAAAAATTTAAAAAAAAAATTAAAAAAAAAAATTAAAAACAAAAAAGTAAAAAAAAAATTAAAAAAAAAAAAAATAAAAGCAAAAAAGTAAAAAAAAAAATCTTAAAAAAAAAATTTAAAAAAGAATTTAAATGTAACAAAAAACATTATTTTTTTTTAGCCTGAATTTAAGAATTTCAGGATTGAATTCGGGATTGAAAAAATCAAGTATTTCATACTTGGTTTAAGTAAATCCGAGATTACCCCACTTTTGACATCGTTTCGGATTGAATCCGGGCTAAATATCCCGGATTTTTTTTTCTGTGTAGCTTTCATCGTTTGACTGCTATAAGGGTTTTAATTTTAGCGGTTTTTAGCGATTTCCCGCTAAACTAGCTTTTTTTCTAAAAAGTCGTAGAACAAACGTTTCTAGATTTTTGATCGGGAACAAGTCCTCATTCAAACTTTTAAGCTAAATCAACGCTTTGATACAAACAAACAAACAAACAAACAAACAAACAAACAAACAGACTGACTTTTCATCTCATTTTCGGAAAGCCCCTAAAAATTTCAAAATTAATTATTTTTTGAACCGGTTGTCCGATTTTGATGATCGAGGTGTCATTCGACGCGTATTTTTGATGAAAATTGTAAAAAATTCAACGAAAATTCAAAAAGGCTCCAACGGCCCCATTAGCTCCAATAATTTAAATTTTTCCCCTCCCACTTATACCTGTTTATCTCACGAACCAGGTGAGATTCCAAAAGTCTTAGTATGCACATTTGTAAGTTAAGTTGATACCTTTCGATCGGTATATAACTCGACCTGATCGTACAGTCATAGCAAATCTTCCATTCTTCCTGTGTATATATGCTAGTCGCCTTCGCACCCTTCGTGCTGCTTTCGTCACTAGCGCGGACTGCCGTCCGCAGTGATTGAATTACGCGGCCAATTCGATAATTGTCCCTAGAATGCCGTTAGCGCCAAGGTTCGATTCGGGTTTGATGTTGCGTCTCAATACTGCAGCAGCCAGATCCTGTTTCTTGGGTGCCTGAACACGCTGATCAGCAAGGGACTGTGTGCTGCGCAACCCGGTCTTGCTAAAGTGAATAGCATTGAGTGTATTGCGTATTTTGTTCTCCATCTCCTCAACTATATTGCCAATGTTTGCAATATGCGCCGATGATTGCATCCTGCTCGGTTCGACGTGTCAAAGATTCATTGTGCCGGACCCCTGTTTGTTTGTCTGTAGCCAGAGCATTGCCGTTGAGGTGAGCTTATAATGCGCCGTGCGGCCAGTCGATTTCTCTTGCACCTCCACCACATGGATGGAGTCCCAGCAGCCGCGTATCATTTTACTGCCATCGCCAGCTTTTTTGATGAGGATTACAGCAGCGAAACCGTAATCCAAGTCCCACAGATTCACGGATGAGACACCGCCTTCATGGCATTTTGCCATCCTCCAGCGGTGGATAGTAAGTGTTTGATCAGGGCGAGCGATACAAATCACCATCACGATTATAATCGCATAGCAAATAATTCTTGCCATGCACCTTATCTTTGGCTATTTTCCTCACATACACAGCTGTTGCTAAATTATATGTGGCAAAAAAAACTAATAAAAAATTAGGGACCGATTAAGTTTGGTAAATAGGAGCGATTGTGGCGTTTCGAGGTCAGCTCCCAGTTGAGCTCCCCTTCCAGGATGTTCAGATCATCATCATCAACTGTTTTAAAAGGTTCACCAGCATTATGGAAGCTTTAGTTGAAATATCTGCTTTTTCTTTGTTGATATACAACATAACATGCATAGGGTTGCCACCTCGTAGAAATTTGAGCGATCGACAGGGCAAAACCACTAACCTATCGATATCTATCCTAAAATATTAAACAAAAAATTAACGGGCATGCATAATCTTAATGCAACAAGCTAATCTGAAATTTTTAATATGTCTAATACGTTTTCTTTTATGTAGAGAAAGTTTTTTTTGATTTGGCAACCGATTTTTTTTTATCTTGGGCAGCTAAAAAAAAAATGTATCGCACGGACGTGACCATCTCTAATCGATATGCATAACAAATTATAATTTGCCAAAAAATGTTCAATTGTTGAAATCGGCTGCGCTAAATTGTTTAAATTAAATAGAAAAAGAAAACAAATAAACTAATCTTTGTAAAGTTAGTTAAAGCGTGCCATTCAACAAGGAGCAAAAATTATATACATGTAAGTAAAAATTCTCAAACATAAAAGTGAATGACAATTTGTGTGTGTGTTTGTGTGTGAGTGCTTCAGTAAGATCTGTGTTGACCTATGTACATATGTAGGCTTTAATATAGTTATGCAATTCAGACCTTGTCATAGTTAAATGTTTAAATGCCAGGAAACCTGTCCTACAAACGATGAGATGCAAGTTCATTTTATTGACACGTTAAGGCAGCTGTCTCATGTTTGGCATATAGTGACTCCCCAAATATTTTACTCACAACTTTTAAAAACTGTAAATTTTAAATGAAGTTCCGTTTTAAGGGGAAGGAAATATTAATAATTATATTAATAACGTAGATTTGTTAAGCATAATATATATTTTTATATATATATATGTTTATTTTATCTTAATAAAGGAGAAAAGCAAAGCATAACATATGAAGTATGAAGGGACCGTTTTTTCTGAGCTACGTATTTTAATATTATATATTTTAATATTTTGCTAATTTCCTATAAACATAGTTGTTAACATTGTGAGTGAATGGAATTGTGTATATTTGTCATTTATTTTTTCTTTGATTTTACAAAATATTAACCTTATAATCAATTCTTTTTTTTTTCAGGCGAAGTCATTCACTAATGCATATTTTGTGTTAACGAAATATTAAAGTTATTATTAATTTTTTTAACTTTTGATTTTAAACACAAAATCATTAGCTATACTATTTAAAACAATAGTTTTTAGAAAAATTCTAACGAAACAAAATAAAAAAAATAAGAATATATGAAAATTAAATAAAAAAAAGTTATTATTTAAGTTTACAAAAAAAAATAATAAAAAGAAATTATATATCGAAATTAACGAAAATCAAAAAAATATATATATAATTAAAAAATTAAAAAAGACAAATGGTAAATAAAAGAAATTTAAAATATTAAAAAATTGGCAATTGAAAAAAAGAACAATACAAAAATTTGAAAAGAAAGTAAAAGAAATTTAAAATTTGGCAATTAAACAAAAACAAATACAAAAGAAAAATATTAAAAAATTTAAAGAAATTATGAAAAGAAAGTAAAAGAAATTTAAAATTTGGCAATTAAAAAAAAAGAAAGAACAATACAAAAATTTGAAATATACACAAAAACAAATACAAAAGAAAAATATTTAAAAATATTAAAATCAAACATATTTAAAAATTAAAAAGCTGTTTTAAAAACTTTTATACGTTAAAGAATTTGTTTCCTTATTCGTAAGCTATATTAATACATAAAAAAATTAAAAATAAAACATAATTTATAATGTTTTAATACTTATATAAAATGGCTGGGCGAAATATAAAAAATATATATAATTTTAAAAGAAAGAATATTTCGGAAGCTGAAAGTGTCGATAGTAAAAAGGTAAAAACCAATAATTCAGCAAATGAGTTAGATCATAAAATTAAATTATCAGACAAAGGAATAAGATCGCAAATGAATAGGGATTTAGAAACATCTATACGTACTTCTCAAAGGAAAAGAAAAGTTTCACAAAAAGTTCGTTTAAATAGAGAATCAGAGACGCAAGAACAAAGACAAAAAAGGCTCAAAACAGAAAAAACTAGGGCTACCATAAATAGAGCTTTAGAGACTGAAGAAGAGAAACTTAAACGCATTGAAAAAGAAGCTCAAAGATCTAAAATAAACAGAGCCTTAGAGACTGAAGAGGAGAAACTTAAACGCATTGAAAATGAAGCGCATAGAACTATAATAAACAGAGCCTTAGAGACTGATGAAGAGAGACTAAAACGCATTGAAAAAGAAGCGCAAAGAACTATAATAAACAGAGCCTTAGAGACTGATGAAGAGAGACTAAAACGCATTGAAAAAGAAGCGCAAAGAACTATAATAAACAGAGCCTTAGAGACTGATGAAGAGAGACTAAAACGCATTGAGAAAGAAGCGCAAAGAACTATAATAAACAGAGAGAAAGAAACAAAAGATCAGAGACTTGAAAGACTCAATAAAGATGCACAAAGAGCTAAAATAAATCGGAACTCCGAGACTGAAGAACAACTAATTCAGAGACTCGAAAATCAAGCTCTAAGAAAACGAGTCAATCAAATGCACAACACTCAAATTTCAAAAAAAAACAACAAATCAAACCATAAAATTTGTTAATAAATCAAAAAGAAATGTAGAAGATGTTGAAAGTATGAGTATAAATGAAGAAAAAGATTCCGACTTTATTAATCTTCGGAATTTGTTTCATTTAAATACAACTATATATGATTTGGTAAACAACATGATGAATATATGTAATAATAATAACAGAGTTGAGGTTGAAAAAAATATTTCGAAAATATTTCATCACAGAAAAACAATTATAAATTCGTTTTGTAGAAATGTGTGCATTCTAAAAGAGAAATTTATGACCCTTAAAATAAACGTGGATTCCGCTTCCAATCCCGAATTTTATTTATTATTTGGTCCATCATTGCATACACGACATTCGGAAGCTTATTTTTCAAGTGCATCGTATAACCCTTTAAAACTAAAAACAACTTTTATTTTAAACTCGGACGGAAGAGCTGAAAATATTTTTGAAAATGAACAACATTTCCAAGAGATTTATTACATTATTATGAAAACGAGGAAGAATCTTTTTTCAATGATATGCTCATATGTCAATTCTGCCTTTTGAAACTTAAAAGTGGGTCAATACCTCCGACGTGCGTACTTAATAACTTACAATTTGATTCAGTCCCAGAAAGCATTTCATGTTTAAATGAGTTTGAAAAATTATTTATTCAACGAGCAAAAGCATTTCAAGTAATTGCTCGAATGGACACAGTTATGGGTGGACATAATAAGCAACGACCAAGCTCCGATGTTATTAAGAAAATTAAGGGACGAGTTTTCCATTTACCATTACCCCTTGAAAATACTTTGAAAAAGCTTCCGAGTCCAGAAGAAGCGATTCTGAAGAATCAAGATTTTACGGTTATAGTAAGAGGTATTCCAAACAAAACTAGAAATGTCTGGCAATCACTAATTGATGTAAAAAAAATTTTTGAAGCGTTAAAATGGCTAAAAAATAATAATTCATTGTATTCTGAAATCTCGCTTCCTTATAATGCAGAAGCCCTTCTAGATGGTGTTAATGTAGACTGTATATATGATTCAAATTTAAATGATTTGTCAAATGACATGACAACGGTATATCAGAGAATATAAATACAAATACAGATTCTAATATTAACATTAATGAACATGATTTGCAAGTAAATAATCCTAACGATAAGGCAATGCTTAAGCCCCATTTAGACGAGCACTTTTTCACCGACAATTTTTGTCACATTTTGTCAAAAAGCTGTCCGTGTGGCGTAACCACACAAAATTTCAAAGCGTCGGTAGAAAACTAACGCTCACCGAAGGAAGTAGAACACGTTCTATTCCATCGGTGAGCGATGGTGAGCGACAGGGACGGTTTTTTTACAAAAAGTGTCGGTTTTTTGACAAAAAGCTGTCCCTGTCGCTCACCATCGCTCACCGATGGAAAATAACGTGTTCTACTTCCTTCGGTGAGCGTTAGTTTTCTACCGACGCTTTGAAATTTTGTGTGGTTACGCCACACGGACAGCTTTTTGACAAAATGTGACAAAAAGTGTCGGTGAAAAAGTGCTCGTCTAAATGGGGCTTTACACAAAAAAATGCTTCAGATGATTTTTATGAAAATATGACTATATATCCAATAATAGAAAGAAAAACTTGTGCTGAGCCTGCCACAGTGTATCAAGTATTAAAAGTAATTGATGATTGTATTGATAATCGAGATGAGAGTTTGGACCTGAAATGCTTTCCTGATATTTTCTGTAGCGGACGAAATGGTCAAGGTCAGCAAAGAGAAGTTCAATTGAAGCCAGGAGAATTTATAAAATGGATTTTAAAATGCAAGCATAGTAGATTTCGATTGAATCAGCAGTATTTATTTTATTTACTTAATCAAACAAATATACGGCAACTTAATGCGGGCATATTTCATAAGCTAAATATAACATCGTCGACAAAAAATCTTAACAAAAACAACTTTATGAGAATGATAGAAGACAATAAAGAAATAAATAATAATTTATCAACAATATTTGGTCGGCTACGAAACACAGATCAGTTCTGGAGGATAAGAAAAAATGATTTAAATTGTATGATCGAAAATTATGGACCCGCAACATTTTTCCTAACGCTTAGTCCTAGCGAATATCATTGGGATGATCTTCACGATTTTCTGTGCATAAGAAACAACATTTCCAATAAAAAATCACGAACAACATCCAGTCTTATTGCTGCTGATCCTGTCAGTGTATCACTGTTTATGAATATGAAATTTAAGGCTATATTAAAATTTCTACTATCCAAAGATAACCCCCTTGGAGAAATTGATCATTATGCTTGGCGTCTTGAGTATCAGTCAAGAGGTATGCAACATTTTCACACACTTTTATGGATTAAAAACGCGCCTATTATTGACAAGTCAAGTCAGGAGGAGGTTGCTGCCTTTATAAATAAATATATAACTTGTCGGCTTCCGCCAAAAGAAACTTTTCCAATTCTTTATAATCGAGTTTGCAAATATCAAACACATATACACAACAATTATTGCATGCGGAGCACAAAAAATAAGAAAGGAAAATCATCAAAAATATGCCGATTTAGCTTCCCAAGAAAAACTGGAGACTGTTTAGTTATGCATAGCGTTGCAAAATCAATTCTAGGTCGTCGAAAGCTGACAAAGACAAGATTGTATGATTTGCCAAGAAATGAAACAGAGAAGAATATAAATGACTATAATGCAGCAGTTTTGCTTGCTTGGTGTGGAAACATGGATATTCAATTTATAGGCGAAAAGTCTGGCTCACTAAGCACCTATGTTTGTAAATATCAAACTAAGCCTGAAAAATCCTTTGCAACAGATGACTTTAGAGATTTTTTTGAAAATAGATCTGTTGCTAGTAATTTATGGAGATTTGCAATGCGCTCATTATCAAATCGGGAGTGTGGAGCCCTTGAGGCAGCTGATACATTGCTGCAACTTTCCTTATTTGGAACTGATGAAAATACAGTTATAAGAATGATAGATATACGTCCAGAAAGAAGTCGAAGAGTTAAACCAAGGAGTGAGCTTAAAAATATGCAGGACGATGACACTGATATACAGGCCTGTTCCGGTTTTCACTTTCGGTAAGATTTTGCGGAAGTGAATTTCTTTAACCTGCTCTAATATCATTTCGGCGAAGTTCTACGGACTTATTTCACTTTGAGGTGATGAGTTTAAGTCCGATAGAGTGAAAAACGAGCATTTTTAAATACTTAGCCTTAATGGAAAGTGAATAAATGCATTTCACTAAATGCTATAAAATAAAAAGTGAAAACCGGAACAGGCCTGATATTCTTTCAAAGCTGGGTCGACGAGCATTATCCTAATCGTCCTATAGATTTAGAGCAAATGAACCTTTACGATTTTACGAGATTTTTCGATATTGTGAAAGTAAAACCTACTTTAAAGAATGTTATTTGGTATCCATATGAAAATTGTTACTTACGCAAACGTAAAAATCCATATTTAATTAACCATTATAAGACAAACAGAAAAATGCAACCAGAAAACTATTATTACGGGCTATTGCTGTTATTTAAGCCCTGGCGTAATATTGAAGATCTTAAATGTGGCTTAGAAAACTATGTTGATGCGTTTGCAAAATGTAAAGATGAGTTGGTTGATGCAATGCGATATCATGAAAAATTGGATGAATTGGTAAAAATAAGAGAAGAATTTGAAAACGAGTTAGCAAGAGAATCTAATGCAATGGAAAACCAGCACATAAATAATGAAGATGAAGAGTGTGAGAATATTGCCGGATTTGAGGTATTATTAGAAAATGAACTAAATGACATGGACAATCTAGCTTTAAATGAAAACAGTCTTTCTATTTCGGATCAGATCGCTCAGCTTAATTCAGATCAACGAAGAATATTTGATGAAGTTATAGATACCTTAACTAATTATTGCAGTGCATGGAAAACAGAATTAGAAAAGAAAACATTGAAAAATCCTCGGCTTTGTCCAAAAAATGTTTTACGTAAATTTGTTTCTGGAGTTGGAGGAACAGGAAAGTCGTATTTAATAAATATGCTAAGAAAATATATATCAAAAAATCTTGGAGAACAAGTCGTGGTTGCCGGACCAACTGGAATTGCAGCTCGAAATGTAAATGGCTTAACTATTCATAGACTATTAAATTTGCCAGTGGAGCATGGAGGTATAGCCAAGTATACACAATTAAATAGTTATAAATTAAAGATTATGCGAGAAAACCTAAAAAATGTTTGTCTAATTATAATTGATGAGATATCAATGGTCTCCAATGTATCATTACAATATATTCATTTACGTCTTTCTGAAATATTTGATACCTTAGAGCATTCAGATGGCTGGTTTGGAAGAATAAATATTTTGTTGTTTGGAGATTTATTGCAATTAGATCCGGTAAATGAGCCATCTCCTTTTGTTAATATTTCAAAGAATCGACTTGAGAAACATTTCTGTGGCCTGCATTGTGTAAATTTATGGACAAAGCTGTTTTCATACGATGAACTAACACAAAATATCCGACAACAATCTGATCAAGAGTTTGCAAAGGCCTTATCACATATTAGATTAGGTATCTTAGACGAAAAAGATTATCAACTTTTATATACCAGACAAATTAAACTGAATAATAATACTATTGAAAGTTGTCTTTCCGATTTAATTGAATACATCAATAAACTTCCAACAAATACAATATGCCTATTTCCGACAAGGGAACAATGTATGAAGCTAAATATGGGAATGTTAGACCTAATACCCTCTGAAAAAATTTTTCTTAAAGCTGAGGATGTAATCGAAGCTAAAACAGCTCTTCAAAAAGCCAAAGCGGCAAAATCTTTAGAAACTCTAAGAAAAAAAGGCAAATGCTCGACAACAGCTAATTTAGCAGATACAATTGAAGTAAAAAGAGGTGCAAAAATTATGTTACTTAGAAATCTTGATGTTCCATCAGGTTTGGTTAACGGAGCTATAGGAATAATCAAAAAACTCCACGAAACGATAAGTACCTTTAACGGCCGCTCGGAAAAAACTGTTGTTAAATTAACAGTTCAATTTGAAGAAAAAGAACATGAAATAGAACGCATTGAATCAAAATTTCAATTAAATCAAGGTGTTTTTATAGTGCGTAAGCAATTTCCAATAAGCTTGGCGTATGCAATTACGATTCACAAAAGCCAAGGCTTAACATTGACATCTGGAGTTATTGAAATTGGTGACAGTGTTTTTGCAAATGGTCAGACATATGTCGCATTATCCCGATTGAAAACTCTCTCAGGCTTACATATACTAAATCTTAATCCAAAAGTATAAAAACAAACGACGGTGCTATAATAGAGTATAACCGCTTAAGGAGTGTTTATAGAATATGTGGTAAATAACAAAAAAAATATAAATGTTATTGATAAAAATATATATTTGAGTAAGCAAACTACAGCTTTCATAGAACCAACAATATTAGATAAAAATTCACCAGTTGCAAATAATAATGATATTCATAATATTAAAGGTATGGAAAACCCAAATAATGCGTGCTATGCAAATTCAGCTTTTCAGTGCCTAATTAACGCAAAATGTATTAAGGAATTAATTTTAAATGACACAAACAGCAACATTTTAAAAGCACCATTTTTAAATTACACAAACCCATTACTGATGGGAACAAATATAAATATATCAGATTTGCGCTCAAAAATATTTAACAACATTGAACAGCAAGACAGCGGAGACTTTTTACGACGGTTACTTGATTGCAATTCCTTGGAAAATATTAAACAATTGACTGAGCATAAGCTTGTTGAAATTATAAAATGCTCAAATTGTGATAACAGACCTAATCGACAGATGTCAGATAATTTAATTGCTCAGTTATATATACCCGAGGAAAGGAAGTGTAAAATAAATGAATTAATAAGCTTTAATTTTGGTATCTGGAAAAATATTGAAAATAGCATATGTAACAATTGCGGAGCTGGTCTTCAAAGTCAGTCTCTTATTGAAAATACAGGCCGTGTACTTATATTCTCACTATGCCTTGTTGATCAGTGGAATATGAAAATAACAAATTTTAATTTAACAAACATTCCCCAAACTGAGTTAAGATTTGAAAATAAAAGATACACTTTGTCAAGTGCTATATTTCACCATGGTCCAGGATTTAATGAAGGACATTATACAGCAGTTTTACGTAAGGATGGAAAATTTTATAAAGCCAATGATACAACGATTTTTAAGTGCTCATGGCCTCGCAATAGCAAAGATCTATATTTGTTATTTTATGTTGAAAAGTAGTTTATATATTTAAAAAGCAAAGTGACCGTCAAATTTGTTTGATAGAAAATAATATTAAAAATTTTTAAAGATTAGGTGAATTAGTAAATTACATGGTTGGCAAAAATCCTCATACTGAACCCTCCTCGAGGGTGCCGACTGGAAATGGCGCCACAGTGTTCCTGGCAAAAGTCAGGCGGCTGTCAGCAAAGATCAGGGGTCGAAACTATGTGCTCTGGTTTTATAATTTCCAAGTTATATAGGTAAGACCCTTGGTCATGGTACTGAGGTATTTTTCTATAAACATTAAATACCTTTTGACAAAGTAGTTTTGTCAAAAGCAGAGGCGATTGCAAAAATTTCTGATATCCCCCAAAAAAACCTCTTTACGCGGTGAAAGTCTAGTGACGAAAACATTTCCATGCCACAAAATTTCTGATATCCAATTTTGTGACGAAATATATAAAGTTTTTTATATATGCTTAAAAAAATGAACATATACAAAGTTAAAAAAATAGGCATTCGGCACTGCGCAAAAAGTTTTTTTTAAGTGCAAAGAAGCGCTTTTGCGCAAAGTGCGGAGTGCCTATTTTTTTAACTTTGTATATGTTCATTTTTAAGCATATATAAAAAACTTTATATATTTCGTCACAAAATTGGATATCAGAAATTTTGTGGCATGGAAATGTTTTCGTCACTAGACTTTAAACGCGTAAAGAGGTTTTTTTGGGGGATATATGATTAATACACAAAAATTTATACTATACATATATATATATAAAAAAAAATTAAATAAAAAATAAAAAAAATATATATAGAAAAAACAACAAAATAAATATATAAAAAAAAAAAAAAAAAAAAAAATTTATAATAATAATTAAAATAAATAAGAAACTAATTAAATAAGTAAAATAACTCCATTGTATTACGTCATTTTTCAAAAGGAGGGAGATGTAGTATGCACATATGAGTTACATATAGCGAAGGCATACTGTACATAACATTTTATGTAAGCATGCAAATAGCAGCAACACATTGTTGCAATTAAGACAAACAAACAAACCAACCCAAGCGAGCGCGTAATATGATCGCCCTCTTATGAGTTAGGCCCAAAACGCTTGGTCAGCATCCACGCTGACCACTTATGACAAACACATATATACACATGTGCATAAGACTCTCTCTCGCTAAGCAATACATAAAGATATGAGCGCAGCTATGCGGCTTTATATATAAGAACATATATGTACATTAAGCTAAGAACGAACTTTATGCTGAAAGAATAAATCAGATTGAATCATGAACTCAAACTGCACTGACGTGCATGTCTATTTATTTTAAACTAAACTTCGCACATTACAATACCCTTCTGGTCGAAGAAAGGATTCAGGTTTGCAATGTTGCTGGATTTAGGGAGCTGCTCCTTCTCCTTCAAGCACCAGCATTCCTTTTTGTACCCTGAGCGTTGTGACATCTTCATGAGCTGGTCTTGAGCCTCAGCAATTTCTGCGCTGCTGAGCTCAACCGGAAATAAGACCGTAGGTTTTCTACAACGCTGGATAAAGCGCAAGGCGAACGCGAAAGCTTTCAATGCCTTGTCAAGCTTCAAAAAACGCTCTAAGACGCTGCTCAAGGGTACCTGTGCAACATTACATTTTACTGCGCGTTGCTCCAGCTCCGTTTCCTTGACAGCCTCTGGAATGGGCCATTAATCCTCTCCCTTTTGTAGCCAGTCCGGCCCATGCCACCACAAGGAGATCCCAATCAGATCTTGTGGTGAAACGCCTCGGCTCCCAAATCTGCTGGGATCTGCTCCGACCGAACATGAGCCTATTTGCCTTTGGATGCAGTGATTTTTGCCACTCGATTGGCGACGAACGTGGTCCACCTGCATGGAGTCCTACTCAGCCAGGCCAAGACAATCGTGGAATCTTCCCAATAGAATATTTCGGAACTATTGACGGGTAGCTGAGGGATAATGGCAGTTCCTAATTCTGCCAGAAACACAGCGCCACACAATTCCAAGCGCGGCAGCGACACCGTCTTGACTGGTGCCACTCATGTCTTCGCTGTGAGAAGATGAATGGAAATCCGCCCATGGACTTCTGTGCGCACATAAAGGGCTCCGCCATATGCGCGTTGAGATGCGTCACAAAATCCGTGGAATTGGACATTTGCCTTGGGCTGGAAACCAACATAGCGAGGAACGCGGATCTAGACAATAAACGGATAATTGTGGAGGAATTCGTTCCATCGTCGCACCAGCTCTTCTGGTAGGAGATCATCCCATCCGAGTTCGGGAGCCAGATTTCCTGCATGAAAATCTTGGCACTGACTATCACAGGAGCGAGCCATCCTGCGGGATCAACAGCCTCGCGATCTGGGAGAGCACCTCACGTTTCGTTAAGGATTTCGTGGAGGACAAGTCAGCAGGAGCAAAGAAGAACTCGTCGGAATTAGCTTGCCATCGAATGCCTAGTGTTTTTGCGACGCTAGCCTTTTCATTGGATGTCCATTTTCGTAATGGGAAACCAGCTGTGTCGAGCGCAGCACGCAGTTCTTCAATTGCTAGAGTTGCCTGGGACGAGGAGTGCGCTCCTGCCAGCACATCGTCAGCGTACATGTGCTCGGACAGAATGACGCTTGCCATCTTTGAACAGCTGCTGTAGAACCCGACTTGCCAGGAACGGAGCACAATTGACAATTGACAAAGGTGCCGGTGTTGAGCTCGTAGTCGCACAACAGATCATCTTTGTTGCGAAAGAGGATTCTCTGAAAGGAGTGTGCTTCGGGTCTACAAGTATCTGCCGATACATCTTGGTTATATCGGCGTTGAAAACGTAACGATAAAAACGCCACTTTAGGACCTGCATCGTCAGATCAGATTGGAGGAATGGTACCGTATGCAGGACGTCATTAAGGCTTTTACCATTGGAGGTAGGATTGGAGGCGTTAAACACAACGCGAATCTTTGTCGTGGTGCTGTCTGGCTTAAACAGTGCATGTTGGGGCAAGTAGAAAACGTTGGAGTCGTTACTTGAAGGGACTTGCCTCATATGTCCAAGTCTAAGTCCAAGTACTCCTGAATCACTGAGTCGTACTGTTCTTTCAAAGAAATGTCTCTCTTTAAGCGATTCTTGTTCCTGAGAAACTGAGCCGGTGCGATGGATCTAGAATGTCCCAATTGAATATGATCAGGAGTGACAAAAGGAAGATTAACGACGTATCTGCCAGAACTATTTCTTGCAGTAGTTCGGACAAAGTTCTCTTCACATATGAAATCAGACTCCTTCACCAGTTTAACTGGTAGATCTTCCACCTCCCAAAACTTGGTGAGAAGATTCTCGAGTCTTTGTACTGGACTGACCGTGACTCTCGTGGAAAACGAGGAGACTGCCTTGGCAGGCGACTTTGCTTCTGGCCCTGTCAGAATCCATCCAAAAATGGTTTACTGGCCTAGTAGAGAGCCGCATATATTCGGGAGTGAGCCGCCAACTAAAATGGATGGGAGAATATCTGCACCTAAAAGTACATCTATCTGCGAGCTCAGGTAAAACGAGGGGTCAGCCAGCTGAATATTTGGCAGATCTTTCAAAAGACTTGGTGGAATCGGATACGATGGTAGATTCCCTGTCAATTGTGGAAGAACAAAGGCCGAGGTCTCGACTTGAATCCTCGGCTTTGATGGGGACCCAATGTTGAAGTGACATAACTTCGATGGACTAGCAGCCACTGCTTGACTTAAGCCAGCGACTTTCGCTTGAACGGGCTGATATGGGAGTTTGATCAGATGAAACATTCGTTTAAAAATGAACGAAGCCTCTGATCCGGAATCAATCAGCGCCCTTGCTTTGCAGGTTGTCCCTTGATAGCAAATGTTGATCATGGCCGTACCAAAAAGCACGCCTTGGACACTTGCTGCTAAATAGTTCTGAACATTTGGAACATTGGATGAAGTGGACTGTATGCTTGGAGGAGTTGAACTTGATGAGGCTGCTGATGGAGGAGGGTCACCACAATGTAGAAGAGTATTGTGGCGACCTTTGCACGTGTAGCAGTTGTGAGCACTCGTGCAATCTTTGAGAAGATGGCCTCTGGCAAAGCAGTTTAAGCATAACTTTTGCTTTTTGATGTACGACGACCTTTCATTGACGGACAAACGTAGAAAACTAGGACATAAATGGATCGGATGATTCTCTTTCGAACACAACTTGCAGGACTGGGGTTTCACATTGACCCTGGTTTCCGAAGACTTCACCTTTTTCGGGGCGGACTCCTTCCTCCCTGGATTACTTTGGGATTGCGTATTAGCTTTGATAGCTGCTATCGCCTCTAAAGTACGATACCGATAGAGCAAAAACGCGTTAAATTCAGACCATGTCGGAATCTCTCACTTATTTTGGATGGACTGCTCCCAGAGGGAGAGTGTCAGTCGGCAATTTGAGGGAACACATATAAACGAGGAAACAGTCCCAATTCTCTGTCTGGACGCTCGCTAATTTCAGTGCATTGAGGCACCCTTGCACTGTGGCCTGCAATCCTTTTAAGGCAGCACCTCATTCTTGCGGAATGGACGAGAGACCGAACAAAATTTCAAGCTGACTCGTCACGAGCATCCTTTTGTTCTCGAACCGTTGCGACAAGTTTCTCCATGCGGACTCAAAACCTTCATTGGTGAGCGGGGACCTAGAAACAATATCATTTGCTTCTCCACTTGTTTTTGCGTTGAGGTGGAATAATTTCTCAACTGGAGTGAGTCTTGGATTATTGATGTAAATCACAGTAAACAGATCGCGGAAAGTGAGCCAACGTGAATAATCGCCATGGAAGACTTCGGTTTCACACGGAGGCAGCCTGCAGCCGCCGGAAACAGGAGCTGCTTGGTGCGTGGGCGGTCTATTTTGGGTTTCCATATCTTCTATTTGGTGATACATGCAGTGCGCATACTTTGCTTGCATGGCTGTCAAGTCATTGGAATTGGAGGGGTCTTCTCTCAGAGCCTTGGAGCAGAGCCCATACTCCTGCTCAATGATCGACCAAATATTCTGGACCTGGTCGCGTCGTATCCTCAGGGAAGATAAAGTCGGAGCAGTCTGAGGGGAACCGGCAAGAATAGTCTCGAATTGGCTGAGCCGTTCACTGGCACAATGAAATCATTGAGAGCCATTTTACTACGACTTTGCTGACTTTGAGTAATAGAACGTGTGATCATTGGAGTAAGAGTCTTCAGCGACTTGGATTTGATGCTCGGACTAAGAGTTTTCTTAATGTTGGGCGTAAGCGATTTCGTTAAAGGTTTGGGCCTTAACGAAGAAGGAGAAGGTTTGACTGTCAGGCCAGGAGTGGGCCTGCGAATAGGATCGGAAGTCGATTTCTTTCCGGGATTGTCTCCTCTTGACATAATAGACTCACCACGGAGTCAATATGTTCTTGGACTTGCAAAAAATAAACAAATACAAAAAGAGAAAATTTATACCCTTTTGCTTATGTAAGAAAGACTCCACAAAATATGAGTGGAACGATGGAAATGGAACAATATCACCACGAACTGTAAAATATAATTTTCTGTTCCCACGATGGGATCGCAAATGGATGAAATCAGCAAATAGGAACAGCGGAATTGGAACAGTGGATCAACACGAAATGCAGAAATATTTTGATCGGAACGGCACACTGTGAAGCTGATATATTCATATACACACGTAATTTAAATCCCATTAAAAAACCTCTTTACGAGGTAAAAGTCTAGTGACGAAAAACTTTTCATGCCCCAAAATTTCTAATATCCAATTTTGTGTCGAATAATATTAAGTTTTACACATAAATTATTTTAAACAAAGTTTTGGCACTCGGCACATTGCGCTAAAATGTCTCAATTCTTCATACCAAATAAATCTCACTCATATGTACATGCAGAAGTGTAAAGGCAAAAGATATATTAAGATATATTCAGTTAATCACTGCGGACGGCAGTCCGCTAGTGACGAAAGCAGCACGAAGGGTGCGATAGGTAATATCTTGTCCAAGCGAATTTTGACAGATATGTGTTATATGTCAAAAAACGCGGAATCAAATTGCCTATAACATATAACATATTATAAGTGATTTCATGTGTAGATTTTTCTTAAATCGACAAAATGTGGAGAAAAAAATACCTTATTTCACCTGTAGCTGTTTATTTTTTTACTTAAATCGCTTTAATCTTTACTTAGATCGCTTCTGTAGCTTCAATTTTAGCGGTTTTTAGCGATTTCCCGCTAAAATAGCGATTTTTCGAAAAATCGTAAAACAAACGTTTCTAGATTTTTGAGCGGGAACAAGTCCTCATTCAAACTTTTAAGCTAAATCAACGATTTGATCCAAACAAACACACAAACTGACAAACTGACTTTTCATTTCATTTTCGGAAGGCCACTAAAAATTTCAAAATTAATTATCTTTTGAGCCAGTGGTCGGATTTTGGTGATCGAGGTGTCATTCGACGACTTAAAAATAGCAAAAAATTAAAAAAAAAATTCAGAAAGGCTCCAACGGCCCCATTAGCTCCAGTCATTTAAAATTTTCCCCTCCTACTTACACCTGTTTATCTCACGAACCAGGCGAGTTTTCAAAAGTCTTTGTATGGACCATTGTAAGGTACATTGATACCTTTCGATCGGTATATAACTCGACCTGATCGGACAGTCATAGCAAATTTTCCATTCTTCCTGTGTATATATGCTAGTCGCCTTCGCACCCTTCGTGCTTCGAACTAGTTCAATTGGCATGGTCTGACGGAATTTATATCATATAGATGTTTCTCTTTTGATTAACTTCAGAACTAGTGTCAACGGTTTCTTTTAGGTATTCAGTTATATTTTGACCGATAACGATTCCCTGTAAAATTTCATTCCATGATCAGTAGAAAGCGCTTTATTTAAGGATTCGGGGAGATCTTAACAACAAGTCTGGAACTGCGTATGTTTTGACAAGAGATCAATTCAACGACCACTTGAGGGTTAATTTCTCACTAACATTAGTAAAGCATGATATATCGAATTTCTGAGGCTAATGAGATGCAGTGCGTAAGTACAGCATTAAGGGTTTAGTTCTCCCTTCTTAATTGCATTGTTTACACATATACTTTTTTTTCTCTGTTTGCCCTGACTTACTGGATAGGAAATAAATTATTAAGGATTTATATAAAATTTGAAATTTTAATTTTTTTGGAGTATTTGGTGAAATATATTTTATTTGCAACATGTTTACAATGCGTAGTCCCGAGATCGTGAATGACTCCGCTGCGGGACCATCCATGCTTGAGCCTAGCGACAAATGTTCGATTTGCTATGGGCCAATGAAAGAATCGCAGAAGATGTCTATAACTAAATGTGTTCATACTTTCCACTCTGCATGTTATAAGGAAGTTTCTAGCCAGGGTATAGACTTAGTCTGCCGGGTCCAGAACTAACAAGAAATTTGTAAGATTCGCTGGACGCGAGGCAAAGGGTGGGAAATGTTTGACCGCAATGAAAGTACAGCAACCACGACCTCACGTACGCCCCAACGGCGGGCGCGTGAGACAACTCTATATGGCCAGGGAGCGGTACAGGGTATACTCTGGTGCTCCGCTGGCAGCAAAAACTACGGGGATCTAGTAAGAAAAAGTTAGTAGTGATGTTTGCCGGGATTAGTCGCACTACCGACGGGATCGATTCCTCGTCCAAACCAAGGGATAGTTAGTAGGGATTATTGCCGGGATTAATCGCACGGCTAACGGGATCGATTCCTCGTCCAAACTACGGGGTATTTAATAGGGATTGTTTCCGGGATTAGTCACGAGGCTGACGGGATCAATTCCTCGTCCCAAATACTACCGGATAGTTAATGGTTATTAGTAAATAATTAAACAGAGGCTTGGGTTTAATGTATTTAAGCTATATTTGCGTTTTTCTTCTAGGTTATGTTTCTACAACTATGCGTTCCCTGCCGCACGTTTTTCCTAACCTCTTTACTCACTCTCTTTAATTCTGCGACGCGCCAAATTGCGACGTCCACTCGCTTCCACTTCTCGATCGCAACTCCTGAGCCGCTCATCGGCAAGCCACGCGCTATAGTCGGTCGTACAACTCACCACAGCTTTCGCTCTCTTCACCTCGGAGCTTTCGCTCTCTCACAACGAGGTGAAGAGGCGCTGCGTTCGGCAGAGTTGTACAACCGATCACTAACGCCTGCATGGTTGCAATGGTGACCGTTACGTTGAAATCGTCGCTTCCGCGACCCGCCAGACTATGCTGGCGCTTTCAACGCGTTGACCGGGGGCGCGCTCGTGTCTTCTCTTCGTTGCGCATAAGGCGGGCGTTGTTGTCCACACCCGGCCTGAACCGGATGCGGATGCAAGGGAACTTGCTCTCGGGGTCCACCTCCAGTTCCCTCGTGGGCAGCTTGTCCCAGAAAAGGCTACCACCCTCGGGGTGAGACGTCGCCGGGCTCGGTTGCCCAGGTGGCGAGGGATCCGCACGATCCACTCGCGGACTTTCTGGGGCGACTCGGAGCGCCTCCGGGTCTTCCGACGCCCGCGAGGGGTCCGCATGACCCGCCCACGGGCCCTCTTGGTATGCCGAAGACGACGGTACCTCCTCTATTGGGGGAAGAAGAAGTTCCCGAAGAACTCCGATAGAGCGTGTGTCGGTACTCCCTGCGTGGCTCCTCCTGCCTCTGCCGTAGAATTACCTTTCGCGGCGGGGATCGCGGTGCGATGGGCCACTCCGTGGCTCCGGACGAGGCTCGGTCTCGTCGCTGTCGACCCCCTCCGGCCCAGTCCCGCTGTTGCTGCAGTCTTCCACCTGCACCTCCGGCCATGGTTCTTCCTCCTCCTCGTCGCTAATCTCGATTATGTCTTCTGGGTCCATCTGTGAAACTTAACCTCTTTAATTATACCCTGTCAATTCTATTAGCAACTTAACTACCCGTGCGGCTCACAGACTACGAAAAGTTATCTTAAATTAAAACAACTAAACTACTGAGAAAAGTAAAAATAGAGGGAATTGTGGTTATGCTGTGGTAATATTCTTACTCTCCCCTGGTTCCGTCTCATCAGGGTTTTTTGTAGGTAGATCCTGATCGTCCTCCTCCTCGTCCTGGAAGAACGGCTTCAGTTGCATCACATTGGCCACCCTTCTCTTGCGCTCTCCGTCGCGCGAGAGTCGCACGATGTGGGGGGAAATTAATTTGACGACCCTATAGGGGCCATCAAATTTAGGCGCAAGCTTCGCAGCGAAGCCTTCGGCGGCGTTGGAGAGTTGATGTTGCCGCAGCAACACGCTGGAGCCCAGCGACGGTCACCACTCACGTCTCCGTAGGTTGTAGTGCCGGCCCTGGTCCTTCGATGCCTGTTGGAGGTTGCTGCGAACGATATTAAAAATTTCTTTTAGCCTACTTTCCCTCTCCTTTGCGTCTAGAGCACTAGTCGCTGACCCTGGAGTAACCTTGTCGTACAGAGCGGCGGGAAGACGCGGTTCTCTACCCAGCATCAGAAATGCTGGACTAAATCCCGTCGAATCGGCCACACTCGAGTTGACTGCTAGCGATATCTCTGGCAGAAGTTCGTCCCACGAGCTTTGATGGCCCTCGATGATCTGTGCTATCATGGTTTTTACTGTGTGATTCGTCCTTTCGGTGGGGTTCTCCTGGGGACAGTAGGGGGCGGTAGCTGCATCTCGACGCCCAAGGATTCCATAAAAGCTCGGAAGTTTCGACTTGCGAACTGCACTCCGTTATCGCAAATGAACTTCCTCGGGACCCCAAATCTACTAAGGATCCGATCCCGGAAAGCCCCTTGCAACAGAACCGTCGTGGCCCTTTTGAGCGGCACTAATTCTACCCACTTGGAAAAAGCGTCATGAAACACCAACAACATGGTATTTCCGCGCTTCGAACGGGGGAGAGGACCCACAAAGTCAGCACACAATGCCGCCATCGGCTCGGACACTTGCCTTGCTAGCATCTGACCGGCCGGTCTCCGTTGATCGCACTTGAATTTTTGACAGATTTCGCAGCGCTTTACATAGCGAGCGGCATCCCTGAACATACCGGGCCAGTAATACCTTTGTGATAACCGGGCCACCGTTTTCCTCACGCCTTGATGCCCGGCCGTGGGAGCATCGTGGCACTCCTGCAAGACCCGCCTCCTATGACCACTGGGAATGCAAAGTTTCCAGGGAATGAAGTCCTCGTCGTCCGCTCGATGACCCAAGTTCCTGTACAGCTCCCCGTTCTCCTCCGTGTAGACTGCGAATTTAGCAGGCTCCTCGGTAATCCTCGCTCGCATGCTCTCAATCCACTTACAAGTGGGTGCAGCTTCCACCGCCTGCTGACAGGTGTAGAGGTGATGACGGGAAAGGGCGTCCGCCACGACGTTGCCCCGCCGATAATGGACATCAAATTGAAACTGCTGCAGTTCCAGAGCCCAGCGTGCGACCCGTCCGGTCGGACTTTCTATCGAATTCAACCACTTGAGGACCAGGTGATCCGTTACAACGTCGAAGCGATACCCCTCGAGGTAACACTGCAACTTCCGGATGGACTACACGATCGCTAGACACTCCTTTTCAGTTGCGGAATAATTCATCTCGGCCTTCAACAGTTTGCGACTAGCGTACGCGATGACTCTCTCCTGTCCGTCGACTACTTGGGTCAGCACTACGCCGAGACCATAGTCGCTAGCGTCTGTCTGCAGTACGAACTTGGCGGAAAAGTCCGCGAGAACCGGAGCCGTAGTCAACTTTTCCTTGAGCTGACGAAGCGCATCCTCCTGCTCCTCTTCCCAAAACCATTTCTTCCCTTTTTTCAGTAATTCTGTCATCGGCTGCACTAAGGTCGCGAAATTCGGTACAAACCGCCTATACCATGACGCCATCCCTAAGCACTGACGCAACTCTTTGCAAGTGGTGGGTGCTTTAAGATTTTGAATGGCCTCTACTTTCTCAGGGTCGGTACAGATTCCCTCCCCGCTTATCACATGCCCGAGGTACACTGGTCGTTTTCGAAAGAAACTGCACTTCTTTCGGTTTAACTTGAGGTTCGCCGCCCTTAGCCGGCGGAACACCTCCCTTAGCCGGCGGAACACCTCCCTTAAATTGGCTACATGTTGCTCCTTGGTTGCCACTATCACGACAATGTCGTCCAAATAGGCGAAAGCATGAGGTTCCATCTCCGGCCCGATCACAGTGTCTAAGGCTCGCTGGAACGAGGCACAGGCGGAGTGTAAGCCGAAAGGCATCACCCGCCATTGAAACAACCTTCGGCCAGGCACAGTAAAAGCCGTGCACTCCCGACTATCGGCCGCCATTGGGATCTGCCAGTACCCCTGCTTTAAATCTAAGGTGGATATGAACCGAGCGTGGCGTAACCTCTCTAGAATGTGGTTGATCCGAGGGACAGGGTAAGCATCCGGAATGGAGTGCGCGTTGAGTTGCCGGTAGTCTATGCACATACGCCATACGTGGCCGGCATGGGGCTCCCGCCGATCTCCACGGTGGCGATGATCCGGCCGCCTTCCACTAAGAGGGGACACCTTAGAGCCGGGTCGAGGGCGCACTGGCGTCGCTCTGACCCTGACCTAGGGGACGCAATGGCTCGTTTCCCGTGTTTCGGGACGCGCAACAATTCTGGGTGCTCCTTCCGCGTTGTCCCACTGTCTTGTCGCCGCACGTACAATTTGGAGCCGCGTTTTCGTATGATGCATAAATGCCCGAATGTCGATAAGAAAATCTTTGAACAGCTCGCCCTCGCGCTTCCTGCGGGATCGGATCTGATCCTCCAGACGCTCAAAATACTGCGGCGGCAGGAAGAACTCCAGAAACTCACTTCTGAACTCTGCCCACGGCACGTCTCTTAACCCACTGGATAGAAACCAGCGGGCCGCCCTATCCACGAATATCTCGCCGACCGCCCGAGACATCCGGTCGAGCTCAATACCGTAGGTAATGGCTCGCTCCTCCAACAATTCCAAAAACTCCAAAGGATCAGTCTGACCATCATACCTCATTCCCCATTTTCGGACTTGTTCTGCCACAGCCCGTGCTGGCCTGCCCTCCAGCGGCGAACCGGCCACGGGCTGGTCACGGGAAATCCCAGGGGTAACTTATCGGTCTGGCCTGACCGCGGGCACCACCAAGGCTCCGGGAGCGCTGGCCCAGCCGGTCTGAGCTTGCGGTGTCTCGAGTAGGTGAGCGCTACTAAGATCTGACTCGGATCTCAGGCGGCCCCGTCCGCCTAAGTTCGGATCTCCACCCTCCACCCTTTGCGTTCAAATCTAATTTTAAATCCTATCCGCTATCCTGATTAAATGTAACGATTACTTAGGTTTAGTGAGCTCCGTGCGCTTTTCTTTAATTGATAAACAACGCTTTAATTCTACCTTAAAAACTAACAAAAGCGCTTCATTGCGCGAGGCGGTGCGAAGTCTGCTCGAAACGCGCGGAAAACTATCGGAAGGGACCATCCGCCGACAGCAGTCGGATGGCCCCAAAGAAAATGTAATTAGTCGTGAGGAGTCTTCATTTGTAAGCTCGCCAGCTTTAATACATAGCGATGATAATGAGCTGAGCTTTGAAGCTACAAATTCAGAAGTCATATCTGGTAGCTATCCAGATAATCCCAAACTATACCCGATTCGACCTTATCATGAACGTTATGCAAGCTACATGAAAGTTCGATCCAGAATCTTTGAAAACGCCATAGCAAGTTGTAGGCTAACGCTTAAACGAGCAACTGTTCGCTTGCGCAATTTTTGGCGCAAAGTTCTTAATAACCGGAAATTACTGATCTCTACCATTGTAAATAACGCGACAGACGGTCGCTTATATGCTCCAGTTTCCCTTTTGGATTTTTCAGAGCTAGGTTTGCTTGAAACAGGAGCAAATATAAGTTGCATTGGTTCAGAACTTTCAAAATCTTATTGGACAATTTACCCTGCTTTTCGAAAAACTGCATCGAGTGTCAAAACTGCTGATGGCAAAAGCCATCGTGTAATCGGTTCAATCTTAACGTTTAAGTTTCGTACAAGAATAACTCAAAGCCCATTAATTTTAATGTTATACCTTCGATAGACAAAAACGTCATACTGGATATTGATTTTTGGAGAGCCTTTGATTTAGCTCCTGGTGTAATTTCTTCTGTCATCTCATATATAACAACTTTGGATGAAAACCCATGTGCAAGTATGGAGGGGAGGTACCCTTTGTCCGCAGAGCAGAACAGACGCCTGGAGGCAGTCATAAGCCTGTTCCCTTAATTTTTAGCATCAAGGACCCCTTTATTAAAACATGACATTGACATAGGCATGGCCGGTCCGGTCAAGCAACGGTTTTATCCAGTTTCCCCGGCGGTGGAAAAACTCCATTTTAAGGAAATCGATCGAATGCTGGATTTGGGGGTAATAGAGTGTTCTAGCAGTGCGTGGAGCTCGCCTATGCGCCTCGTAGTAAAACCCGGAAAGGTGCGTCTCTGTCTTGATGCCAGGAAAATTAACGAATGTACTAAAAAGGATGCATATCCGCTACCTAGTATTGATGGCAAGGCTACCCAAAGCGAATATAATCACCAAGATAGACTTGAAGGATGCTTTTGGGCAAATCGGTTTAACTAAACGTTCTAAATCTATTACAGCATTCACAGTGCCTGGTCGTTTTGAATCCCATTTGTCAGTTCTTGTTCGTCTCTCGGAACAATTTCGTAGGGCCAATTTAACCTTGAATATTAAGAAAAGTAAGTAAGTGCGTTACAGAAGTTCTATATTTGATATGTCATCGGTCAAGGCGGCATTAAGACAGATCCACAAAAGCTTGAGTCAATACGAAAGTGGCCGGTTTCGAAGTCAATTAAACAAGTCAGTTTGCTAGGACTAGTTGGCTGTTACCGACGTTTTATCGAACATTTTTCGGATTCGACTTTTCCAATAACAGAATTATTATCTACAGAGGAAAAATTCGTATGTTCGGAAGCCGCGCAACAAGCATTTGAAAGACTCAAAGATTTACCTAGTTCTGCCCCTGTCTTGCAAAATCCCGATTTTTCTAAAAAGTTTTATTTACACTGTGACGCGAAGTTATCCGAAGATGATCAAGAACGTCCAGTGGCATTTATGTCCAAGAAACTGAACACGGCTCAACGTAACTACAGTGTCACGGAACGAGAGTGCTTGGCAGCTGTTGAAAAAATCGATAGGTTCAGGTGCTACTTAGAGCTGCAAGAATTTGAGATCATCACTGATCATGCAAGTTTGGTTTAGCTGATGAGACAACCCAATCTTGAAGGAAGACTGGCACGGTGGGCAATGCCTTTGCAAGGGTACACGTTTACTGTGAGTCGGATGGTCTCGGAAGAAGTGGCCGTACTCGAGCAAATTGGGCCCGAAGTAGACTTGAATTCCGAATGCTTTGACGCGGATGATTATCGCCAACTTAGAAACAGGATACGACAGGATGATGCAAAGTACCCTGATCTTAAGATCGTAGATCATTTTGTTTACATTCGAACTGAGCATGACGATGGCTCAGAATGTAACAATCAGAATAGTAGGAACTTGTGGATTCCGAAAGACTTGACAGGTGGCGTGATAAAGAGAGCGCATGACGCTGTAATTTCAGCTCATTGTGGCATGGCTAAGACTTTGGAAATCATTCGTCGGCATTTTTATTGGCCAGACATGGTTACTCAAGTGCGCGACTACGTGCGCAGTTGCGAGGTATGCAAATCGACAAAAGCACCTAACATAACGCTAAAGCCACCAATGGGCAAACAAGCTGTCTCCGAGCGCCCATTTCAGCGTCTTTATGTGGACATTCTTGGACCATATCCGAGGAGTAAAAGTGGCCACATTGGTCTTTTCATTGTTCTCGATCATCTTTCCAAATTTCACTGGCTCTGTCCTCTGAAAAAATTCACGGCAGACGTGATAAAAGATTATTTGCAAAATCATATATTTTTTGTATACGGAGTTCCTCAAACACTTGTTAGCGACAATGGCTCTCAATTTAAGGCAGGAGAATTCAATGCGTGGCTGACATCACTCGGCATCAAGCACATTTATACCGCCTTGTACTCCCCTCAATCAAACGCATCAGAGAGAGTCAATCGCTCAATAATTGCAGCAATTCGGGCATATTTAAAAGACGACCATAGCGAATGGGACCAGCACATTCATGCGATAAGCTATGCGCTCCGAAGCTCGTTTCATCAAAGCATTTATTGTTCCCCTTATCATGCCGTTGTGGCTTAAAGCCCGAGTTCGTGACAAAGTGGGTGGTAGCTACTACATTTTAGAAGATCTCCAAGGTAGGCTTCAAGGAACTTACAAACGTACCGTACCTCTAGAAACGTCTGTGGTTGTAATGTACAATTACAGCTGCTTTTTATTTTGAGCAAGAATTGTAAATTTTATTTATACATTTTATCGAACTTGGCACAAAATACAAATAGTTTCGACAAATACCAAATTCATTTTTATCAGGAGCCCCTCTATCGCATAGTGCGAGCGCCGCCATCATTCAACGGGAAGGATACCGTTACAGATAAATTTCAGCTAGCATGGCAAGGCCTTGCAAGCGAATCAAGCATGAGTAGTCAAATGATCAAGGCTAATCGACCAGTGAAGACGAATCTGTGACAAAGTGAGAAACAGTGCCTTTTTAAGGTTAATTGCAAATATAATATATTATTTAATATATAATATTAAATGTATATAAAGACTCGAATATTAAATTTGTGTTAGTGTTGAATAAATAACAAAGGTATGTTAGCAGTAAAGTGGTTGAGGTTTTTGGTTTTTTTCTAATTGAAAATTCTATTAAGAATTCACGCCGTCTGACCAAATCAGCCTTAGAAACTTCTAAGTGCTAAACTGGCAGTCGAAGAGATCAGTAAGTCCGACTCTTTTGCAAGAGCTGGCAGATCTTACACTCCAGCATCAACTGTACATGCGGTGGCCAAATTCTATTTCAGCCTCCGCTTCATTTTGCATCGACTTCTTACGTGCCCAGGCGCTTCACTTTTGTTTATCGCTTTTCGTCATCATCATCAAACTTGTGCAGCAGTCGCCGCAGTTGCCAATGCAACTTATGCAGCAGCGTCGCCGACCTTCATCGTATCAGCAGCAGTGAACGTGCAGCTAAATAATTGTGTATCAAATAGATCAAATTATATATATATTTCATCAGACATTCCGACGCATTAATATCAGCTGTTTGGTGGCAGAAATAGTGCATAAAATCGCTCAATATAAAACCCACATATACATACACTCATGTAAATAAGTGTTTACATACCGTCGTTGTTGCTTTTGTTTTGACCCGCTTTTCTCAACGAGCATAATTATTTTCATCAAAATAATCTTAATTGTGATTGTACATGGCAAAAAAAACCAAGAAAAATAGAATCAATTGTCCTGAAAAGTAATAATAATATACATTTATAAAGTTCTCAATGGTTGTTACTTTATTTTGTTTAATTATTATACAGCGCGCGTCTCTTCGGTTTCACAACTTCAACTAAAGAGATCGAGATGTGAGTTTCTTGTATCGATATCTATATTTAGATACCGATACATCGAAACTGTTGGTTATATTATTATCGATAGTAAGAATTTAACACTATGAATATTTACATTTAAATCTACACTTTACATTCGGCTAACCTGACTACAGATCGCCCACGATCTAGTTATGTTATCTTTTGGTACAATATATGGTGTTACAATGTTTTGAACTTAAAATATACATACAAGTAACTTAACAACAAAGACCTATAGTGGTCGAGATACATTGAATCCAAGGCTTAAGCCTTATCTTATACGGTCCACGATACTTTGGAGCAAATTTTTTATTGACTTCCGGTGTTGTATCTACATTTCGAACAGCAACATAATCTCCTACTTGATACGTTAACGGAGCTTTATGTTTTTTGGCGTATAACCTCTCGTTTCTTAATTGTGAACATAAGATGCTTTCGCTAGCTTTTTCCCTCATTGCTCCTAGGTCTCTATTCTCAACGTTCAGTCTGTCCTCTAGGTATTCTGTTAATTCATCTACTATAGGGCCCTTCTGATTTACTCCAAACAACAACATACTCGGTGTTTCCTGAGTACTACTATGGACGGCATTGTTTATGGCGTGTTCAACTTTGTTCATCAACTTATACCAATCTGCTTGCTGAATTGGCTCGGATAATTTACCTAACATGGGAGTAAGGACTCGGTTGACTCGCTCAACTTGACCATTAGCCTGAGGTGCTCCCGTGGCCACTTTGATGTGCTCTATGCCTCGTTCTTGCAAAAACTGACTAAACTCTAATGATGTAAAACACGTGCCTCTATCGGATATAACTCTAGTGGGTCGACTATAAAATTCAAAGTATTTACCCAGGACATCTTTAGCTTCCCTAGTACTGGTGCTGTTTACTGGAAATAGTTTCACAAATTTTGTGAACGCATCTACAATAACCAAAAGGTGTTTTCTCTTTGACAAAATACTTGGCAACGGTCCTAGGTGACAAGGGCGTCGGCAGCTTTTCAAGCAGGGGGGGGCCAAAATTTTTTTTCACTTTCACAATGCCGCAATAATGTTGACAGAAATTATAATAATGTAGCTATAGACCTGAAACTTGGTACACTTAATGGGCATACCATATATAAAGCCTGAGAAAAAATTTAGACCGATCGGGCCATATAAGAAAAAGTGTAAAATATTTTAACAATTCTAAATGTATAGCTAGAGACCTAAAATTTGACATACAATTTAGTTAGGCTAAAATAGAATTTATACATATTTTTGTTTTTTATCATCTGACTCCGAAAACTATTTTTCAATTTTTGCGCATAAATACACACTTGCAACATGTGATATTTCACGAAAAGAGGCAATAATGGGTAAAAAATATTAATACCATCTCATTATATTTATATTGACAATTAACATTGCGTTAATATAATTTACAACCAACTACAAGCAATCATACTTTTCTTTTTTACCACGGAAAACAACAATTTTTAGGTTAGAAATGCTAAAAAACATCACTTTACAGAAGCACATAAAACAAAGTTAAATCACATAAATCAAGTAAGTTCATGATGACCTTATAATATAAATAGATACCTTTAATTTTGTTTTCCATCTTAATTTTCTTTAAAATTCGACGTACATATCACTTGATAAAGATTTAAAATGTATTCTTATTTGCAACACGAGCAAAGTGAAAACCTGCGGTAAAATATTCGTTGACTTTCAGGACTTCGTAAAATAGCAGGGCTACAATTAAAACTGTAACACCATGATTTTCAAGTGCAAAAAATCATGGCCCCCCCCTGCCCCCCCCCCCCCCCTGCCGACGCCCTTGCTAGGTGATCTATGGGAATTGTATGAAAAGGAACAGGTGACTTCGGAATGCTGTGTAGAGTTCGATTATGAATTGTTTTTGGCATAGAATGCAAAATACATGGTAGACAGTTTCGAATATACTGTGCAACTTTGCTGCGCATTAATGGAAACCAATACGTTTTCGTTAAGTCATTTACACATTTCTCCACTGCTAAATGTCCTAATTTCTTGTGTGACATTCTAATTACTTGTTCTTCCATGCCTTCCGGTACATACATGCCTAATTTATTGTCGCTACTCCTTTTGTATATGACTGCATCTATCATCTCAAAGTCTGTCTCTACTCCGTCCTCTATCATTTGTCTAATTTTAACTATTTCTTTATCTCGCATTTGTGCACTTTGCAATATCAGGTCAACGTCATCTGGTGTCACACCTACTACTCCAATAGTTTCAATTAATTTACATAACGGTTCCTCTATATATTCAAACGTTTGCGTTCCAGTTGTTCGCACGCTACAGTTAGATCCCCCCACCACTTTTTTGAAATCGCTTCTATGCTCTACACTGTGAGTTTCATCTCTATCTCTATGGACATTTTCGTCTTCCTCTCTATGGTCATTTTCATCTTCGTCTCTACTGTCATCATCATCTTCATCTCTATAGGCATCTTCATCTTCACTGTGTTATGAACTGCTTGTTATCGGTGGGCCGCCGACTAGCTCATCGGTTTCATCAAGAGTAGGTTCCAACCCTGCCCCGCAGTTCACAACAATATCGATACTTTTTCGATAAACAAACAGCTGCAATTCGACAGACACTAACATCACTAACAACAAAACCAAAACAAACGCGCAATTAATGCGACGTAAAAACTGCAGCGACGATGAAAAAATGAACAACAGGTAAGTACTATACAGAATAATGAACATGAAAACTATTAATCCGCTTCTTTCCAAACAGGATCCATTTGGGTGGACCTAGGCGTACCCACCCTGCCTGAGGCGGAAATTCTCATCGCCTCCCTGATGCTGGCCAGTTGGCCAGATTGGCCAATCTCAGCCTGCGTCGGCTGCCATGTTTCCCCTCCCCCTTTTTACAAGAAAAAAAAGTTAGCCGGGCATCATTTCAATTTCAGGTAAGTATAATATTTGAGTTTTTGACTAATTTTAACAATATTTATATTATTATTACATTTACATTTCTTTGCAGGTATTTCAATAAACAAAAATCAACAGGAAAATCAACAACAAAAGAACAGCTGAGGAACACTGGATATATATATGTTATGTTTTGGTTACTGATTTTGCATGTATCGTTTTTTCTTGAGTTTTATATGTTCCTAAACTGTTGTTTGTGTAATAACATAAATATCTTTTAATTGAATTTACTTTACTTTACTTATTATTTTATTATTTTAATTTTGTATTGTATAAATTTTAAGTTTTTAATTTTAAACATATTTTTATAATTTATAAATTTTAAGTATAATTTTCTTTTGTATAATCTTGGTTTTAAGTTTTAATTGCTTGTATATTTTAATTTGCTTTGTGCTTTATATTTTACATTTGCGAAGTTTTAAGTCTGAATATCTTTTTACTTTATTCTTTATATGATCGACATTTTCATTTGTAGTCAAGTTTTATTTTAAAATAAACATAAGCAAAAAAAAAATGTTAGTTTAAATGTTCAATTTGTTCTCCTGGCCGAGTGTAGGGGTCGATCTGCTCTTTGATTTTCAGCAGGAAAATAATCAACGAGCCACTGACGCGTGGCGGGAAAATTGGACGGACTCACTTGGAGAATTATGCGGAGCTGATGCTGATGCCTGAAGAAGGCGAACTGCACTGTGGCTGCAGAGCTTGGTGCACACCGGCACTCGTCAGTGCTGTGGCTGTTGGCTTCCCAATCTGTTGCCGCCTGACGTGCTCGCCGGCACTTGTCCAGGCTGAGTCTCTGTTGCGGCTGAATAGGCGCGGTTGCTGCTGCCAACACTCGTGAACTGTGGCGGATCGAGTGAAACTCCTCGAGTGGAACTATCGCGGCACAGACTCGGGGAAAAGGCAAAGGAAAAAATTGCGTTTTGCTCGACAAGGTTATGTCCACTACGACAGCCTTGGAGACATACATCCGTTCTCGCTCGTTTTTGAAATCAGACTCCCTTCTGCAGCAGCAACGTGTAATGCAAATCACTCAATGTAATTCGAAATTAACCGCTGCTGTTGCAGAAGGGCATTTCCACTCATTCGTCGAGTTGGAGATCAGGGGCATGAGGGGAAAGGAGCATATGTCTGTCTCGCTCATATGATATCAGGCATCTCTTTCCAACAGTTGCCACCCCCCTAGACAAAAAGACTATCGATGTCGCAACTATCGACCCCCCCATAGAGTTTTTCCCGCGCTGACGCAAACGATAAAACGCAATATATAACAACACCCCCCCCCGGTGTGTTGGCCAAACACTGCAAAGAACGGAGTCACTCCTGTGGCCGTATGCACCGCGTTTCTTATCGAAACTTCCACTTCCGGTAAATACGCATCCCATTCTCTATGATCATGCTCTAAATATGTTCTGATTGCAGATAGCACGGATCTGTTCACTCGTTCGGCGGCGTTGCTCTGAGGTGAATACACGGGCGTTCGCAAATGTGTTATCCCAAAGGCTTTGATCATCGCCTCAAAGGATTTGGAGATAAACTGCCGCCCGTTATCCGAGTGTATCACCTCAGGCACGCCAAACTTGAAGAAGACTTCGTGGACCAGGAAATTTACCACGTCAGCTGTAGAAGCTTCCCGCATCGCTTTCAGGAATGCAAATTTGGAGAAATGGTCAACGACTATAAAAATCCAGGCGTGTCCACGTTTGGATCGGGGGTACTTTCCCAGAAAGTCAATATAAATCTTCTGGAATGGACGATCGGTACGTACTTCTTTCCCTATTCCCACCTGCATCCTGTAATTTTGCGCCTTCGTCTCCTTACAGACCTCGCACTTTCTCACAAAGTCGCGGACTTGTATCACCATTCCAGGCCAGTAATACTGCCTCCGTAGTGCATGCAGTTTTTTTCCCTATGCCTCCATGAGCAGCTGTCTCCTCCGTGTGCGCTCTCTGGATAAGCCCTGCCGTCAACGCTTCTGGAATCCATAACTTCCAACTCGTGCCCTCCACTTCGTCCTCCAGTGCTTCGTTCTGCATCCTCTTGAAAAGCATTCCGTTTTGGACCTTTAAGTCGGGAAGTCGCTGCTGCTGGCTGATCACTTCATTGATTAGCTCCTGATAATCCGGCGACTCAAACTCCAGCGTCTGGAAACCGAGTAGATCCTCTGGTGCCAACTCCACCTCTTCCACGCTCCTGGATAACGTGTCTGCCACCACGTTATCGGCGCCCTTCTTGTAGCGCATCGAGAACGGAAATGCCTGCAACTCTAATGACCACCTCGCCAGTCTGCCGCTTAAGTCTTTGAGACTCATGAGCCACTGTAGACTGGCGTGATCCGTGATCACAGTGAACGGCATCATTTCGACATACGGCCGGAAACGATGGATCGCGAGCTTCGCGGCTAAGCACTCCTTCTCCGTCACCGTGTAGTTGATTTGATGTTTATTTAACTTGGCCGAGAAGAACGCGATCGGCCTCTCCTGCTGCTCGTCATCCAACTGGAACAGTACTGCTCCTACTCCGAAATGCGAGGCATCGCACTGGATGAAGAAGGGCTTCTTAAAGTCTGCGTGCACCAAAACTGGAGCCGTGGTAAGTGCTGATTTTAATTTCTCTACTGCTTCTACAGCTTCCTCGCTTAACTGAAATTTTCCGGCTTTCTTTTTCAGCGCGTCAGTGAGTGGAACGGATATCTCGGCGAAGTTTTTGATGAATCTGCGATACCATCCCGCGGTGCCCAGAAAACTCCTCAGCTCCTTGGTGTTTCTAGGAGTTGGGATGTTTTTAATTGCTTCGACTCTGCCAGGATCCATTCTTAGTGTGCCGCCACCGATGATGTATCCCAGGTAGTTCAGAGTCCGGAAGCAAAACTTGGATTTTGCCATTCCAATGGTGAGATTTGCCTTTCTCAGGCACTCTGCAACTAACCTGAGATACTTTAGATGAGTTGGGAAATCTGCGGAAATGATTAAAAGATCGTCCAGATAGACGAAGACGTTCGACCTCAACGCTGTCGGGATCACCTTGTCCATGAGTCGGCATAGTTGTTGTGCCGCATTGCAGAGGCCGAATGGCATGTGTCGGAACTGGTACAGCGGCCTCCCTGGAACTGTAAACGCGGTATAGGCCCTGCTCTTCTCCTCCAGCTCGATCTGCCAAAATGCAAACTTGAGGTCGACGCTCGAGATGAAGTGCGTCTCGTCAATTCTGGACAAAATGCCTTCGATGCATGGCAGTGGGTAAGCATCCTTCACCGTGACGCTATTTAATTTGCGGGCGTCTAAACAAAATCTATTTTTCCCAGGACGCATGACGACTGTAGTTCTGTTGCTCCAGGGACTGTCGCTCTCTTCAATAATGCCCAACTGCAGCATCTTATCCACTTCAGCCCAAACGATCTCCTGCTTGGCCGGCGACAGAGGATAATGTCGGTCTTTCACGGGTTCGGTTCCTTCAATCAGCTGTATCCGATGCTGTAGCAGGTGAGTCTTGCCTAAACCGTCCTTCTCGAACTGGAGAAATTCGCGTTTTACGGCTTCTAACTGAGTCACCTGCCTCTCTTCCAGGTCCCACATCTCCGGATCAGACTCGACATCATCCTCGTCCCGGTAATACGATATGTCCGTATTCGCCACTGTCGCCTCAGAAACGTCTGGATCTGCTTCGTATTTTCGGAGCCCCGAGCACATCAGGAGCAATTTCAAAAGCCCTCCAGAAGTCGATGGCAAGGTACAACTCCTGTTGCAGGTCGGGACACATATAAAATACAATTTCTTCTACTCGTTCTTTGTATTTTACCGGCAGCACGACACGTCCCAAGATTGGACGGCTTGCTCCTGCCGCTGTCCTCACCATCGAGGCGTATGGCTGCACTGGCCATTCGAGCTGCCTCGACCAACTCCCGGCAACCTCGTCCAAGCAAGCTGACGGACGCTCCTGTGTCTAGCAGTCCTTTCATCTTGCGTCCTGCTATCTCCACATCCGCAAATACACGTGGATCCGTGTTGTCATCTCGCTGGACTGCCTCGATGATCTGACGCCTCGTCATCCTGCGTCGACGAAAGCGTGCTCGCGCTTTCAAAATGCGTCGAGTGGCTAGCGTCATTCCCTCCAGTTGCCGCTCTCCAAAAATCCTGTTCCGGGCCGACATGTATGCCCGGACGCGTTCTTCGTACGGTAGGCCTCTTAATGTGTTCCCTTTGACGAGTCTTATTATCCTTGCTCTTATCCTGATCCTGATCCTTACATGCATATATTCTTTTCTTATCGTTATCTCTATCCATATAATCATTTATTTCATATTTATCTTTATTTCTATCCATTTCCATGCAATTATTTATTTTGTTAATTTCCATTTCATTTCCAGTATTCGTTCTTCATTGGTTGGCTGCTCGAACTTGGGCTCCTGCTTTACATCCTGCTGAACTCTGGCGTCTCTTCTGTTCCGCGGTCAGCCGTTCCCGAGCGCGCTTGTCCCGCTCGCACCGCGCTCATCCTGGCGTTTCCCGGACAATCTACGCATTGTGGGCTAAAGGTGTCAGGCTTGCCGCAAAGATAGCAGAAGATTTTCCGCTCTTTGGAGAGGCAGTCTCGCCAAACGTGGTCGAACTGGCCACAGTTCCAGCAAACCAGCTCTCGTTCTCATTGACGCCTCCTCCAAGTCTTCAGGTGGCGGCTCTGCTTCACCAGGTGGGAACTCAACCTCGTGGACTGACGGCTTTGCTCCGTGGGAATAGCGTGTCTGCTGCGCGAACCCAGAGCGCGTCCTACGCCTAGCATTCCGCTCTACCTCGATGCATTCCTGGCGCAGCTCATCCACGGTAATGACACCCATCGCATAAACGTATTTTGCCAAGCTTTCCTTTAATCCGCGTTTAATTATCTTCACCAGCTCACGGTCCCTGAGCGGCTTCTGGAAACGTGAAGCGAGTTGACGCATGTGATGAATATAATCATCAACTCCCTCGCTGGCATTGTTGCTCCCGCTGCAGCAGTTCCTGCATGAGATCATGCTCCGTTTGGTAGCCACGGAAACGGTCGAGAAGTGCCTGGCGTAGATGCGACCAAGTGTCGACTCGGGAGTGCCTCACGTGTACCCAGTACCATTCTCTGGCCCGACCGGCCAAGAGAAGATGGAATCCTTGGAGCACTTCCCTCCACGCGCACTTATATTGCCTCTGCAGGAACTCCACACGAAAAATGAAGTCCTCGACCGAGTGCATCGAGTCCTCGCCATCGAACTTCACGTTCCATCGCTCCAGCTTCAGGTAAGTACGGTCATTATCATTATTATTCCGTGTATTCACATACTGTTGTCTCTCGTTTAGACGCGGACTCCTGTCGGGCGGATTCCTCCAGTTGGCTGGCTGCGGCGGCTCGTAAACTGGGCTGCTCGACTCTGGCTCTTGGAACAGATTCGGTCTCCTTGGCCTCACAGAAGGCGGACGAGTTCCTTGCGGCGGCTGCACTTCTGGTCGCTTCAGCACGGCTCCCGTACTCGGAGCTGGTCCTGGCGGATCTGGACGCGTTGCGGCGGAGGCTTCGCTCTTCGATCCACCCACTGGCGGACGGTAGGAATCATTGATGCGCTTCATAAATTCCATGAAGCCATGTTGTAACTCATCTCGGAGCGCATCGCCGATGCCTGCCAGCTGAGACGAGCAATAAGTTTCGTACGCCTGTGCCACTGCAACGTTAATCGCTGATCTGAGAGCCGAATCCATCTGCAGCTCTGACTGAGCTTGTGTCGCCGCCTCCTTCTCCATCATCTGTATGATCGGCGGAGGTTCCCTCTCCGGAAACCCTCGGAAATTCATTGGAGTTCTTTGCAAACCCCCGGACGGACGTGGCTGTGCCGGACCCGCTGCTCCCGACGCTTCCCAATCTGATTCCTCCGCCATGCTGATCTACCAGGAACTAACTCGCCCTCACAAAAATCAAATTATAATAATAAATTAACAAAAAAAAAATGGGAAAACTATTAAATAAATAACTACTGCCTAAACTACAAAACCTAGCAATTAATTAAATAAATAATACAAAAAAAAAACGAAAAGAAAATTAAACTAACACCTATTATAAAAATCCTGCCGACAAACAACAAAAAACAATAAGTAAATAAATAAATTTGAACAAAAACTAACTCACAAAAATATCTTTTCTTTTATATTTAACAAAAAGGGGAAAGAAAACAAATCCTGACACAGACTAACCAACATTTTACTACGCACAATTTGGAGAAACAAAGGACAAACATTTAAGCACTCGTGAGATGCTCTATTCCTCACTCGAATGAGGAACGGCATCCCAGGAGCGCTAATTGAAGTCTATTCGGCTTCTGTCTCACTTCTGGTCGCAATCGGGACGTGCTGTGGGGCAGGTGCGGCGCAGGTACAATCCTGTATTGTCCTGGGTCACCTGTCTCCGATGCTCTTCTAAAACAAAGGTCAGCACGCACCCGATGCAAACACAGAAGGAGACAGAACGAATAGTTTTGGACAAAGAAAAATGAATAATTAACTAACAAACAGAAAAACAAACAACCTAACCTAATGTCACCAAAATATCACAGAAAAATTTCTTAATGACTATGACAGCCAGTCGCGGACAATCTGCCCAATGCAGACGTGTCGACTGCTGCCCCTTGCCACCTCGAACACTCCTCCCGTGCTTCTCGAAATATTAAGCCGGCCTATGGTTTCCTCGCACTCCGGAATTACGCTGCACACTGCGCGATTGTGGGCCACCTATAGTGCCACACAAGACTTCAGGTGAGCGAATCCCGGAGACGAGGAAATTTGCAAAACATATCGACAAAATATCTATTTGTATTTTTTTTTTAAATTTGCAAACGGCTTTTCAGCCACTTGTTCATTTAAATTTGGGCGCCAATCTGTTATGAACTGCTTGTTATCGGTGGGCCGCCGACTAGCTCATCGGTTTCATCAGGAGTAGGTTCCAACCCTGGCCCGCAGTTCACAACAATATCGATACTTTTTCGATACACAAACAGCTGCAATTCGACAGACACTAACATCACTAACAACAAAACCAAAACAAACGCGCAATTAATGCGACGTAAAAACTGCAGCGACGATGAAAAAATGAACAACAGGTAAGTACTATACAGAATAACGAACATGAAACACTATTAATCCGCTTCTCTCCAAACAGGATCCATTTGGGTGGACCCAGGCGTACCCACCCTGCCTGAGGCGGAAATTCTCATCGCCTCCCTGATGCTGGCCAGTTGGCCAGATTGGCCAATCTCAGCCTGCGTCGGCTGCCATGTTTCCCCTCCCCCTTTTTACAAGAAAAAAAAGTTAGCCGGGCATCATTTCAATTTCAGGTAAGTATAATATTTGAGTTTTTGACTAATTTTAACAATATTTATATTATTATTACATTTACATTTCTTTGCAGGTATTTCAATAAACAAAAATCAACAGGAAAATCAACAACAAAAGAACAGCTGAGGAACACTGGATATATACTTACGTACTTGTGTTCGCTAAGTACCGAAAAAAATAAAATAATAAGACGAGCGCGTTTATTATGTGCGAGTTTATTTATTATTTGTTTTATATGTGCGTGGTTATTTATAATGCGTTTTATATGTGCATGAATATAATGTTTTTTGTAGGTGCAGGATTATTAATAACGCGTCCGAATGAGCTTAAGACAAAATTAAGACTAAATCTATCTTAGAATCTAAGTGAGCAAGAAACCTCAATCATAATGTTTACATTTAGTTTCCTGCAGCTGCATACGTGACCATTTTCGCGAAGTGCTCTTATTGAGAGGAGAAATAATGCTTACCGATGCAATTTTGTGTGTTTAAAACTATGGTCGCGAAGCGTTCCCATAGAAAAGGAAAATTATGCTGTGTATGCAAATTGTTTGTTTATAAATTTTGATCTTTAGATGTATTGGTCGTGAGATTGCTAATGTGCTGAGTTGGCACCGGCTGTGGCTCTGCCTGGCTTTTGCTATTTGGGTTTGTATGTGTGTCTAGTTGTATAACTATGTTACTCCCCCTTTCCTTGATCGAATTACGTCCTCGAATTCGCATATAAACGTATAAGGCAGCTATTAAAATCATAACAATAATTATAAGATACAATTATTCCATGCCGATTTGATTTCTTAACATAATATTTCATTTCTTTACCTATATGGTCTATTGGTTTAAAATTAGTAGTTTCCATTATTATTTCTTTTTTGTATGGGTGGATTTCTTTTATTGTGATTGTGACATTATTAATTTGTATTCCACATTGATTTACTTGAATTAACTGATTCCCTGTAACCGAATAAGGTGCTGCCTTACAATCTGTAAATATCTGCGTTTGAACTAATTTATAGGTAATTAAGATATTAGGATAAATGTATTGAATTAAGGGTGCTTGCCCTTGTTTTAGTTTACATTGATTTTTTGATTTTTTAATAATTGATGTTATACATTCATCTGTGATTATTGTCTTAGTCTTAAAATCTATTACATTTTCTTTATGGAGGTAGGCAGATACAATATTTGTGTTTAATGTGTGTTCAATAAGATTTTCATTTATATCTGGATATGGTACCACTGTATACACAAGAGTTTCAAATGACTTTGATGGAATTTGCAAGATAATGTACAAGTTTTCATCTGACGATAGCCAAACCGATGTTTCAACATGTAAGAGCTGATCCTGATTTATTTGAATAGCTGTTTCGTGATTTAAAAGTTTTGGATCTAATAAACCATGCCTTGCCAATTGCATAGCCATTTGAATATCATCAATATACTCTAATAGTCTTTCTATTTGTTCACGGGCTATTATTGCTGTTTGCGCATCCGTATTTCTTACGTAAATATATCTAAGTTCATCATTAATTTGGTTAATTACTTCATTAATTTCGTCATTACCGATCATGTTTTTCCTAATATCGTTAATGTTTTCATTTAAATCTTCTAAATCATCAGTATCTAAAGTTCCATACAAGTATTTGAAAGTTTTGCCCATAAAGTTCATTAAACCTCTTTTTTGTCTTCCTGTGTTTGTAATTAGCTTTACTTGTAAATCCAGTTTGTGTAGCTCCCAATCTAAATCTTTAGTTTTGGTTTTGTTAACTGTTATGATTATATTGTTGTAGGTCTCTAAAATAGCTGTCTTATTAATACGAATAAAATGGTGCGAGAAATTATATGGTAGTTTTATGTTATCTACTTCTAGTAAAATGAATCCATTATTTGTTTTGATTTCCGTTGTCTGTATTGTCTGGCTCCCGATTATTTGTATTATCGACAGGATTATTGTCATCATCATCATTGTCTGGAAGGCTTTCGTCTGGTTCCCTGGAATATTTAGATTTGTTTATTTTCTTTTTCTTCTGAAATGCCGTTTTGTAATGAACTGTCTTGTGTCCTCGGTTTTGTATTTCGTATCGACTGTTGTCTATTTGTGTAACGTTAACATTTTTCCTGAATGGGTTGTGTGATTTCTGAGTTTTCTGCAAATTCTTTGAAATTTGTGGATCAATCTCATGTTCCTTTCCTATTTTCATTTATTTTGTCAATTTTGTTTTTTTTATTTTCCTGCATATTTTTTAACGGTTGTTTGTTATATAAAAATATATCAGCAGGTGTTCTACCGGTTGTTCCGTGTATTATTTTATGGTTATAAGTGTAAGCTATTTCCTGCATTTCTGTACCTGTATGTTCAATATTTTTTGTTGTCAATATTACCCTCATTTTTTCGTTAATAGTCTTATGAACTCGTTCAATGTCTGCTACTCCTGTTTTGTTCGTATTGTATTCTATGGCTACATTTTCGGATTCTAACCAATTTCGAAGACTTAAGCTGTTCATTCCTGTATCTCTATCTGATTTAATTAACTTGGGTTTTCCCATTGTGTTGAAAATTGTGAGTAACGCCCCTTTTACATCGAGCCATGTTCTTGCTTCTGTTTCTACGGCCATCATGAATTTAGAATAAACGTCAATACAAGTCAAATAATTTCTTCTGTTATTCATGTAATAATCGATCATGTATTTTTCTCTGATTTTATTAAGTTTCGGTGTAATTTCCATTGGCAATTTGGTGAATCTATGTTCTGCTTTAACAAGCTTGCAAATTTCGCATTTATTAATTATGTTTTGTATTAAATTATGATAATCGGGGAAATACAAATTTGAAGCTTTAAATTCATTTACAACTTTTTCTATTCCTTGGTGCAATTTATCTTTATGTAAATTTAAAATAATTTCCTTGAAATCTGCATAATTTTTTATATTTTCTTTTAGCTCTATGGATTTGGTCAATTTACCTCTAATTTTCGGATTTAAAAACGTCATGTATGTTCTTTGTATTAGAGCAAAATCTTGATCGTCGGTGCAAAAGATTGTTGTATTTTTGGTTCCTACTATGTTTTCTAGCATGTCTTTAACTTCAATCTCTTTTAATGGGGTTACGTATTCTATTTTTGTAATATTTTTGTTAAAGTATTTTTCTGTTGTGATATTGAACTGAGTTCCTTTTATCATTATTATTTGTCTATTAAAATGGTTAATTGGTCTTTCTGTTATTTGAATGTACTGGCTTCCGTCTTCTGATGCACTGTGTATTGTTGCTAAAGTCGTATCAGCTTCACTCTCGTTGTCTTCATATTGTGCGTCACCTATAAATGTTTCGTTGATTTTTATCCTAGACAAAGCATCTGCAATATGGTTTTCTTTTCCTTGTATGTGTTTTATTTCAAAGTCATATTCATTTAGTTTTAGTTTCCACCTTTGAAGTTTCATGTTGGGTTCCTTAAGAGACTCCAACCAAACTAATGGTTTGTGATCGGTCTGAACTGTGAATCTACGACCATACAAATAAGGTCGGAAATATTTTGTGGACCAGACTATGGCTAATAGTTCTTTTTCTATAGCGGAATAATTGACTTCATGCTCATTTAAAGTTCGACTTGCAAAGCAAATTGGTTTATTTTCTTGTGCCAAAACTGCACCTAATGCGTAATTACTTGCATCAGTGGTGAGGGTGAATTTTTTATTGAAATTGGGTCGTGTCAAAATGGGGTCACTGGCTATTAACATTTTCAATTTATTAAAAGCATTTTTATATTCTTCATTCTGAATGTCAATTATTTGTTCTTTTTTAAGATACTTTGTCATTGGTTTTGCAATTTTTGCGAAGTCTTTTATGAATTTTCGGTAATACCCTGCTAAACCTAAGAATGATTTTATTTCTATTGGAGTTTTTGGAATGGGATATCGTTGTATTGCTTCTATTTTTTGTGGTTCAGGCTTTATGCCATCAGGTGTTACGATGTGTCCTAAAAATGTTGTTTCCCTTTGCATGAAAGTGCATTTGCTCAATTGTAATTTGAGATTGTGTTTTTTCAAACAGTCTAAGACTTTTCTTATGGAACTCTCATGCTCCTGAAGTGAAGTTGAAAAAATTATTATATCATCGAGATAAACAAGGCAATGTTGTCCAATGATACCATTTAAAACATGGTTCATGCAACGTTCGAAAGTTGCGGGAGCATTTTTTAAACCGAATGGCATACGAGTGTATTCGTAATGACCATGTTTTGTCGAGAAAGCTGTCTTTTTGATGGAATCTGGGTGCATTTGAATTTGATGAAACCCTTTAGCCAAGTCAAGTGTTGTAAAGTACTGGCATCTGCCAAGCTTGTCTAAAATCTCATCAATGTTTGGGATTGGAAATCGGTCATCTATTGTAACCTCATTAAGCTTTCTATAGTCTATTACTAGACGAAATTTACCATCTTTCTTACCTACAACTAGTAACGGACTGTTGTATGGCGAATTTGAATGTCTGATTATGCCCTGTTTTAACATGTCATTTATTTGTTCGTTTACTTCACTTTCATGTATTTGTGCATACGGATATGCTTTCCTGTAGATTGGTTCTTCTGTTTTTGTTTTTATTTCATGTTTAATGCTTGTTGTAAAAGTTAATTCGTCACCGTCACTGTATTGAATATCCCTATAGTCTTTAAGTATTTTCTGTAGTACATCCTGCTCTTCTGAATTTAACTGGTTTACTGTGTCTATTTCTTTTGTTTTTTCAATATTACCTAGCCATTCATGGTGTTCTAGCTCAATTTCTTTGCTTTCTTCAATTTTTGGCTCTTGGTAATGACTGACAAATGAGTACTCTGTGTTATTTAGAGTTACTGATCCTTTTGTGAAATCGACACTAGCGTGCCACTGTTCTAGTAAGTCTCTGCCTATCAATACGTCATGGTTATCGGAAAAATGATGAACATACATTTTTGCTGCTGAGTTCAGCATACTTGGTAATTTAACGTATTTCATGTGTGGTATAACAATTGTTCCTGCCACAGTGCTGACTTTTAATGGATTGGTCAATTTAATGGGTGCTATATTTTTCCAAATATTTGGTGTGCAAAAGCTAACGTTTGAACCAGTATCTATTAGGCATTTACAACGTTCATTTTCGATAATTAATATTATTGTTGAAGTTGAAAATTTGGCTGATATTGATCGTACTCCTCCGAAGTTGTATAGTTCTGCTCCTGCAGTAGATATTCCTGATCCTGCTGATAACCCTCCTGATCTATCTGATTCGGTATCAGTACAAATTCTTGGTCCTGTTGACCCAACCCCTGTTCCTGTTCCAAATACTCCTGCTGATTGTCCGAGGCTTGTAGCCGAAAATTTTCAACAACTTCCATTGTTTGTATACGTCTCTGTTGTGTACTTTCCCTTTATCGTTTGAATGGAACTCTAAATTCTGGCTGTTGCTGAGTTTGATTTTGTATTGGGTTAAACTGTGGCCTTGGTTGAAATTGATTTGTTTGAGGAAAAGCTTATTAAATTTGAGTCGGTTGAATAGGAACTTGGTTTTGAGAAAAGTGTGGTCGTGGAATATAATTTGGATTGAAACTATATCTTGGTGTATACAGCGGCGTTGGATTTTGTGGAATCGATTGAAAATTTTGTCTTTGATTATTTTGGTTGAATTTATTTGATTGTGATTTGTTTGTGAAATCAGTTTTAAAAAATTCGTTACTTGTTTGAGACCAATTATTTAGTATGCCCTTTTCCATGGCTACTTGTCTTAACTTCATAGGTGTACTTATATCACATCTACTTAATCTAAACAATATTCTTTCAGGTAACTCATCATAGATACATTGACTTAAGAAGTCGTCTAGCGATGATTGATACATTAACTTTTCGCTAGGAGTCCCGCTCAGATTAAGTCTGTTATGTACGCGATTTGATGTTAGTTCAAGATCGTTTATGAACTTACTGAGGTCTCCTTTATATTTCGTCGTCCGGATGCTCGCTATTAATTGATGTATTGGTGTCCTGTCCTCAAAGTGGTTCAGTAGAGCTGTCCTCAGGGTGGACCAAGTCTCGTAGCTCGCCTTCATCAGCACACGCATTGCGTCGCCAATCAGGAGCCCCTTCACAGCATTTAATTGGAGTGTCATCTGGATCGAGTTCGCAGTGTAGAACAATGATAGCGATGCGTCAATATTCTTCACGAATAGACATAGGTGCATCGGGTTGCCGTCGAATTTTCGTTGGCTGTTGATATACTTCAGGCACATCCCCATTTGTTCAACACTAAGCTCAATGCTAGCGTTGTTGGTTGGGGTATCACGACTTGGAGGTGCCATTTTAGTTTTGCACTGTTTTTGCACTGTTTTTCGTTGGAGCATTAATTGAAAATATTTTTCACAAACCGATTGTTTTAGCTAACGCGGATTTGGAAATGTAGTTCTTTTGCGGATACAAACTTTATCGTATTCGTCGATAAAAATGTATATCCTACCGGCTGCGCCACTTACGTACTTGTGTTCGCTAAGTACCGAAAAAAATAAAATAATAAGACGAGCGCGTTTATTATGTGCGAGTTTATTTATTATTTGTTTTATATGTGCGTGGTTATTTATAATGCGTTTTATATGTGCATGAATATAATGTTTTTTGTAGGTGCAGGATTATTAATAACGCGTCCGAATGAGCTTAAGAAAAAATTAAGACTAAATCTATCTTAGAATCTAAGTGAGCAAGAAACCTCAATCATAATGTTTACATTTAGTTTCCTGCAGCTGCATACGTGACCATTTTCGCGAAGTGCTCTTATTGAGAGGAGAAATAATGCTTACCGATGCAATTTTGTGTGTTTAAAACTATGGTCGCGAAGCGTTCCCATAGAAAAAGAAAATTATGCTGTGTATGCAAATTGTTTGTTTATAAATTTTGATCTTTAGATGTATTGGTCGTGAGATTGCTAATGTGCTGAGTTGGCGCCGGCTGTGGCTCTGCCTGGCTTTTGCTATTTGGGTTTGTATGTGTGTCTAGTTGTATAACTATGTTACTATATATATGTTATGTTTTGGTTACTGATTTTGCATGTATCGTTTTTTCTTGAGTTTTATATGTTCCTAAACTGTTGTTTGTGTAATAACATAAATATCTTTTAATTGAATTTACTTTACTTTACTTTACTTATTATTTTATTATTTTAATTTTGTATTGTATAAATTTTAAGTTTTTAATTTTAAACATATTTTTATAATTTCTAAATTTTAAGTATAATTTTCTTTTGTATAATCTTGGTTTTAAGTTTTAATTGCTTGTATATTTTAATTTGCTTTGTGCTTTATATTTTACATTTGTGAAGTTTTAAGTCTGAATATCTTTTTACTTTATTCTTTATATGATCGACATTTTCATTTGTAGTCAAGTTTTCATTTTTAAATAAACATAAGCAAAAAAAAAATGTTAGTTTAAATGTTCAATTTGTTCTCCTGGCCGAGTGTAGGGGTCGATCTGCTCTTTGATTTTCAGCAGGAAAATAATCAACGAGCCACTGACGCGTGGCGGGAAAATTGGACGGACTCACTTGGAGAATTATGCGGAGCTGATGCTGATGCCTGAAGAAGGCGAACTGCACTGTGGCTGCAGAGCTTGGTGCACACCGGCACTCGTCAGTGCTGTGGCTGTTGGCTTCCCAATCTGTTGCCGCCTGACGTGCTCACCGGCACTTGTCCAGGCTGAGTCTCTGTTGCGGCTGAAAAGGCGCGGTTGCTGCTGCCAACACTCGTGAACTGTGGCGGATCGAGTGAAACTCCTCGAGTGGAACTATCGCGGCACAGACTCGGGGAAAAGGCAAAGGAAAAAATTGCGTTTTGCTCGACAAGGTTATGTCCACTACGACAGCCTTGAAGACATACATCCGTTCTCGCTCGTTTTTGAAATCAGACTCCCTTCTGCAGCAGCAACGTGTAATGCAAATCACTCAATGTAATTCGAAATTAACCGCTGCTGTTGCAGAAGCGCATTTCCACTCATTCGTCGAGTTGGAGATCAGGGGCATGAGGGGAAAGGAGCATATGTCTGTCTCGCTCATATGATATCAGGCATCTCTTTCCGACATTGGAGTTGCCACCCCCCTAGACAAAAAGACTATCGATGTCGCAACTATCGACTTTAAATGGCCTATGCTCTAAGTATACTCTAAAGCGACGCAATGCATAGATGATCGCTAAGGTCTCCAACTCGAAACTATGATAACGAGATTCTACCTCTGTCGTCTTGCCTGAATAGAATGAAATAGGATGCATCTTTCCGTCATCTTGTCTTTGCAACAGAACAGCTCCATATCCATGTGAGCTGGCATCAGTGTGTAGCTCAGTCTCTCGTTCTGGATTAAAAATAGCTAGCACTGGAGGATTTGCCAAAGCCGTTTTTAATTTTTGGAATGCTTCCAATTGGTCTTTATTCAAAGGAAAAGGGCCTCCTGCTGGGCAGAGTTTTACAAGTAGCAGCGCAGAATGGGCTACGAATTAATTGGAGCAAGTGTCAACTGTTGCAGAAAAAGGTTAATTTTCTTGGATACATCATATATAGGATACAAAGCAACACTATCAAACCGAGTGATGAGAAGACACAAGCAGTGGCTAATTTTCCAGTGCCAAAGGACAGAAAGGCAATTCAACGATTTCTTGGACTGACGTCCTATTTTAGAAAGTTTATTGAGGGCTATGCAGTTATAGCGAAACCATTGTCGGACATGTTGCGAAAGGAATCTAAATTTGAATTTAAGTAAATACAACAGGTTGCGTTCGAAGAGCTAAAAGTCGCATTGACTAGTAGACCTGTGCTAAAATTGTATAATCCTAACTTACAGACAGAGATACACACAGATGCATCGAAGTGGGGCTATGGAGCTGTTTTGTTACAGAAAGATCTGGAAGATAGTTTATTTCACCCTGTACAGTACATGAGTCGCAAAACTAAGCCCTGCGAAGAAAAGTACCCAGCTTACGATCTAGAGGTGCTTGCGATTATTGAAGCTTTGACCAAGTGGCGGGTCTATGTCCTTGGTATCAAGTTCAAGATCGTAACTGATTGTAATGCATTTACGATGACCATGAAAAACAAAGATGTTCCATTGAGAGTAGCGCGTTGGGCAATGTATTTGCAAGATTTTAATTATGACATTGAACATCGGTCAGGGACAAAGATGAGGCATGTCGATGCTTTGAGTCGGGTTGCTTGCTAAATGCTTTCTGAAAGTATTGTACACAGATTGAAAGAGGCGCAATTATCAGATGACTGGGTGAAAGCTGTGCGAAAGATTGTGGAAGAAAAGCCATACGAAGATTATTACATTGCAAATGGTAGTTTGTTTAAGGATCCAAATCGAGAGCTCATTGTGGTTCCGGCTCAAATGGAAGATGAAATCATTCGTATTGCCCATAAGCAAGGTCATATTTCTGCTAAGAAGACGCAAGATTTAGTCGAGAAGTCATATTTTATTCCTAAAGCGAAAGACAAAGTGTCACGCATAGTAGACAGCTGCGTTGAGTGCATTATTGTAAATGAAAAGTCTGGAAAGCGAGAGGGGTATTTACAGCCAATTGATAAGGGCGATAGACCATTGTTGACCTACCACATTGACCATGTTGGGCCAATGGAAATAACGAAAAAGCAGTATAACTACATTTTTGTGGTAGTGGACGCTTTCTCTAAATACGTTTGGTTGTATTCTACTCGGAGTACTGGTGTTGGGGAAGTTGTAAAATGTTTGGAAGTGCAGGCTATGAACTTCGGCAATCCTTTGAGAATTGTGTCAGATAGAGGTGCTGCTTTTACCTCTAACCTTTTCCGTGAATATTGCGAGACTCGAAATATTCAACATTTGATGATCGCTACAGGAGTTCCACGTGGGAATGGCCAGGTCGAGCGAATGCACAAAATTGTGGTACCAATGCTGTCAAAGTTGACTCAGGAAGATGCGGGAACTTGGTATAGACACTTGAGTAAAGTTCAGCAGATGATTAATAATGTAGAGCCGCGAAGCACCAAGGTATCACCTTTTAAAATTTTAACCGGATTAGACATGCGTATACCAGACGAACCAAAATTAAAAGAATTAATTCAGGAATCACTAATTGAAGAATTAGACGAAGAGCGTGAGAAAATTCGAGAAGAAGCTCGTGAAAATATTAGAAAGATTCAAAAAGAAAACAAGAGCACATTCGATTTTAATCGAAAAGCGGACAGACAGTATCAAGTGAACGACATGGTAGCAATCAAGCGTACTCAATATGGGACAGGTCTGAAATTGAAAGGAATGTATCTGGGACCATACAAAGTTCTTAAAGTAAATCAGCATGGAAGATATGAAGTAGAAAAGATAGGTCAGGGCGAAGGTCCTTGCAAAACTTTAACTGTATCTGAATTCATGAAACCATGGGTTGACACATCCGGGACGAATGGTCCGTCAGGACAGCCGAATGTAGGATTCCAAATTCAGAGACAAACGCGCAGTGGTAATCGATACTAATCGATTATCCTGTTATTAACATTAAGATTAACATTAGATTGGACAGAACAGCGCGGCGGAGCAGTCAGTCGGTATTCTCGTCAGCCACGCATCAGACGTCCATCAAGACACTGTATTTGAATTATTAATTATAAGTTGCATTGGAGCTTTATACTGAACCAAAACCAGTATTCTATCATTAAATAAATACTAAAACTAATTCCCACCAAGGAGTTTTACTACACGAATGTAACGACTTAACATTTTGAGGAATTTGATAATTTCTTATCGATTCTATATGGGAGTCACTTGGTACTATACCCTTTCGAGTGACCTTGTAGCCTAAGAATTCAATGTCTTGTTGTAAGAATGCACATTTCTTCATATTAATCTCAAGGTTATGCTCACTAATACGGTCTAACAATTTCTCTAAAATCTCTAGATGTTCCTCAACGGTTTTTGTTGTCACTAAAATGTCGTTCATATACACTACAATGTTTCTATTTCTAATAAAGTCTCTCAATAAGTCAGAAACAAATCTCTGAAATATGGCGGATCCATTTTTGAGACCAAAAGGCATTCTAAGATAATCGTACTGTCCATGAGGAGTAACAAATGACGTAAATGGTATTGATTTTTCATCTACTAATATTTGGTGATATCCGCTTTTGAAATCTAAGATTGAAAAACAAAGTTTGTTCTCTAAGTACTCAAGGCAATCCTCAATGAGAGGTAACGGGAAATTGTCTTTAATTATTCTTTTGTTCAGCACCCGATAATCCACGCACATGCGAATTTCTCCGGATTTCTTTTTTACTAACACTAACGGCGAAGCATAAGGGGATTCACTATGTCGAATAACTTTCTTTTCTAAAAGGTCCTCTACGATTTCTGATACCCTATCTCTTTCATAATACTATAACCGACGAGGATGACAATAAAATGGTGTAGTGTCTATTACTCTAATGCTCATGTTATATTTAGGGGGTGCTGTAAAATCACATTTCTTATGTAAACAATAAGATTTAATTAATTTCTCACATTTCTCTGCAGAATCATTACCAAATTTTCTACTGATGTTAACGGATGATTTTTCTTCAATCTCTACGCTTGCACAAAAATTATTGAAATTATTATCTTCCTTTAAGTCTTCGCTATCATCAGGATTTTGTAACATTTCACATGTTTCGTTCTTATTACTATTGATTTCTACTTCGTTGCTAATGGCAGTTATTATCGTATGGTTACTTAAAATACTACTTGATATTTGATTATTGTTATTAAATTGATTGCTGGTGAATAAAGCTGCACAAGTTGAATTAAGAGTATTATGATTTATTGAATTTAAAGGTGATCGATACTGAGCATTAATATTCTTCTTATGGACTAATTTGACTTCAATGATCTTTAAAGCATATCTTCCTAATAGAACAGGCAGAGGTATTATCTTATCATCTACAATGTTTAACGAAATTACATATGTCTTCTTGACAAATTCAATTTGAAACTTCATTTTTCCGTTGTACTTACTTATATTTGATTTCAAAATTATACTTTTAGGGATAAGTGACTTATGAACAAAACTTACGGGACTACCTGTATCGAACAAACTATAAATACTTGTGCTTCTTTTTTCACCAAACAATGCTCATAATTTTACCGACTGCACGGCTGCCAACTCGACTTCATTCGTCTCACCCATACTCTCAGCGTCCTGTACTGCTGCTATTGTTGCTGTGACTCTACGCTTAGGACACTGTGCGTACTGGTGATCTGTACTCCAACATCCGAAACACGCTCCATCTGGACGCTTTGGTTGAGTGCATTCCTTCATGACATGTCCAAAGCGACGACAATTATAGCATCTTGTCTCGTGTCACTATTTGTCATTGGTCTTCCCTTGGTGATCTCGTTGTTGCGACCAAACACCGGTGCTGTTACCTTACGGGTTTTCTCGTAGGTCATCATTTGGTCACGCAGCTCACTCAGCGATGTGCAATATAACATGGATGCTTCCAATCCTGTCCGGTCTTGCAATCCTTCCACTATGAACTTGACGACATCTGTGGTAGCTAACTCTGCTTGTGCTGCTATGCCAGACATGACAACAAAGTTGTATACAAAGCTATTGAGTCTTTCCGCAATATTAATTGCTGTTATAAGATCTCAATGGTATTGCACACACAATGCATGCAAAAGTATTAAGTCTTTCCGCAATGTTAGTTGCTGTTTTAGATCTCAATATTATTGCACGCAGGCCAATCCCTAAGTAAAACACTCTCGAGTTATGATTATGAACTGACATCGTTTATTGAGTTGTATGCGGCTTTAAAGGATTCTTATGTACTAATAAACAGAGTTAGATATAGTGTTAATATATTTCTGACTTCTTCCTACTTATTGTATTGTCTTATGTATTTATTTAGATAGAGTCGACAGTTGTCTTGTATTATGTTTGGTTCTCTTTTACTCATTGTCTAGTCTGATCTTATCTTATGTAATAACTATTTGACACATATCTTTTACTCCTTCTTACCCTTGTGCTCTATGTTCTTATCTGCTCTACATATCTTTTACTCCTTGCGCTCTATGTTCTTATCTGCTCCCACATACATGCAGGCTTGCTTATGTTTATTTGATCTTTTTATTGCTGAGAACCGGGATCTCGACCCGTGTAGTAATTCTATGCCGTCGTGACCTTTTTGTGTCACTTGAGTGTTGCACATGTGGTGGCGCATTCCGAGGGTTGCTCAAAAACTATGTTCATTTATGAACATTTTGCGGGGGGCCATGCCTAAGTGGCTGTTGTTGGTGGTGACCCGAACTCTATATTAATTTTTCGTTTATCTGTCTTAAATTTTTTTATTATAAACATTATACCTACAGCTATCATTGCAATAATTATTAGTATTAAGGAGGTGTGTCCTGATATATGGTGAAATTAAATTTTTTTCAACCTAAAGTTATCAAGTTTTTGTTCTTCTAATAATTTCTTAATATTATTGATTTCTTCTGTAGTATTTATAAGCTTATTTGTTATGGGTTTTATTTTGTTAAGTGGAATATTATTTGCTAGCTTAATTAGTGGTGCTGCTTGATGTTGAATGTCATCCTCTGTTTTAATTTCTTGTGACGCGGTCAGTAAATGCTTGTCTTGACGGGCAGAGCATCGTTCTTGTAGCTGTAAGATGCCTTGTGCTGTTATTTGTAGTACTTGACTGTGTTGACTTCCGCAGGTCCATTCCAGGATTGGTTCGTTGAATATTTTGAACAACCAAGTGTTTCGGGATTGTAGCTGAGTCCACATGTCTTCGGCTGCTACTTGTTGAAATTCGCATGCTGGATCTGTGCTTTGCTTTAGTGTTGACATCTCGCATGAGTTATCTGCTGCACTCTTCCAGGGCCAATTTCCCTTGCATAGCCAGTGCTTGTTGGATTGCAGGTTACACATAGTTAGTTGAGTGCCCGTTATCAAGGTGTAGATGTCTTGGTTGAAGTTGTATACTAAATATTCGGCCTTTACTTGAACTATGACTGTTCTCCTATGCTTTACAACTGGTATCGGAACTATTCGATAGATCGTTGCTGATTCTTGGTTGAGCAACGAAATCTCGGCGTGTATAACTAGCCGATCGTCTATTATCATGGCTTGCGCTTCCATTAGGTTGTAAATTTCTTTTATCTCCGTACCAGTGGAATCTCCTGGGAGTCTTTGTTTGACTGGCAGTTTTTCTTTTATAATGTTAATTTCCGTTTTCAATTGAGATGGTTTAAGTAATTTTGGATTTATTCTCCCATGATTCAAGTCAATGAATAAGTTTGTAATCGCTGTTTGTATCTTTTCGCAATTTTCAATAAGTTGGATTACTTGCGATAGCATTATTTGATATGACAACGCCATTTGGTTTATGTATACCTTTTCCGCTATATCGTATCGAAGTCTTTTTATTTCATTGTTCATTGCTTCGAATTGCTTGTTGACGTCTTCTGTTGTCTTCTTTAATATGTTGATTGTTGAATCTATTATAGACGTCTGTTTTTTGTACATTTTGTGTAGATCCTGTTGGTTGTCAAATACATTCTGTATGTTGGACTCTAATATCTTTCTGTCATCGGCATCCATTGTTCCGAATAGGATATGATGTATGGATCTCACGAACTCAAAGGGTGCACGTTTCTTTCTTTTCACCTTTAGAAGTATTTTCAGTTGAGTGTATCTGAAGGACATTGCTTGAGTCATCATAGCGCATGCTCCCTCAAACTGAACCAAGTATTTGCAGTTTAGTGCTACTTCTTCGATGTAATGGTTGATCCTGTTTAATTCTAGTATGTATGGCTCTAGATTGTAATGAATAATTAGGTTCCATTTCGATGAAACTATGTCTAGCTTTTCTTGTACATCAAGATACATCATTGCATTGTTTTGTAGGGGAGTAATTATTGCCTGATTCGTTTTCGTTGCATTAAGCCCTGTTGCTTTGTTTATTAATGCGAATAAAAGCAGAGCGGCAATTATTGTTACTACTGTGGCAGCTTTATTGCTCCGATTGGCTTTGGTCTCTTCTCTGTTGGTATTAAATGGACCATCTATTGGTATTAACTTGTGGATCGGTCTTTTATTTATTCCCTTATGATTTTTATCTATTCCTGGGTGAGTTTCTTCTACTCGTCCGAAATGCCATTTTGTCTGACTTGCGTTTTCGATATTGAGGGTGCTGTCTCCAATTCCTCCAAAGTGAGGACTTGCCGGCGGAATTAACTGCCATTTAGTTTTTTCTTTTTGCTCCTTGCTCTTGGCGGCCTGTTTGCTTAGCCTGCTCCTCTGCGGCTTTGTTTAAAGTGGATTTATCTCTGTTCTTTTGCTTCTTCTCGACCTCCGTTTCCTGTTCCGCTTGTTCCTGGCTTTGCTTCTCATTCTTTTGCTCATCCTCGGATACAGTTTTCTTGGCTTCCGCAACGTCTTTATGATCGCCATCGTCCGTATCATTTTCGAGCTGTCTAACGCTATCCTCCTCTTCGCTAGTTTCTTGCTCGTCCATCTTCTGATTCTGGTTGTCATCTTTTTCCTGTTGTAGCTGCACCTGATCTCCTGAACTTTTTTGTGCGGTATGGAGAACAGATGGCACATTATCTTCCTTGCTGAATTTGTCCTTTGATTGTGTTGTTCTTTTGTTCTTTTGTTGTTTCGTTGTTTTGTTTTGTTTTTCTCAAGTGGCATCTTGACTATGAATCTGCCATACTTAGCTAATTTCTTTGTATTCTTGGCGAGTCTCATACACTTATCATTGCTTGTGGTATATTTTCAGCTTCCCAAATTTCCTTTAAATTTATTGCTGTGTGAACTCGTCTTGATCCTGATATATTCACAGCTCCATCCAAGTTTTGTACATTGTCCAATGACCTTGTCTTCTTGTTTTAGTCTCTTCGTTAGAATGGCCGCTAACAGATCTCCTCCAATAAGGACATCAATCCTGCTTCGCTTATTAAACGTAGGATCCGCCAGAATTTCATTCGTCCAAACGTCTTTATTATATTCGAAGGATTGTGGAGGCAGAGGACTCACGACTTTTGTTAATATCTCAGCGTCGGTTTCGAATTTATCAACGCTTGGAAATCTTGGTCGAATTCTCAATTTAATGACGGACCTCGACACTCCAACTAGATTCTCGCCAAGTCCATACAGTTCTGTTCGCTTTTTTTGTATTGGTAATCTTAGCCTTCGCGCTGCTTCTTCGGAAACGACAGTAATTTGTGATCCTTGGTCAACTAGTGCACGACAGATGATCCATTCACCAGTGAGTGTTTGTACTTCTAATAGAGCTGTCGCCAACAATGTAGTTTTTGCTGTTCTAGTTGACATTGTGGTTCTTGTTTCATACTCCATATGTAGTAAATCATGATGTTTCCCGTTGCATTTTTCACATCTTTCATGGCAATCGTTGTTAAGTACAAATCTATGATTTAAACATCTAAAGCATATAAGCTCGGCTCGCACGAATTCCCACCTTTCTGCTGGATCCAATTTGATGAACTTGTGGCAGGCTTGTATGGTGTGACCTGGCGTTTTACAATGTCCGCATGCGTTGTCCACTGTTGTACTCATAATTTTTGAGCTCTCTTTGTATATCCTGGGTTTCACCGCTTGTATCGTTTGCAAATGTTTCTCCAGAAACTGTAAGACATCTTCTAGTGACTGTATTTCCTTTGTTTTACCAGAAGTATGCTCGTATTGCTGTATTCCATGACGATCAAATTTTCTGATCAGAATACTGGCAGTGAATGGCTCTGCGTCCTTAATCGGGATGCCCATACCTTGAATAGCGTGTAAACTCTTATTTGTTGTATCTAACATGTTTTGTACGCTTTTGTCTGATTCACTGTTCATGCTTGGCAGGTCCAGAATACGACTCCAATGGCTGGTGAATAGCTTTCTCTTGTTCTCGTATCTGTTCCTTAGTATATTCATAGCTGCTTCATAATTTTCGCTGCTTATGTGCAAGTGCCTTATTAATTGAGCACTCTCTCCTTTAACTAGTTCCTTCAGTCTTATGAATTTGGCTTTCGCATCCAATTCATCGTTAGCGTCGACTATTTGACCAAACATATCGGCGAAGTTTGACCATGATGTTATATCTCCAAAAAAGGGTGGAATGTCCACCGGTTTCAATTTTATTTTTTGTCCTGATGGCTTGTTCTCCGAAATCCATCTGAGTTTCTCCCTTTTTTCTTCAATGAGCTGTTCGTAACGAATTTGCATTGATGACGTTACTTGCTCATGGGATTTCAATTCTTTGAAGATTTCTGTTATCCTTTCGAAATCTTCTTTGATCTCGTCCAGATCGTTTTGGATTTGTTTTGGATTTTGTCCAGCGCGATTCATTGTTTTTTCCATTGTATGTAGCGCCCTGTTAAATTCTTCTGTCCGCATTTCTTTCTTTTCCATCTCGCGAAACATTGTTTCGTTCAGCGCTCTATCGATGGTTTTCTTATTTAATTCTGACAATAATTTATTTTTCATAGCCTGAGTTTTCTCGAAGGCTCCCCTTGTAAAATATTCTCCTTCACATAAGGATTCATTTTCTTGTAGAACCTGATGTTGCCTTTTAAACAATTCCCAGTACTCCTGAGCTTTTGTTGCCCAATCCAAGCTTGGGCATTCGTCCTTTTGTATTTCCTCGATCCACTGTTTAAATTGATTGTATATGGTGTTTTGACTAGCACCCAATGCATTGAGCTGCTCCCGAGTATAAACCATTTTGAAATTATATATGTTTTATATTTTTTTTTAATTTTATTTTCGATATTTTTCTTTTTCAAATTGTTTTAATTCTCTAATAAATTTAGCTTTTTCTCCGCCTGTCGTAATTGCGTACCTTTTTCCAGCTCTTTTCGTCTTCTTCTTTTTTGGTTCCTGTTGATTGTCCTGACTTCTGTTGACGTCTTTGGTTGTATTCCTCGATCGTCAGGGGTAGGGGACCGGCACCTTCTTCTGCAGCGTCTTTTAGGAACTCTTTCCGTTTTTGGATTGATATTTCCAATTTTTTTTTATTTGACGTGCTTTGTATTCTTCAATGCTTATGCGATGTGGATTTGAGATCGCTTGCTTCGTTTCGTCTATTAACTGTTGTTGTGCAGCAAATAATTCTTCGAATTTTTTCTGGAACTCGTCCATACGCCTTATGCTTCAACGACCAGATGTTGTTAATAATCTAGTTGTTTATTTTTAGAAACTCCTGTTTCTATTTGTTTTTTCCTCAGTGATTTCGCCGAACCACTTTTTGAGGGTTGTTTTTTTTTTCTCGTGTCGCCGCACGTTACAATGTTGCGCCGTTTGTCTTGGGTTATCGTTCCTGATACTGTGTTGTCCAGGCCAGCGATACCCACGTCGCGTTCTTTGTTGCGCCGTTTATTTTGGGTTATCGTTCCTGATACTGTGTTGTCCAGGCCAGCGATACCCACGTCGCGTTTTTTGTTGCGCCGTTTATTTTGGGTTATCGTTCCTGATACTTCGTTGTCCAGGCCAGCGATACCCACGTCGCTTTCTTTGCTCAGCTCTGATCCCGCGCAGCTCTTGTCCTGCGTCGTCCAGTCGCTGTTCCCACGTCGCTTACTAATTGCTCAGCTCTGATCCCGCGCAGCTCTTATCCTGCGTCGTCCAGTCGCTGTTCCCACGTCGCTTACTAATTGCTCAGCTCTGATCCCGCGCAGCTTTTCCTGCGTCGTCCAGTCGCTGTTCCCACGTCGCTCACTTATTGCTCAGCTCTGATCCCGCGCAGTTTTTCCTGCGTCGTCCAGTCGCTGTTCCCACGTCGCTCACTTTTTCCAGCGTCGTTTTGTTGCTCCACCGCCGTTCGTCCAATCCCACGCTGCAGTCAATCGTGGTAGCAGGATAATTTTTTTTTATTTTTTTATATTCCCTAACTATGCCACGATGCACGACAGGTGCAAACAATGGACTTTGTCTGTGAGATACCGACTAAAGTATCTGCTACAGTTGGCAGTCACTGAGCTAAATTGCTCGAAGGACCATATGTATACAAAGCTATTGAGTCTTTCCGCAATATTAATTGCTGTTATAGATCTCAACGGTAATGCACACACAATGCATACAAAAGTATTAAGTCTTTCCGCAATGTTAGTTGCTGTTAGATCTCAATATAATTGTACGCAGGCCAATCCCTAAGTAAAACACTCTCGAGTTATGATTATGAACTGACATCGTTTATTGAGTTGTATGCGGTTTTAAAGGATTCTTATGTACTAATAAACAGAGTTAGATATAGTGTTAATATATTCCTGACTTCTTCCTACTTATTGTATTGTCTTATGTATTTATTTAGATAGAGTCGACAGTTGTCTTGTATTATGTTTGGTTCTCTTTTACTCATTGTCTAGTCTGATCTTATCTTATGTATTAACTATTTGACACATATCTCTTACTCCTTCTTACCCTTTGTGCTCTATGCTCTAATCTGCTCTACATATATTTTACTCCTTGCTCTCTATGATCTTATCTGCTCCCACATGCATGCAGGCTCGCTTATGTTTATTTGATCTTTTTATTGCTGAGAGCCGGGATTTCGACCCGTGTGGTAATTCTAGGCCGTCGTGACCTTTTTGTGTCACTTGAGTGTCGCACATGTGGTGGCGCATTCCGAGGGCTGATTGAAAAGTATGTTCATTTATGAACAAATTATTGCAGAGCGCTCTCTCCTTTGGCAATTTTCCGAGCTTCCAACTGCTTGCAAACATCCCACGACGTAACCTTTTTCTTAAAAACTTGGAGTAATTCACATCGCAAGTCTTTCCAAGTCAACGGAGCAACATGAGCAATGTACGTCTTCGCAGATCCAGCTAGCAATTGTTTTGCCAATATCCAACGCTTAGCCTCTGATACATCATATAGGGTCATAATGTCTTCAAAGTCTCGTACCCACTGCACGATGGAGTAGCTGTCATCGCCGGAAAATGAGCGCAGTAATGCATCGATTTTAGTGACTTCAAATCGCTCCTTTGGTCCATTCCGCAACTCTGTTGCTTCCTTCTCGCAATGGGCCGTAGCTATTTGTAATTCCGCTACTTGTTTGCGCAACGTCAATAATTGCATCGTTTTTTGCAATCGTCTCATCTCTTCTTCTTCCGAGAATCGGAACGCATTTTTTTGTGGTGAAATAGCTTAGGCCGCCGCGTTCGATTGTGTATGGTTGTCTCTTTCTCTCTCACATGCGTTTGCCTCGTCTGCTGTTGGCGCCAAGTTTCCTAGATTTTGCATGTTCACAAATGCTTCGCTGACCGTCGCACAGTGGGGCCATTGCTCATTTTACTTTGCAAAAATCATAACTTTTGTACCAAATGAGATAATTAAAAAATGATAGAAAACTCTTCAGCCTATGAAATAAGTATTTAAAAAAAGTGCCACGCCCCCTAGATACTTACTCAGGGGCTATCAAAGTTGAAATTTGTGAAATTTGTGAACAAAATAAATTTTATGCCACCTAAAAATAAATATTTTTTAAAATTTCTGATTTGTTTTGTTTTGTTTTTAAGGTTTTAATGTTTAAAAATTATTTTCAAAAAGTTAATATACAATTTTTTTTTTTTAATTTTTGTTGATAAAATTATTTTGTATTTTTCGGTGTGAATTATCAGAATTGCATATATCGACCTAATTCCTATTGCATCTATATGATATACTAGTCGGATTTAAACCAATCTGACATATTTTGAATCTGGGGTAGTCTTATACATCCAGACCAAATTTGGTTCACATCGGACGACTATATCATATAGCTGCCATAGGAACATTCGGACGAACTATGCAATTAAGCCGCGTGTTTTTTGGAGAGGTTGCCTTAGTTTTTTTAATTTTACTTAAATAGTTGGAACTGGACATGACAAAACCATATATATTTATTTAGACAAATATATATAATTATTGGAGCTAATGGGGTCGTTGGAGCCTATTTGAATTTTCTTTGAATTTTTTACAATTTTCATTAAAAATACGCGTCGAATGACACCTCGATCATCGAAATCGGACAACTGGTTCGAAAGATAATTAATTTTGAAATTTTTAGGGGCCTTCCGAAAATGAGATGAAAAGTCAGTCTGTTTGTTTGTTTGTTTGTTTGTTTGTTTGGATCAAATCGTTGATTTAGCTTAAATGTTTGAATGAGGACTTGTTCCTGTTAAAAAATCTAGAAACGTTTGTTCTATATATATCGTTGAAAAGGTATTTCGAAGGGTTCTTAGGCATGCCTTCGAAGTTTTTTTTTAGGTAAATGGATAAACAGCTACAGGTGAAATAAGGTTTTTATGGCTGTTTTTGAGAAAACGTTAGAGCCGATTTAATTTTCAATATGTTATAGTTTGTACCATTTCGCGCTTTTTGATATATCATGCATAAATTTTTGTTGATTGGTTTGGAAGATATATCCTATTAACTGAATGTATACGTTTTATATTAAATTGGGATAGGACAGCAGCAGCAATTACATTTGACTAACAGTCGACAAACAATGAAATCTATGATTAGAAAGTTGTTCTTAAAGATCGCCAGTGGCGCAAAGTGTAGAGCGTCCGATTTTTGCATGAATTCTCAGTTCGGTTTCCGGGTTCAAATCCTGGCACGGACAAAACTTTTTTTTTTTTTAATTTTTAAATGCAATTAATTTGTTAGTAGATTATTATCATGCATACATTTTTGTTGATTGGTTTGGAAGATATATCCGATTAACTGAATATATACGTTTTACGTTGAATTGAAATAGGACAGCAGAAGCAATTACATATGACTAACAGTCCAGTAACAATGAAATCTATATTTAGACAGTCGTTCTTAAGGATCGCCAGTGGCGCAAAGTGTAGAGCGTCCGATGTTTGCATGAATTCTCAGCTCGGGTATCGGGTTCAAATCCTGGCACGGACAAAACTTTTTTTTTTTTAATTTTTAAATGCAGTTAATTTGTTAGTAGATTATTATCATGCATACATTTTTGTTGGTTGGTTTGGAAGATATATCCTATTAACTGAATATATACGTTTTACTTTGAATTAAAATAGGTCAGCAGCAGCAATTACATTTGACTAACAGTCGAGTAACAATAAAATCTATAATTAGGAAGACGTTCTTATAGATCGCCAGTGGCGCAAAGTGTAGAGCGTCCGATTTTTGCATGAATTCTCAGTTCGGGTTCCGGGTTCGAATCCTGGCACGGACAACATTTTTTTTTTTTTTTAAATTTTTAAAAGCAATTAATTTGTTAGAGGATGATCCGAATAGGTTTTTTTTTAATGTTTTTAAATTTTATAAGGGTGTTGGCAGAAATCTAAGCTGCAAAATAAAGAATCGCTGTAGTCAGATCTGTCTAAGGTGGTAAGCTTCCGTCAAGTTTGATATGTTCGGGAGACGCGGGTTCAACTCCCAGCGTGAGCAATTTTTCTAAAAATTGTTTTTTATTAGCAGACTGTATTCTATTTGCTTAAACTGATTTTGATATAAATATAATATGTTTTTAAAAATTTTTGGGTGCGCATATTGAAAACCTCCCAGCAAAGTAACAATGCCAGAAACATATGTTATATTTTTGTGATGCAAAAATAACCAGTGCTGCCAGACAGTTTAGTTTTTTCTTGCAACAATGTGCTCTTTAATTTTTTCAAAGTTTTTATATGTATATATACATAATTATATTAGTATAATTGTTATATAATAATTATAAATATTGAGTTGCTTAATATTGCATACCAGAAAATTGGTCTTCATACATGTGCATTGCAAAAGTACCCAGTGCTGCCAGACGGTTTGATTTTGTTTAATAGGAATGCGGGTTATCATTTATTCAAATGAACTAAAATATTCGAACTTTCCTGCAACGTATTCTAATTGAATGTGTTTTTTTTCTGCTTATCACATAATTATTAAGTTGTTTCATTTTAAATTAAAAATGTACAACAAATATATTTACGTATTTATCTGTCTGCGTTATCGGTATAAATATGTGTGCTAAATACGAGATCTATGTAAATAAAAAACTAAAGTTATTGAATAGTTTTTTATTCAATAAAACATTATAACTAAACTTAACAGCTAAAAGAGACATTAAATTATATAGGTAAGACCCTTGGTCATGGTACTGAGGTATTTTTCTATAAACACTAAATACCTTTTGACAAAGTGGTTTTGTCAAAAGCAGAGGCGATTGCAAAAATTTCTGATATCCCCCAAAAAAACCTCTTTACGCGGTAAAAGTCTAGTGACGAAAACATTTCCATGCCACAAAATTTCTGATATCCAATTTTGTGACGAAATATATAAATTTTTTTATATATGCTTAAAAAAATGAACATATACAAAGTTAAAAAATAGGCATTCGGCACTGCGCAAAAAGTTTTTTTTAAGTGCAAAGAAGCTGAACCTTTTTGCGCAAAGTGCGGAGTGCCTGTTTTTTAACTTTGTATATGTTCATTTTTTTAAGCATATATAAAAAAATTTATATATTTCGTCACAAAATTGGATATCAGAAATTTTGTGGCATGGAAATGTTTTCGTCACTAGACTTTTACCGCGTAAAGAGGTTTTTTTGGGGTATGATATAGTCGTCCGATGTGAACAAAATTTGGTCTGGATGTATAAGACTACCCCAGATTCATAATATGTCAGATTGGTTTAAATCGGACTTGTATATCATATAGATGCAATAGGAATAAGGTCGATATATGCAATTCTGATAATTTACACCGAAAAATACAAAATAATTTTTTCAACAAAATTTTAAAAAAAGTTTTTTTTTTTAACTTTTTGAAAGTAATTTTTAAATATAAAAACCTTAAAAACAAAACAAAACAAATCAGAAATTTTAAAAAATATTTATTTTTAGGTGGCATAAAATTTATTTTGTTCACAAATTTCACAAATTTCAACTTTGATAGCCCCTGAGTAAGTATCTAGGGGGCGTGGCACTTTTTTTAAATACTTATTTCATAGGTTGAAGAGTTTTCTATCATATGCCGTTAAAATTTTTTAATTATCTCATCTGGTATAAAAGTTATGATTTTTGCAAAGTAAAATGAGCAATGGCCCCACTGCACTGTGCGTCGTTTTTTCATCCGCTCCTAGCAGCTCTTGAATCAACTCGCTCGCGCTGGTTTCCTGATGGCTTGAATCTGACATGGCTTTCAGAGCTGCCCGCAGTTGATAAATTGTGGCGTCCTCACTGAAATTGACGCCGTAGCCACTCAGTATGAAAGCTAACTCTTCTTTTGATTTTCGAGATGTGAGTTTCGTGTATCGATATCTATATTTAGATACCGATACATCGAAACTGTTGGTTATATTATTATCGATACCTATAATTTAACATTATGAATATTTACATTTAAATCTACACTTTACACATTCAAATTTGCATAAAATTTTGTTGAGTGCTACATATGTACGTACGTATGTATATAACAGCATACACTGTTATCTGTGTGTCTTTGCTGAATTCTAAATCAACATACATATGTACATACGTACTGCACTGTCATTTGCGGAATAATTTTTATAAACAGAGAGAAAGTGAAGAGGCTGATAATTGTGCGATCGAGTGTTTGTATATTTAAACATACATATGTATGTATGCTTTACTTATATTGCTTTAAGCGTAGTACGCTCTAGCTGAAAACATTTTGGATGCTCGAAATGTTCGATGTTTTGAAGTCCGGCCTTACAAAATTCAGTGTGACAGCATAATACCAAAAATCACTAAAAAGTTGAGAGATTGTTGGTCTTATGCTGCTGTGGTCACACTGTTCGTCAGCTGTGCACAACAAACAAATAAATAACATTGAGCACAAAAATAAAGAGAAAATGGACAAAATGGACAGGATAAGAGAAGTAGCAGCGACTAATATCCTAATTATTGAATTAAAAATTATTAATTATAAAAATCTCATCAAAGAGTTTTTTTTTTCGGTCAAATCCCACAATATTGACCTCTGTTGCACCTCTTCAATCCGTCTAATTCGCTCTTTGTGTTCAAAGATCTCAATTCGGCTTTTATCTTGCTGCTTGTTGGTCGCCATTTCTGTTCAAAAAGATTTCGACTAGTCGAAACAACGATTCAATCGATGTTTTGAAAGGTCAAAATAAAGCTGCCATCTGTTGACAAAACAGTGTTGTAAAACGCCAGAAAATATTCTGAGCTGCCCATATTTAGGTACAGCGTACATAGGTTTAGAAATGGCCTTACAAAAACATTTCGAGCATGTTTGCAACCCTTTTTATACCCGTTACTTATTTTATAAAAATAAGTAAAAGGGGATATTGTATTCGTTGCAATGTATGTAACAGGGAGAAGGAAGCATCTCCGACCCTATAAAGTATATATATTCTTGATCAGCATCAACAGCCGAGTCGATATAGCCATGTCCGTCTGTCCGTCTGTCTGTCTGTCCGTCTGTCCGTCCGTGTGAGCGCCTAGATCTCAGAGACTATATGAGCTAGAGCAACCAAATTTGGCACACAGATTTCTATAGACCCCACGCAGATCAAGTTTGTTTCAAAATTTTGCCACGCCCCTTTCCGCCCCCCTTAAATCGCGAAAAGCCACCACACGCATAGTTTTCAAGATATTAGGATTTTTTAAATCATTACCGTTAGCTACTATTATTACCTATCATCTTATTAAATCATAACAAGATCGGACAAATATAAAAGTGGTAATGGTTTATTAAAGCTTTTAAGCAATATAAGTGCCTAAAAGCATGCAATAAACAATTTTAAATTTATTAAAGTAAGTAAATTTATTAAAGTAAGTAACGGATATCCAATAGTCGGGAGCTCGACTATAGCCTTTCCCACTTGTTTTTATATGGAGTTTTGGCTTGCAAACATATTTTCGGCTAGAGCGTACTATGCTTTACTTTATACAGCTGTGAACAACATATACATACATGTAACAATGAGTATTGTTGCATCTAGCTGGCAACGCCAAACAGCGAGTAGTAGCAGTAAACCTAGGTGGCAAGCCGATCGAAAGGAGGTATCGATAACAAGGATATCGATACAAGGTACAGATAGAGAGAAGCCGAAAAGTAATCAAGTCGCAAGAAGAAATCGTCGTCGTGGATAAGAAAAGTTGTGCGGATTAAAAAGTCCCGAGTACAAGTAAAAAGTCAAGAGCTGTACGTCGCGGAGGTTAATCATCAAGTTGCTGTTTGTCGAGATTTGCTGCGGTCTTCAAGTTGCTGTTTTTCATCGTTTTGCTGATCATCGAGATTCGCTGCTACCGTCTTAAAGTTGTTGTTGCTGCTAACACGCCATTCATTCACATTATTCTACACACATTATATTATAATTTATAATAATTAACTATTGGATTAATAAAACATCCTACATTTGGGGGCTCAACCGTCCGAATCGCATTTGGAGTCAGCTAAAAAGTCAATTCGCCGAATTGCGAAATTACGCAGAAAATTTCGTCAACTGAAAGCGAATACGAAAGCATGGGCGAAGAAGAATCGGTGGTTGTGAACAACTACAATGATCTGAAAAGCGTACTAATAGCTGAATTCAAGCGTATGCTAAGAAGCGCTGACATACACACAAAGCTCAGTGAGAGAAAGATGAAGAAAGAAGAGAAGTTTCTCGAATATGTACTAAATATGAAGAAAATAGCTGCACAAGGATTATTGGATGAAGAATCAGTGATTGGCTATATAGTAGATGGTCTGGACATAAAAACGGAGTACAAATTTGGATTGTACGGATGCAAGACGTATCAAGAGCTGAAGGAGAAGTTTGACACCTATGAACGCAAGTGTAGCAGCGAGAGACAAAACAAGCCTTACAGTGGTGCATAGCAAAACACGTCCGTCGCAAAGAATACACGTTGTTTTAATTGTGGCTCTGTAGACCACATGAGGAAAGATTGCAAAGCTGAAACGAAATGTTTTAAATGTGAAGGCGTCGGGCATATTTCAAAGAATTGTCCAGAAACAACAAAGAGTGTCAACGTCGTGAAGGAGGACAAACGCCTTAAAGTGGTTCTGCTAAACAACGTCAAAGTGGCATGCTTAGTCGACACCGGCTCTGATGTGACTATCATCCGTCAACGCGTTTACGAGAAGTTAGCTGATGTTACTCTGGAAAAGTGTCATTCTGTTTTGCGTGGCCTAGGAAATAGCAAAACTCTACCATTGGGAATGTTCGTTGGTGTCGTACGCGTAGATGGCATCAAAACTGACCAAAAATTTGTGGTGGTTCCCGACCACAACATTGCGAACGACGGCCTGCTAGGATTCGATTTGCGTCAAAATTTTGTCTGACGTTGCACGAAGGAGAGTTTTCATTTTCGGAGGCGTTAGCGCGGCCAAACAGCGCTGAACCAAACGAGCTAAGTATTTTTAATATTATTGAAGACGGAAATAACATAAATGCTCCCCCACAGTTTGTGCCATTGATCGAATCGATCATTTCTGGGTACAAGGCAGCTGCATCACCGACGGAATGTCCCGTACAGATGAAGATCCTGCCAGATAGCCAAATGAAGCCGTTCCGTCATCAGCCAAGCCGCTGTACACCTGTGCAAAGTGATGTCGTAAAGCAGCAAGTTGACGAGTGGCTACTCGAGGGCATCGTGCGCAAGTCCACTTCGAATTTTGCAAGCCGAGTGGTGATCGTCAAGAAGAAGGATGGCACGAACAGAGTATGTGTGGATTTTCGCCAGCTCAACACGATGGTACTCAAAGACTGCTTCCCTGTGCCGTTAATGGATGACATTCTTGAAAAACTTCAAGCGGCGAAGGTGTTTCCTTCACGTGCCTATCCAAGAATGCTGCCGAAAATATACAGCTTTCGTAACCAGAGAAGGCTTGTTTGAGTTCTGTCGTGCACCTTTTGGATTTTGCAATTCACCAGCGGTATTCAATCGCTTTGTCAACTACATTTTCAAACATTTGATTGCTCAGGACGTTATGCAACTGTACATAGATGACATCATCATTTATGCACAATCAAACGAAGAAGGCATCAAGAAGCTGAAAGCAGTTCTGGCAGAAGCTGCTAAGTACAATTTAAGGATAAAATGGAAAAAATGTCACTTCCTTCAGAGCAAGATAAGTTTTCTTGGGCACACAGTCGAAGGAGGAAAAATCCGGCCAGGACAAGAGAAAACACAAGCAGTGCAGAAGTTTGGCAGCCCGAAGAACATAAAAGGTGTCCGATTTTTGGGACTCACAGGTTTCTTCCGGAAATTTATTAAGGGGTACGCACAGATTGCCCGTCCGTTGACAGATCTGTTAAAGAAAGACGCAGTATTCAAGATCGAGACAGCTGAGATAAACGCCATGAATTTATTAAAGAACGCCCTCGCAAGTGAACCTGTGTTGCGTCTATACAGCAGAGACGCGCCAACAGAGCTTCACACAGACGCGTCTAAGAATGGATTCGGTGCAGTAATGATGCAAAGTTCGAAGGTTAACAGCATCCGGTATTTTTCTGGAGTAAGAAGTCGTCCCAAGTGATGAAAAGCGGCATAGCTATGTGCTCGAGGTGAAAGCTGCGTACCTAGCAATGGAAAAATTCCGTTATTACCTTCTTGGCATTAAATTCACGCTGGTAACCGACTGCGCTGCTTTTACTCAAACTGTAAAGAAGAAGGATATACCACGCGAAGTTGCTCAATGGATTTTATCAATGCAGGATTTCGATTCTCAAGTGGAGCACCGACCAGGAGACAAAATGAAGCACGTCGACTGTCTTAGTCGTTATCCACAAGATGTGTTCATTATATCATCGGAGATCTCAACGCGTCTTAAAGTCGCTCAGCAGAAGGACGATTACATTAAAGCAATTCTTGAAATAATGAAATCTCGTCCATACGAAGGTTTTGTACTTAAAGGTGGAGTTCTTTATAAACACGTTGGGGGAAATGAGCTGCTGGTGGTACCCAAGAATATGGAGCACGAGATAATCGCAGATACTCACAATAACGGACATTTCGCCTTGCAGAAAACTTTGCACGGCTTGCAGCAACAGTTTTGGATCCCACACATGGAAAGAAAAGTCGCCCAGATAATCAATGCATGCATCAAATGTATTATTGTCAATAAGAAGTTGGGTAAACAAGAAGGCCATCTGTATTGCATAGAGAAAGGAGACAAGCCGCTTCACACTCTTCACGTCGATCATTTAGGACCCATGGATGCGACGGCAAAACAATATAAATTCATTTTTGGAATGGTGGATGCATTCACAAAATTTGTGTGGCTGTTTACAACAAAGAGCACAGGCAGTGACGAAGTATTGAAGAAACTCGAGGAGTGGTCCAACGTTTTCGGCCATCCATCGCGAATCGTGAGTGACAGACGAAATCCTGCAAATATTTAATCCATTGGGTTACCGCTCTTGGATCATCTGTCTTGTTCAGCGTTTGCTTGAAAGCGGCGCAATCTGTGACCAGCTTAAATGGTGAATCCAACAAATAATGAATACATTTCTTAGGTATACGGCCTTGCCTTCCAGAATGTAGCTGTGTTGACGTGACTCAGCTTCTGTTGTTTTCTTGCTCCAAAACTGTACTGGATGGAGTTAGCCTTCTGCCCACTGAAAGAGCACCTCTGCAAATCCATCTTTTGACACATCCGTGTGCAATTCGGTCTTAGCACCTCTGCTGTACAGCTTTAAAACCGGCTCCATGGTTAAGGCCCTATTCTCCTTCAGCTTGCTGTTTTTGGACCTTTTTGGAAAAAATTCTTATTTGAAAACGCAAAGAATAATTGAAAACTTTTTTTTATTTATTGTATTACAAAAGGTTCAAAGTAAATAAAAAAATTTTTTTGCCTCGATACGAGGGCTGTTCAAAAAGTAATGAGACTTCAAAGTGGGTGGTGAAAAAAAAAGGTGTCGTCACGGCGGCCACGATTCCGGGTCTCCGGAGCGTCGGAAATGAAAAAAAAAAACGGGGTTATAATCAGTGTAGATGTTATTCTGGCCCGTAGTAAAATAAAAATTTTGCGATTTTTTTTGACAAAATGGCGGCCACTTGAAATTGACAAACCAAATTTTGACCCATTTTTTTGTAGTTTAGTGTAAAAAAAAAATAGTAAAAAAAATCGCAAAATTTTTATTTTACTAAGGGCCAGAACAATTCTACGTCGATTAAACTTTGTTTCATCCAAATCGGTTCAGTTGAACTGGAGATATCATGGCCGCCAGTTCGAAAAACGTGGTTTCGAGATAAACGCGTTTAAAGTTTTGACTTCACTTGCATTAACATTAACATTGCTGGATAAAAATGGTCATATCTCCTTAAGTATTTCGAATTTCTAAAAATCCTTTTAGGGGCATATTCACAACTACCCAAGCTATAAATAAATGCAAAAAAAAAAAGTCGAAAAAAATTGTTTGCTGAAAGAGAATAGGGCCTTAATGCATCCTATAACAGCTGAAATGCTTTCATCTGAGCCATTTTAAATACAACATATTTTCGCAGCAAATCCGTCAAAGGTCTTGCAATCTGGGAATAGTTCAGCACAAATTTTCTAAAAAATCCAGTCAATCCCAAGAAAGTTTGGATTGCTCTGACGTTTCTTTGCACCGAAAATCTGCTAACTGCTGCTGTCTTTTCTTGTCCTGGCCAGACACATCCATTCCCAATGTTGTGACCCAAGAAGCATATTTTTGTCTGCAGAAAATGACGTTTGCGCCACGTAATTCTTAAACCAAATGCTCCAGCTTTTTCGAGCACCCGTGTCATCTTCTCTAAACAGCTCTCCGCAGTCTCAGCGTGAATAATTATGTCATCCATATACAAGTCGAGTATATCCTTGCTTATCAGCTCTTGGAACACATAATTCACATATCGGATAAAAACTGCCAGCGAATTACGAAATCCAAACGGAGCTCTATTGAATTCGTACAGTCCTGATTTGGTGATAAGCGCTGTGTATTTTTTGCTGCTTTCCTCTATGGGAACATGAAAGAATCCGTTCTCCAGATCCATCACTGTAAACTACTTCGTTGTCTGCAGCTTTTCCATAACTTCATCGATAACCGGGACTGGAAAACAATCCTTTAACATCATTGAGCTCAGCTGTCTAAAATCGACGCAGATTCGGCGAGATCCATCATTTTTGTTTACCAGCACCAGACGGCTAGCAAAGTTCGAAGTAGACTGCCGTATAATCTTCGATCGACGACGAAAAATTTAATTTAGAGAGGAAGTCGAATCCCAGTAGCGCGTCATATTCAATGTCCTCATCCGCAACAATTACAAACTTGTGTGTGGTTACTTCTTTGTCGCCTGCAACATCTGCTTCGAAGCATCCAACTGGACATGTGATCTTGTTGCCCAGCCCATGTACCTTCGCCGCAAAGCCTTCTAGATTGAGAACAGGTATTTTGTTGAAGATGCACTTCCTCATGATCGACACGTCAGCTCCTGTATCCACCAGGCACTGCACCTTCACTTTGTTAACCGTCACCAGCTTCATACGATTTGCACTCCGCACAACTTGTACATCAACAGCAGGACAAGGGCAATTCTTTGACATATGTCCCTCTTTGTTGCAACGGAAGCAATTGGTAGCAGCTTTACAATCCTAGCGCAAATGATCGGCTGATCCGCAATTAAAGTAATGACTCTTCTTTTCATTAGATTCGAACGGTATCACGGTAAAAAATCTTCTATTGCTCCTGCAGCTCTCTGAACGACTTGCAACTGTAAAGCGTATATTTGAAGTCGCTAAGAGTGTTCTTAGCTCACAATACTGATAGACGCGAGTCGACTCCAGAAAAAATGTTGCCGTTTTGATCATTGCAGTATCAAGGATCCCATCCCAGTCCTAGCAGTAGCCAGGATCTCACATCGATCCTTGTTGTAACAAGGATCCCAACAACGATCCTTGCAGTAACAAGGGTTCTTGGGATCAACGGCCGTACGAAGACGCAAGGCCGCGTGACAGCAGTGGCCACGTCATCAGTGAGGGCGGACTACACCGGGACTACTTCTCGAAGCTGCTGGAGGAAGTCACTCGACGGAAACAGGGCGTCGACGAACCCTTCAAGAGATACATGGTAGAGATGCAAACGTTGATGCGGCCACTGCGATTCTCCAAAGAACGCGAACGACAGCAAATCTACAATTGCAGTCTCCCGGATTTCCGAGCGTTCGCACGGCCGTATCAGAATGGCAGCCTGAACGAGTTGATGCAGTTGGCCGAGGAGTTCGAGGAACTAGAACGTGACAGGGAGAGACTCCGGCAGCACACTCGACAAAACCGGTCACGGTTAATGGCAATGGAAGATTCTAGACCACGGGAGAACAACGCTTCATGCACCCGATGTGCCGAACATGCCAGGACACAGCCACAGCCAACTCCGAGGGCATTCTCAGGACCACCGACACACGTGCCAAACCCAACACAGGCGTGCAGGAGATGTGGGCGTGAGGGTCACTGGGCGAGAGAATGCCAGAACGAGAATTTGTTGTTCTGCTGGGTGTGTGGGCGAATTGGAGTTCGCACAGTCCAATGTTGCCGAGCGGGAAACGACCGTCGGCGTCCAGCTCCCAGGAGCGAGCGGATGCCGATAGAAGCAGCTCCACAGAACTAGTCGGCGCTTTGAGGGACGAGGGCCACCGCCTGTCAGCCACAGTTCAAATCGGCAACAGTTCCTACAACGCTACAATCGACACTGGAGCAACGAGCAGTTTCGTTAGCGAGGAATTAGCGGTGACATTGGTTGAGGAAGGTTTTGAACTGGGAGCGACACACAGACATGTACGGTTGGCGGATGGACGGTCCAGCGGAGTGACGGAGCAGGTGGAGGTGCAGATCAGTCTGGGGAACAGGCAAGTGGATCTGGCATTACTTGTACTACCGGGAGTCATCGACGAATTGGTGCTGGGATGGGATTTCCTGTCCACCATGGGAACCATTCTCGAGTGTGCCGGTATACAGGTCCGAATTCCGGCTCGCCGACGGTGCAACAAGGGACGAGAAGAGAGACTCTCGGTAGTCAATACACCGGAACAAAAAGGATCACACAGAGCCAGGCTCACGGGAACAAGAAACACGGCAGCAAGAAACACAAGAACAGAGAATACAGGAGCAGGCAACATCAGAGGAACAAAGCGAGGCAGATAAACATGGATATACGAATAACGGCGAGACGAGTTATGAACCCTTACATACGGATGCAGCTATAGATCAATTCCTGCGACAGGAATTAGCCGCTTTTGCGTCCATGACGGGAACATCACCCATTACGGAGCATCGAATCGTGATGCACGACGACCGACCAATAAAACAACGCTATTTCCCGAAAAACCCGAAAATGCAGGAGGAAATCAACAAACAGGTCGACGAATTGTTAGCAAAAGGATGTATCGAGCCTTCAAACAGCCCACACAGTGCTCCGATCGTCATGGTCAAGAAGAAGACTGGCAAATGGAGATTGTGCGTCGATTTCCGACAGCTAAATAGCCGATCGGTCAAGGATGCGTATCCGCTGCCCAGGGTGCACCACATCTTGGACCAGTTAAGGGAGGCTCACTACATAACGAGCCTCGACTTAAAAGACGGCTATTGGCAAATACCAATGGAAAAAGCAAGTCGACCGTTGACAGCTTTCACCGTACCTGGCAGGGGACTTTTTCAATGGAAGGTGATGCCTTTCGGACTCCACGCGGCACCAGCAACATTTCAACGAGCTCTGGATCGTGGTAATTGGACCCGAAATGCTCCCACATGCTTTCGCTTATCTGGACGACATCATCGTCATTGGGAAAACGCTGGAGGAACACATGGCCAACCTGAAGGAAGTGTTTCGGCGACTACGAGCAGCAAATTTGAGGATCAACGTCGAGAAGTGCGACTTCTTCAAACAGGAGCTGAAATATCTGGGTCACAAGGTGACGGAACACGGCATCTGCACCGACCCAGAAAAGGTAGACGCAATTTCCAAATTGAAGCCACCACACTAATGCAAAGGAACTGCGACAGTACCTCGGAGTGGCATCTTGGTATAGGCGATTCGTCCCAGACTTCGCAAATACAGTACATCCACTGAACGAGTTACTGAAGAAAGGAGTGAAATGGTCATGGTCCGAGGAACATCAAGAAGCCTTCGAAAACGTGAAGGAGAAATTGACCAAAGCACCCGTCCTGGCGTGCCCTGACTTCAGCAAACAGTTCACTTTACAAACAGACGCAAGCAACTACGGATTGGGAGCCATTCTCACGCAAGGATCCGACAAGGAGGAGCGTGTAATTGCGTACGCCAGCAGGACGCTCAACGGTGCGGAGAAGAATTACTCGGCCACGGAAAAGGAGTGCTTGGCAATCGTCTGGGCGATTCGGAAGTTGAGGCCATATCTCGAAGGATATCATTTCGCGGTCATAACAGATCATATGGCACTAAAATGGTTGAATTCTATCGAGAGTCCTTCCGGTCGCATTGCGAGATGGGCGTTGGAATTGCAGCAATATGATTTCGAAGTAGCATATCGCAAGGGGAAGTTGAACGTGGTGGCCGACGCACTGTCCAGGCAACCATTGGACGAGGAGGTGTGCGGCAGAGTCAACGTGCATGATAAAGGCATAGAAGGGAGTGACACTGACTGCAAGTGGACACGGCAGATGCGGGAAAAGACCCGCAAGGAACCCAGAAAATACCCGGATTATATGGAGGACGCTGGGAATTTGTACCGACACATTCCCCATCGTGCCGGTCACGAGGATGTACCATCATGGAAGCTATGCGTGCCGAAAGACAAAAGGCAGCAGGTGCTACGCGAAAACCACGATGCAGCGGCGGCAGGACATACCGGAACCAGGAAAACAATAGCAAGGGTGGCAGCGCGATATTATTGGCCTGGACTACATAGAGACGTGCGAGCATACGTACAACGTTGCGAAATCTGCCAGAAATACAAGCCGAACCAGCTGCAGGCGGCCGGACAAATGCTCACTCAAATTCCGGAAGAACCATGGGCAACAGTATGTGCAGATTTCGTGGGCCCATTACCACGCTCGAAGCACGGAAACACAACGCTCCTCGTGTTTGTCGACCGATTTTCGAAATGGACCGAATTGGTGCCCCTACGAAGCGCAACAGCCGCGGCTCTCCAGAAGGCATTCAGGGAAAGGATCTTGGCCCGATTTGGCATACCCAAAGTGCTCATCACCGATAACGGAGCCCAATTCACTAGCAGGACGTTCAAGAAGTTCCTTCTTGACATGGGTGTGAAGCACCAGTACACAGCTCCGTACACGCCACAGGAGAATCCCACGGAACGAGCAAATCGAACCGTAAAGACAATGATAGCACAATTTGCTGGAACAAATCAAAGGTGCTGGGATGAGGCCCTGCCGGAAATCACGTTAGCCGTCAATACAAGCGTGAATGCGTCAACGGGATATTCACCAGCGTTCGTGACGCAGGGACGAGAGCCTCGGCTGCCACAAGCACTTTACGATGAGGTGACTATCGGACACAGGACAGGTTGCACAAGAACCACGTGAAAACGCAATAAAACTCAAGGAGATTTTTGAAATCGTACGCAGAAGCTTGGAGAAGGCTGCACAGGATCAAGCAAGACATTACAACCTGCGCAGGAGATCATGGAAACCCAGTGTAGGCGATCAAGTCTGGCTGAAGGAACACCATTTGTCAAATGCGGCGGAAGGATTTGCGGCGAAATTATCCCCGAGGTTCGGAGGACCATATCGGGTTGTGGACTTCGTGTCGCCGGTAATTTGCAAATGACAGTCGCTTACGGACAACAAGACAAAACGAGCGCACATTGGTGATTTAAAGCCACATGTGACGGCTTAGGAAAACAAGTCAGGATAAAGACTTATTTGGGTGAGTTTTCTTCTATGTTTGGGCCACCCTAATATGATCACGGCCACACATATTTCTTTGATAATAAAAAAAAAAAAAGGAAAACCAAAAAAAAAAAACTTTGAAAGAAAATGCCAGTCGGGAAAATTAATTTTTTTTAAAAAAATTAAAAAAAAAATTTTTTTTGACCCACCCTACAATGACCACGCCCAATTTTCAAAAATAAACCACTGGGAAAAAGAAGCGAAACAAACGAGAAATTTAAATGAAACAAAAAAACAATATTTTTTTTTTTTGATTTTTTTTTGTTGAACCACCTTACAATGACCACGCCCAGTTTTTCACAAAAAAAAAATTGAAAAGAAAAAAACGAGGAATTTAAAGAAAACAAAAAAAAAATTTTTTTTTTGGGATTTTTTTTTTACGTTGGACTACCCTACGACGACCACGCCCACGAAAGAAACTAAAAGAGCGTTATAAATCAATATTATAACACACCAGGAAATTAAAAAAAAGGAAAAAAAGGAAAATTTAAAAAAAAAATATTTTTTTACATTTCTGGATTTGCTGTCGCTAATATATACGGCATACAAAGCTATTTTTAGACTAACCAGCAAGTAGCCGACTGCTTACAGTAGACTGCAAGACCGGTGGCGCGGGCTCGAATCGGCCAAGGGCCAAAGTCACAAAAATTTTTCTGTTGACTTTTGCCTTCGCAAATGCATTTTTAAAAATTATAACAATTGTTAAATTTTCATTTCCGTTTTCTGCTTTCGAGCTAACGGTTGCTTACTCTTTCAACACAAAAAAAAAGAGAGAGAGGGGAGAGACATATGTATATCCAAAGCCAAGCTTCGGCGCAAAGTCCAGAGAGTAATGCCTCTCAGCAACTGGTTCCCTCTCCCAACTTAGCTCAACGGCTATTGCACATGCGTGCACACAGCATAAACAGCACCCATGTATATGTACATTAGAGTGCATCGAATTGTATGGGCCCGAAAAAATGAAAAAATGGTAACCCATTTTCGTAATCTGTGGTCAATTCTAAGATGTTTTCACGAAGAAACCATAGTTCTAAAATGAATTCCTGGTCCGCGCTTTTTGAGTTGAAAATTCATTTTTTTGAACATTTATATCTTGGGTGTTTATGGACCGATCCTGACAAACTTGGTGTCAATACTCTTGTTAGGACCAGGACTTTTAAAACTTCACAAAACCAAAGGACGAAATGTCCTTTAAGCATAATTTTCATCCTTGGAACGATGATTTCCCGGTTCGATTATGTCAAGATATATCCTAAAAAATTAGTCATAATTTAATATAATTTTGGCCCAAAGGACATTTTTATCGACCTTGAACTTGATCGGGTCGAAGCGTACTCGCCGCTTTGGCTCCTCCTCGTCCGAGTCGAGCACCTCGATTACAGTAGGCGTCAGTGGCCGGACCGGCAGTTTTGCTGCCCTCTTCTTTGTTGTCGTCCTCGCTGGCGGCTGGGCCAGTGGCTGCGCCGGCGGCTGAATCAGCGGCTGCGCTGCTGGCTGCGCTGGTAGCGGCACGGCCTCCTTCTGCCCGACTGCTCCAGCGCTTGCTCCAGAATGGGAGACGTCGTCAGCTCTATGACATCCGTGTCAGGCAGGGTGGAGAAGGGCTCCGCTGCCAGCTCCAGCGGCGGAGGCTTCCTGGTGCTCCGGCGCGGGTGAAAGGGCAGCCTCTTGGGCGCTCGCTTGCTGCTGCTCCGCTTGACGTGACTACTCATGCTGCCGTGATGATAATTACTTTTGGTAATTGTATGCGGCCGGCTGCCCTTTATATAGGCCAAGGCCACGGGCTCCGCTGCCAGCTCCAGCGGCGCAGGCTTCCTGGTGCTCCGGCGCGGGTGAAAGGGCAGCCTCGTGGGCGCTCGCTTGCTGCTGCTCCGCTTGACGTGACTACTCATGCTGCCGTGATGATAATTACTTTTGGTAATTGTATGCGGCCGGCTGCCCTTTATATAGGCCAAGGCCACGCTCTCCGTTTTCGGTTGCCCTTCGCCAAGTTCCGTT